>CAUYUJ010003247.1:87500-127500 GCA_963575745.1 Prorocentrum cordatum
TTTCTGGAAAGTGAGGGGGGTCTGAATTGTGGCCGTTCTTTACGTTCTGGGGGCTCCTTGGGGGCGTCGTGGGCTGTCCTTGGGCGTCTCGGGGGCTCCCCGGGAAGCTGGGGGGCGCGGTGCCGGCCAGATGTCAGGGGGCGCGTGGGATCTCAGGGTAGGGGTCCCACTTTGAGAAAGAATGAATTCTGGGAATTCCCTCTTCTTCTATTTTTCTATCTAAATCCTAATTTTGGTATTAGCTTTGGGCTCCCTTGGGACGGCTCACGCAGCTCTCTTGGGCTGGTATTGGAGCCTCGTCGGGGTCTTCTTGGGGCCTCTCAAGGGTCGGGCGTGTGTTGGGGGCCTCTGGGGGGTCCCAGACGCCTCTCAGAGATCTCTGGAAGCCTCCTGCTCCTGCTCTTGGGCCCATCTTGGGCCTGTTCTGGGGTGGTCTGGGGCTGTCCTGGGCGTCTGTCTCTTCGGCAGTCTTGGCGCCTTCTTGGCCTGTCTTGGGGCCGCCCTGCGGGTCTCTTGGTTGGTCTTCGGGCGGTCTTTTTTTTAGGTGGATCATGCTGGATCATGCTGCAAAGCCACTCACGTGGCAAGATCAGATCAGTGCCAATCACCCGATGACTCGGCCGCGGAGGAACACGAGCCTCCGCGGCCGCACACGCGCAGCGCAGGAGGAACACGAGCCTCCGCGAGCGTGAAAGCCTGGCGGTGGAGGAACGCGAGCCTCCGCCCGCCAGGCCAAAACCTCAGCCGCGGGGGAACGCGATCCTCCGCGGCCGCTCGGGCGCCGCGCAGGAGGAACGCGAACCTCCGCGGGCGCAAGGCGCATGAGGAATACGAGCCTCCGCGCCGCGCAGCGGGAGTGCCGCAGGAGGGCACAAGCTTCCGCGGCATTCACGTCGGTTCCGTCTTCGCGGGAAGGAAGCCGAGCTCCAGCGCAAGAGTCGACCGCGCCGCCTCCACCAGACGGGAAAGAGCCTTGGACGCTTCCTCGGCTGCTTCGTCGAAGGTGGCCTGCGCTGCACCAAGGCGGTCTTGGCCGTCTCGAGATCGGTGGCCGCCTGCGTCGGCGCAGCAGCTTTCTTGACGACCTGGGCCTTAAGGGGCTCCTCCTTGTCATCCGAGGTCCTCAACTCCCTGTCCTCCTCATCGGCAACCTTCGCGTCCGCGAGCGCATATCCCTTGCCGGCCTTGCCGAAGTGGGGCTTCTCAAGATCAGCCTCAGTCTCCAGCCCGTAGAAACGAATGTCCTCCAGGACCTCAGAGGTCGGCACCATCTCCGTCGGCGCATCGGAGTTCGCGCAGGTAGGGCCGACGACGAAACAATGCCCCACAGACACCTCATCCTGCTGCGCCACCCGCTTCTGGGAGACCTGCTCCTCAAGCTCCTTCTTCTGGCCCTCCAGGGACTTCCTCGCCTCCTTCTCGTCCTCGGAATCCGTCGCAACGCACTCGTGGGACACCCCGGAAGACGACCGGGCAGAGGGCGAGTCGCTCCTCGTCGTTGTTGCTGTGCGCGCCCTCGACCAGGGCCCCGCGATCGTGCCCGGCACCGCGGAGACTCGGCGAGCAGGCAGGAGCCCGGGCGGGCTGCCCAGCGCCGGCCCGCTCGAAGCGCCGACCATCGCTTCGCAGAGGCGGGCTGCTCCTGAGCCAGTGCGCGCCGCGCCTCCTCAGAAGTGGCCTTGCGGCCCAGGGCGAGGGGGCGCCCTGCGCCGTGCAGGGCCTGCTCGTAGGTCTCGAGGGCGCAATCCTCCTCGCCGCCGCCGCCCGCCAGCAGCAGCATCAGCTCCGCGGCTTCGGCCACCGAGCCGCAGTGGGCGACGCGCGGCCCACGGCGCGCCAGCGGGCCACGCGCGCGCGCCCGCGCCATCGCGACCCCCGCGCCGCCCGCGCCCAGGAGGAGAGGCCAGCCGTAGTTTGAATCGAAATGGCTACGGAAGGAGAAAGAGGTGGAGAAGGACGAGGGGGGGGGGAGGAGGAGGAAGAAGCTGCGCTGACTATGAGTTGCAAGCTGACGGAAGGTGCACTGCTTGGCAGGTTGGGTTCGGAGTGCGCGGTCGATTCAAAACAACTGCTACGCCGATCACTTCCGGAGCAAAATGCTGGCCGCGAAAGCGGCACAGAAGAGGGAGGTAAGAGGGCCCCCAATCTTGACCAGGCCAATCCTGGGCCCTGGATCGGCGCGCGCGCCTCCCAGGCTGCGCCTAGAGCGCGCAAGCGCCGACCCAGGACCAAGGGCTGCGCTGGAAGGGTGTCGGGGCATCTCTGGCGCCCCCGAAAGAACACTCGAAAGCACGGCCGCCCTGCGACGCTGCACTGCGAGCCGACCGGCGGTGCGCAGACCCATGCGGACGTGGAGCTCGTGGGTCGCGCGTCAGCGAATGTGACCTTCGCGCGTCAACCTTTGGGCCGAATAGACAATGCACCGTCAGCTAGGATCGCGCTCAGCTCATGGATTGAAATTGGATCGGCCACCACGCGGCGTTTGGCATTGGCCAGACAACGAAAAGGAGAGAGAAGGGACCGTGCCTCGCTCTTCGTACTGCTGCACGCCTTTGGCCCAGTCAGTCGCGCGACCCCTCGGGCCGCAGATGACATCCACGTCCACCGCCTCCTCCGAACCGTCCACCCTGAGATCCCCCTCGACCGCCGGCTTTCGACCGGCGTGCTTGCCTTTGGAACGCAGGCGTAGGGCAAGCGCCCCGGCGCGCGCGGGGCCGGTTCGACCCCGCGCGCGCGCGGCGGGAGGCCGGGGCGCGCCGCCCCGCTCGGCCGCCACGTCGGGGGCCTCGCAACCTCGCTCGGGAAGCCCCCCCGAAAAAAAAGGAACCGCTGGCGCAACGAAACGGAACAGAGGAGACGGTGCTGCGACCCCGTCTGCTCGGATCCCGCCGGGGAGGCACAAAGGAAACAAGGCGTCGCCGCCTGCCCTTGGAAGTCTGCGCTGCCCTTGCCAGGGCGAGAGACTGTCCATTTTTCCTGCACGGGCAACACGCGTTACGGTGAGGCTCGGCCAAGGGCTGCGGAGTGGCGGCGGGATAGAGAGGGCGACATCCGATGGCACGGGGACATGTGCCACTTAAAATGAGTCACGCCCGCCTCACGCCTACTCACTTCATGTCTTTGGGTCCTTCAGGTTGACCCTGGGGTTGCCGTCAGCCGCGTTGATTGTCTCCTCCACGTGGATTTTCGAGTCCTGTCTGGTCACCTACTTGTCGTGTCTGCACCGCCACCGCATGACCTCCACCGCTGGGGAGTTGTGTTCCTCGATGAACTTCCGGTTGTCGGCGATGCTAGGGACGGCCATGGCGATGAACAGCTTGACCATGAGAAGGGCGTGCTCGAACAACAGAAACCAGGTCAGCTTGCACGGCGGTGGCAGAGTCCTGAGAGGCTTCGTGGCGAAGCAAGCCTCTCCCACGTTGACAAGTACCCCCACGAATGTGATGATCTGAGCGATGCACCCCGAGGCGCCGAACCCCTCCTGGCCCCTCAGCGGCGCGCTTGATCGCGAAGAACAGGCGGAAGGCGAAAAGCTGCGCGACGGTCAGGTTGGACAGGAGGGCGAGCATCGGCACGACCGCAACGCTCGCGGTGAACCTCATCAGGAAGCCAAAACCGAGGACGAGCTCCATCGCGTCCTCGATGTCGTCCTCGCAGGGGGGGCTGTAGGCCCGCAGCTCTGTGCGGTTGATCTTCCACACGCCCTTCAGCCTCGTAGCCAGGGCCGCCTTCGTCCTGGCGAGGTCGAACATGGTCACGCCGATCGCAACCCCCACATCGACCGGAAAGTACACGTAGATCTGCAGCTAGACCTCCTCCAGGCAGGTTTCGGCAGTCACCTCCTCGTCCTTCATCCAGTGCTCCTTCAGAAAGGCGATGAACAGGAATGGGTAGTAGTAGTAGACAGCGAACTTCCCGACGGACATCTTGATCACCTTCGAGTTCTTCAGCTCCTGGTCGGTGCGCCAGGTCTCCCGCTCGGTCAGCGCCGGCGACATCCTCTTCCACAACTGGTCCACAAACTTGACGTTGGCGGTGACGAGCAGGTTCGGCAGAAGATAGTCCGTGGCCGTCGCGCCCGTCATCAGGCCAAACATCACGGGCTCGTCCTTGTTCGCGGAGAGGTACACCTGCCAATTGCTGACCAGAAACACTATGATGATCGTTTCCGCGATGAAGGACACCACCAGAATCCAGTGGGCCGCGCTCTGTATCTGATCCATGTAGCTCCCTCGGTACATCGGGTCGTACTTCGCCCGCACCTTCGCAGCGATGGCGTAGTCCTTCGTACCCCATTCCATGATCTTAAAGCTCGAGCGTTGCTGGTAGTGCTTGGTATACACCGCACCCCGCAAGCACATGAACAAGGTGAAAAGCTGCCGTATGTACGACCGCATATACTTCCCATGTGGCCACACGAAGAAGTTGTCGCCTTGAAAACGCGGACCGGCATTGGGATCAACATCTTCATCGTCTTCGGGCAAGACGAAGCTCTCGATGATAAACACTATACCGCCGACGCAACCTGCTGCTGCCAGGTAGCGGGTGAAGAAGTTGAGCCAGTGAAAGAAGAAACCATAGTCCTGCCCGAAGTAATCTCGCACGGTGTCGACGTGTTTGGTACCCGGCCACTGGAAGACGGCCGACCAGTCGTTCCACTTGGCATCATGCAGGTTCTTGAGCTCTCCGTAGGTATGCGAAGCGAAGCAGTCAGATGCGGCGCCCGTCAGAATCAATCCGTCCGCGTCGATGAAGGTGTCCATCCCCCTTCGAACCATACGGATGAGGTCGACCTCTCGCCAGTTCAGGTCCGCGATCCGTTTCGTCTTCTTGGTTGGAGAGCATCACGTGATCCACGATGACTTTGGCGCCATCGATGAACTTGCCGCGCGAGAAGGCGTCTCTAGGAAGCTCCTGGTCGTACTTGGTGTGAGCATCTTGCTTCGATCTCACGCGAAGGCCCTCCTGCTCCGCGATGACGATCCGGGAGGACTCCCTCTGGAGCGCAATCCTCGCAATCACGTTCAGGCCGTCGGCAGACTTGTACGATGTGAGCGTGAAGCCGCAGCTGTCACCTTAAAGGATATCCATCGCACCAGCTATCCAGGCCAGGAGAGCTTTTTGTGTGTCTCAGGCCAGGCTCTCGAGCAGGCAGGGCGGCATTCACTGAACTCGGAGGGGGAAGGGGAGGGGCGAACGCCGACACGGCACAGACACACACACACACACAACGCACACACACGGCGAACGAGGAGGAGAGAGGAGAAAGGAAAGGGAGGCAAGAGGGCGGACACAGAAAAGGCTTGAGCCGGGGCGGTTTCGGAGAACCCGCGCGGCCTTCAACGCCCCAGCGATTATCGTTCGAGAACGGGCCATCGCGCCAGCTATCCAGGCCAGGAGAGCTCTTTGTGTGTCTCAGGCCAGGCTCTCGAGCAGGCAGGGCGGCATTCACTGAACTCGGAGGGGGAAGGGGGGGGGCGAACGCCGACACGGCACAGACACACACAACACACGCACGCACGGCGAACGAGGAGGAGAGAGGAGAAACCCACGCAACCCCTTGCGGGCTCCTGGCAACAGCCGCTGATTCATGTAATATCTGCCGCAAGCGGCAGAGGCGATTAGAATCAACACTGTTCTTCAGCGCTCGGGCAAAGGCGTGGCAAAACCGAGCAGGGTAAGGCTCCGCGACTTTCGTCCACAATTTGCCCGAGCCCTGATCGACTCCAGTCAGCACGATGTGGGGCTTATTCGCGCGACTGCAGATGCCCCCCCCCCCCCCGGCAGAGCGGAAGGAGAGATATAGAGAACGAGGGGGCCCAGACCTGGACCCGGGTCCGCTTGCGCCACCTGGCGCCAAACCCACAGTAGTCCGTCGTGCAATTGTGGCTGGTCCGATCTCTAAAGAGCCGCTGAAGCGAGGGGGCCTGCCACATCCAGCTGGACCCAGGATTCTCTAGGGCCACTGGGGTGCCCACTCGGATGCAGGCGCGGACGACTCGCAGGCTAAACTTATGCTGGGAGTTGCCCCGCTTGCAGGCCTTAGAGGCCCGAGGGTCGAGGTTGGGGAGGCCCCAGAGGTTGGCGGGGTCGCGGAGGCGGCACCAGCTTGAACCCGGAGGACCCTGGCGCGCCTGGGACCAGGTGCAACAGGGAGTCCCAAGCCACACTGATACTGCAACGCCGCTGGAGATCCAGCCCAGGAGAGTGGACTGGACAACGGGGCGATTCAGATCAAACCAGGGCTGACTGATTATATCTGCTGAAACGACACCAAACCCTAGAGAACACATGGCGTTAGACAGGCCGGCTTCACCGGCGAACAGCTCGAGAAAAACTTGTTGTTTCCCCACGGAGCTGCTGCGAAGTGCCCGCCTGAGCACGCGTCGCAGCCGGGCACGCACCTCCTGGTCGCTCAGGACCGCGGCGGAACCGGAGGGAGCGGCCGTCCGAGGAGGAACGCGCTCTCGAGGCCCTCCGAGACGCGGCGGCCGTACTCCACGATCGGCGCCGGAGCCTTGTGGAGCTCGGCGAGCGCCCGAGCCTCCTTGCCGTGCCGCTTGAGCATCGAGTCGCTGCGCCAGCGGCCCCGGCCTTTGACCTCGAAGACGCTCCGCGACTTCAGCAGGAGGTCGTGCGAGGCGCCGCCGTGCCGGAGGCCGTAGGCGGTGATGTCCATCGCGCTGAGCCCCAGCGCCGCGGCCGACACCTGCAGCTGCCCCGGCAGGTCGCCGGGCGGGAAGCTCCAGAGCCGTTGATCTGCTCGCAGGCAGCGCGCCTTCAGGGCCAGCAGCGACTGGCGCAGGAAGCCGAAGTCGTCCAGCACCACGCTCTCGTCGTAGGCCCCCACCTTCGTCGGCTTCTCGAGCTCGGCGGGGCCCAGCAGCAGGGCCCAGTGGGCGGCAGTTGCTCCTGCAGCTGCCACTGGCGGGACCAGCTGCATCGACGTCAGCGCGTCGCACTCCCCGGGCCTGAGGCACGCGTGGAACAAGATCAGGGTGGCGATCGCGTGCTCGATCAGGTTGTTGGCGAGCATGTGCCCCACCAGCGCGGCTACCAGCACCCAGGGAACTGGAAGGCGGGTCTTCCGGGGCACTACCTTGCCCCAGCCCGCCAGCGCCCGGCTGGCCCGGGGCATGCTGAGGTGGCCGTAGCGGCCGACCTCGGGGTAGTAGAACTTCACCGCCGCCAGGGTCTTGCTCGCCACGTCCCCGGCGCACCCCAGGAAGAAGAGCTTGTCCATGTAGAGCGCCGGCCCCAGGTCGAGGCTACAGTGCGAGTCCCACTCGACCTTCGACTCTACCGCCCACTCCAGGAACGCGCGAACCTTCGTGAAGCAGTCCTTCTGCGTCGGGCTGGCGATCGAGCGGCTCTCCAGGTAGGCGAGCTGGAACGAGGCCGGGGGGGGCTCCGAGCTGGGCGATGATCGCTGGCATCGGGCCCTCCTCGCACGCGCAGCCGTCGCTGAAGAAGCCGCCAGGTGGGCCATCCAGTTTCCCGCCGCCGCTGCCAAGGCCCTGGCCTCGTAGGGGGCTGACCGCCTCGAGGTCGGGGAAGCGTGGGGCGGCAGGCAGGACAGGGCAAGGACCAGCATCATCAGGAACTGGGTCAGTGGCCGCAGCGGCGCCGTCGGGCCCGCTCTGCTCCTTGATATAGTAGCAGCCTCTGGACGGAGCATCTGAGGGATTCCTCTCTGACGGGACCCAACGAACACCTAAGTGCAGGCGGCAGCCGAGAATCAAAGCGCAAACCTCTCGAAGGACGCCCCGAATCTGGAAGGCGGCGGAGCGGCCCCTACCCACGGCCAAGGCGAGGCCCATGTTGTCGACGAGGGCCAGGACTCGAGTCCCGAAGGCCTTTCGGTCCCGAAGGGTGTGCCGGAGGGCGTTCGACAGGGCGGGGCCCTCGAGGCGAAAGATGTTCGCTGGAGCCCGCCAGGGGAAGGACTCGACGATGTGCCAAGCCTCGGGGTCCGTGAAGGACGGGTCCACCATGTCGTAGGCCCTCCTGTACTCGTCGGCCTGGCGCAGGCTGTCGGGCAGGTCGTCCTCCACCAGGGCGTCGTGCAGCTCGAAGGCGGGGGTTGGGAGAATTGCCGACCCCCGCTGGGCGTGTGCCCTCGAAGGCGTGCGCCCGCGCGGCAGCCGCGCCCTGCTTGTAGCGCCACTTCTCAGCCGTGCGGCCCCAGCGGCCAACCAGCTCGGGGGGCGCAGCCCGCACGCAGACGCCGCAGCCCCAGTGGGAGGCGCCGGAGGCCGTCACGTTGGGGTACCACTCGGCGTCGGTGTGCGCCACGAAGAGCGGGAGGAGGTTCCTGACCTGCCGGAGCTCCCACGCCACGGAGTCCCAGATCGCGCCGACCTGGTGCTGGTGGGCCTTGATGAAGGCGTAGACGGTGTTGAGGATCGAGAGAGTCGACCGCTGCAGCAGCATGATCCAGGTAGCGTGCCCGAGGACCACCTCCAGGACGTGACCAGAGCAGCGGCCACGCGCCAGCAACTCCTCGATCGCGAGCCGCAGGCGCCACATCCGCCCAGTGGCCACCCGCACGGTGTGAGCCTTCCCGTCGAAGGAGAGGCCCACGAAGTCGGTCGCGCAGACGGGCTCGGCGGTGTTCTCGTGAACCAAGAAGCCCTGGTCGACGAAGCTGGCCGTCGCCCGCCTGCCCGCGGCGGCCACCCGGCTGCAGGGAGCGTCATGCACCATGAAGTTGTCGACGTAGCCTGCCGCCTGCAACGGGTGGGTCGGCCCGAGGGGGCTGGCTGCGGCGCGGTCCTTGACTAGGACGTCCGCGCTGAGTCCGCCCCGAGCCAGGCCCTCCTCGGTGACCAGCTGGCAAAGGTGAAGCGCCCAGCTCCAGCCCATCGGCAGCACCGACAGTACTGGGGTGAGCAGAGTGGCGGCCGAGGGCCGCTCGCCACCAACCTCAGGGCGGCCGAGGGCGCCTGCTCGAACCGGGGGCAGCCTGAAGTACGACCCCAGCTCCGGGGGCACAGCGATGGCGTAGAAGGCGTTCTGGATGTCGCCGACCGAGTACCAGACCACGTCGCACTCGCTGGTCTCCATCTTCGCGAAGGCCGAGGCTGTGGGCAGGTGCGTCGACGGCGGCGGCTCGAAGTCGCAGTTGGCGAGACGAGTGTCGAAGATGATGCGCTGCTGGCCAGATTTTTTCTTGGCGAAGAACAAGCCAACCGACGCGCCTACCGTCATGGGCTCGAGGCGCGCCATTCCGCGATCCAGCATCCCCTTGACGAAGTCGGCGTAGACGCGCTGGTTGCGGATGGCGGGGTCGATGTAGGGGCGGAGAAGTCCGAGCTCAGACCGAATGGCTGCCGCTGCCGCCGGAGGTCGTCGCATCTTGGCCGTCAGGTCCCTCAACCAGGAAGGGTGCTCGGCGGCGAGCGCGCTGGCCAGGTCGACAGGCATGGCGCCCACAGCCGGCCAGGACACAAGGTCCTTGTTGTAGGGCACGACGGTGGTAGGAGTCTCGCCGTACAGAACGGCGGAGCCGCCGAGCTCACGAAGGCTCCCGCGGGGGTGGAGGTCGGCCGGGCAGGCGCCCACGGCGGCGTAGCTGCGCTCCAAGTGCTGGAGGCTCAGCTGCTGGACGGCGGTCGGCGCGCCGACCGACTCCCCACCGCGCCCAGCGAGCTGGTTGAGGGAGGCGATGCCGTCGTTGGCCCAGTCCAGGGAGTGGCGACGGCGGTGGCCACGGCGGGCGACGGCGCGGCAGCCGCCCAAGCCGGGACCAGGAGCTTCAGGAACATGAAGAAGAGGTAGCGGGAAGACGTCGCGCTGGCGAGACATCCCGAAGTGGCTGAAAAGTCGAAGGCCTGCGAGCCCGGAGCCAAGGAGCAGCAGGCAGCCTGATCTGCGACGGGCGGGCCCAGGGTCACTCCTGGCCGCCCTTAGCCCTTCCCTTGGGCTTGGCGAGGGAGCGCTCCTCTCTGGCCCTCCTGCGCTCCTTGGCCAGAGCGTTCTCGCGCGCGACCTGCTCGCTGATCCAGGTGCTGAGCGCCGGCGCCACCATGAGGCCACGAGTCGAAGCCATCCCGGTGAAGTAGTAATACTCGTCGTGGCCGTCCGACTCGCCGTTCTTCGTGCCGAAGAGCAGGTCGCGGTGGATCTCCTCGCACGCCTGAAGCTGACGACCCAGGAGCTCCAGGCAGGCGAGGTTGCTGATCTCCAGCTGGTCGCAGCACAGCGCCGCCTCGAAGATCTTGCTGTACTCCAGGTGGTTCGAGACCGTGACGTCCTCGAGGCCGCGGCGCATGTTAGACTTCCACTGCGCATGATGGCCCAGAGCGCTGCCGCCGTTCTCCAGCATGAAGGTCGCCACCCAGCGCGCCGCGCGGGGGCCCGGGATGGGCCAATCGCCCCAGATGGTCGGGGCCAGGAGGGCGACGCCCGCCGCGAAGAACCTGTGCCGCTTCCCGTTGATGTCGTAGGCGACGGCCAGCGCCCTGCAGTCGTCGGCCGCACTGCCGGCGGCCCCGGCGTCGGCGAGGCCTGGCGCGGCCCCTGCAGCGGCAGCGCCTTGCCCAGGGGCGCCGGCGCCCGCCAGCGCAGCCCCTGTGGTCCACACGTACAAAAAATTTACGTGAACGCGTTGCGTACAAAAAGTGTGTGTTGCGTGAATGTAAGCGTGCGTGATCAATACTTGGAGTCTGCCACCCCCTTGCGTCAAAAACAATCATGCATTCTTATCATGCAAATCGAAACGTTGTAATCCGATTATAGAAAAGAAGTGACGTAGAGAAAAAAACATAGTTTTAAAAGGGCCTCGAGAGGACATGGAACGCTTGGGGTGGGGGGCAAAGCGTTGGAATGTTTGGATTCTCACTCAGGTCGGGGGCCTCTTGGACACGCGTTGCCTACTCTCGATGTCATGGACATGCGGGGCTGTCTGCGATACATAGCGCCACCGCCCCCCTGCAGTCACCCATCCATCCACAATACTTTCCGTAGCCACTTTGGGCTCAAGCCATATGTTTTGGCGATTCGGTTCACGTTTGATTCTTCTCGCGCTAATGGTGCATCGCTCTGCTTCAAAATTGGACTCAGATGGTTTGAAACGGTTCGAAACGGTCATCGAGCAACGGGCTGCGCAGAGTGGCAAATCGCTGATCAAGTATTCGGAGGAGAAGAACACGCAGAAAGCGACGCTGAACAAGAAGAGGGTCACGGAGTACGTTGACTTCATCAAGGCTATTCAGGACGCCGTCCCGAATATGAGCATCACTAGCGGCGACACGAAGAAGTGCCTAGGGAGCGTGTTCGACAACCACAAAGCAGATTGGAACGTGAAGGATGCGCACCGAGAGGATTGGATCAACACAATGGAGCTCCGCATTCGAAATCTCTGCGCTAGCGTCAAAAAAGCAACATCTGTCAAAAAAACCTGCGAAATGGCTGGTCGACTTGGGACTCGCGACCTCACCTTGCCCCACCGCCGACGACGAGGGCGATGATGAGAGCGGCAAGGGCAAGGATGACTACACTGTCGGATGGAACTTGGAGCTGGGTTTGGCATTCAAGCGCAAGGTCGTTAAGGGCAAGGCAAAAGAAGAGTTGTCTCTACCGATCAATACTTCTAACGTTGCGAAGCTCAGCTCGGACGACCCGATTGTTGCAGAATGGCACGACGGCTATACCAAGGAGATCAACGACATGACCAAGGAGCGCTGGGAGAAACTGACAAAGGCAAGCCACGCGAAGTCTGGCGAAGGCCCCCTCTGGGAAGAAGCGTCCAGCATAACCCGCAACAAACTGTACATCGACCAGAGGGTCGACAGGCACTTATTAATGTCATTATACGAGCAAGGTTCACAGATTCTCATGATGCGCCTGGACACGTTTGCGGACTTGAAGGGCGACAACCAGAGGCTTCCGAACAACCGCGAGGCCGTGTTGACAGGCCTCTCCATCATGGGGCCGATCGGTGAGCAGTACCGCGCGGGCAACATCAAGCAGGGTGACAGGACGGCGCTCAGGGAGGCGAGAAATAAAGCCATCACCGAGTGGAAGAGCAAGGGCGAGCTCAAGAAGGTGCACGGCAAGGACAGCTCCACGGTGACCAGCCCCACGAAGAAGGAGGGGCGCGACAGCCACGTCGCCCTGAAGAGGCCTGCTGCCAGTGAGGACGCAGCCACTCCTCCATCAAAGCGGAGGCCTGCTGCGTCAACGCCGAGGTGCGGTGACGCCGCCATTCCCCAGAAGCCAATTGCGCCATCCGCATCTGCTTCCTCTGAAGCGCACCTTGCGGCAATGACCGCGTGGCTGGGGTCAGCAGCTGACTGCGGCCCCCCAGGGCGCTCGCGTGCCCAGATCTTCCAAGATGCGGAACACTCCGCTTCCGATTAGATCAGTGGCTGATCGGAGGCAGCGTCGCGAGAAGCAGCAATCCATATCGGTAGGAGTCGGCGCGCTGCCGATCGAGCCAGCGAAGCAACTCATGTACAACGCATGCATCAACATGCGCGTGAAAAAGCAATCCCCCTTGGCCTTGGGGCCATCTTGCGGCGTCTTAAGGCCATCTTGGGCCATGCTGGGGCGTCTTGGGGGCATATTGGGGCCATCTTGAGTGGAACGGAAAAGCCTTTCCATTGGGGGGCAGGATGGGGGAGGGCGAGGCGGGGCGAGGGGGCCGGACCCTTGAGGGGGGAGACGGGGACCGACCGACTCAGGCTGGATGCAGCTCGAAATTCTAACAAGATGGGCGATGCACGTGGCCACGTTCCTTCGATGCTACTACCTTCAGCGCCTCCGCCCAACCCCATCCGTAGCTATTTTGGCTCGAGAGTCGCTTCGGGTTTTTTCCAGACCGTCAGCGACGGGTCTGGTCCAGAAGCATACACTCATGGCACCGTTGTGCCCGATGAAGGTTGCGGCCCCTCGAAAAGCCGCAGGCGCCGCGAAGAAACAGAAACAAGCCACGCCGAAACAGCCACCCACGGAGCACGAGTCCGACGCCAGCCCAGCGGTGACGTCAGTCCCGCAGGCTGATGCGCCCCCGACAAAGTACAGAAGGATTGGCGAGTTCACGACTCCCGTAAGGCGCATCGGCGGCATCGGCGGGAGCACAGTGGACGTCAGTTCAGCGGCCAGCGAAGCGGCGCCATCGATTGCCGCTGACGTACACACTGCGCCCTCGGAGGCCTCAGCAGACGTGCCGAAGCAGCCTGCGCCAGCCCTCAGCACGACCCATGGTCAGAGCAATATCCTCGAGGCCAGAGACGATCAGGCCCCCGCCGCTTCGAGGAAGGATGTGATCGTCCAAGGCGTCGAGGCGGGCCGTGCCGATGAGTTCCTGGAGAGCGAGGTGGGGGCGCAGCTGACGGAGGAGGACATGGCGAAGTTCGACAGGGTGATGGGCCACATGCTCAATCATGAAGCTCGCGCCGAGGGCTTGATTGAGTCGGCGAAGAGAGCCCACGCTGAATCCAAGCTGGCCTCGAAGGACGAGAAGCTGCTCACGTCGCTGCGAGAAGTCATCCAGACGGGCGCCTTCAACACCCGCAGCAGTTATGGCAATCGGTTCCGCGACGAGCTTGCGCAAGACAAGAAGGAGAGGGAACTCCACGACAAGAAAGACAGGAACGGGCAGCAAGAGTACAGGATGAAATGGGCCCTCGACACAGTAGGGGCGCTCGTGAAGAAGAAGACCCACACGACTACGCTGAAGGAGTCCACAAAGGCAGAGTACAAGTGCATGACGTTCGGCAAGATGGTGGGGGAGTTCGGCGGTTGGAAATGTCAGGCTGCCCGCAAAGGAGCTTCTACTGCGGCCCTCAAGTGCTTGGCCATGGGCCACCCGGTCGTGAAGAAGCACAGCCAGTCGGACATGACTACATTCGCGATCGTCGGGGAGAGCTGGAAGGAGACGTTCGAGCAGAGCTGGTCGGAGCTGGTTCAGAGCGTGTCGTCCCACGCAGCCGTCGGTGACCTTCCAACTGGCACTCCCGAGGAGCCGACGGGCCCGCAGACGGACCAGAAGCACCCGAGGCTCCCGAAGGACCCGAAGGGCCCGAAGGATGCGATCAAGAACCCGCCGAAGGACCCGCCCAACGACGATGCCGATACGAAACAGAAGAAGAAGGATATCGAGAAGCTCTTCAAGGAGGCTGGCAAGGTGAAGCGCGACTTCGTTTCCGTCACGCGCACTGCGATCGACATCCTCTCGCAGATCAACGACGAGACTGCTGACTGGAAGTTCGCGAGCGGCGACAAGCAGGACATGCTGAAGGAGAAGATCGACGACCTGAAGGCATCCCTGAGCCCCGTCGGGAGGGAGTTCGTCCTGGAGAAAGACCAGAAGAAGTTCAAGGCGAACCACGCGACTGCGAGGCTCGTCGTCGAGATGCAGTCTTTCAAGGACATGCAGAGCAAAGTTGCCGAGTTGCAAGGCATCGTGGAGAGGCTCAGCGAGGTGAAGAAAGCGCTGAAATTCTGACTGCCTCGCTTCAGCAACGGTTGCGGTGCCCCCTGGAGTGTGAAACATGCTTCGGGTCGAAGCACGCTTGGGTGAAATCCGACCAGCCCATCAGGAAAACCGCAAGCTCTGAATCGATTTTCGCGCCCGCGAGGTGCGAATTTGGTTCCCGAGCCCGAAATTTGGAGTTCCAACTATTGAATCAACTATTGAATGAACTATTGAATTAACGGTATCGCTTGAGACATCCTCAAAAAACAATTGAATCGCCACCCAATTCAACTATTGAAGAACTATTGAAAAACTATTGAAAAACTGTTGAATCGTCGCGGGCCCTCGAATTGAGTGGCGGTTTCTGGGATTCTGTGATTTTCTGCAGAGCGTTAGCTAGGGGGAGCTGCAGATGGCAATGGCCGCGGTTGATTGCCGAGCGCTTGGAGTCGCATGCTAGATGCCATGTGAGCCTTCAAAAGAAGAACCCTTGTTACCGAGGGGAATGGGGGAGGAGGAGGAGGGGGAGGGAGGAGGAGAAGGAGGAGGAGGCGGAGGAGGAGGAGGAGGAGGAGAAGGGGGAGGAGGAGGGGGAGGAGGATGGGGGAGGAGAAGGCGGAGGAGGAGGAGGAGGAGGAGGAGGAAGCGGAGGAGGAGGAGGGGGAGAGACGCGACCTAGTGTCGACATGAATCTACAGGGGCACGCGCTAGGGGGTGAGGATTAAAGGTCCCCCTACTCCGGAGAAAAAACATTCCCGACATACCCAGATTTTGCCCCGGCCCCGACGGCTCCCTGGAATGCCCAGTCGCCCTCCGACCCCCTGGAATGCCCGTGCTCGGTTGTGCTATCCTACCCCCCTCTTTCCTCTTCCTCTTCCTGGCTCTAAGGACCCTTACGGCCACGGGAAATCTCTCCCCCGTCCTCGTCGCTTTCGACGTGCGCAAAGTTCGTGGCTGCTCGTCGCTCTGCCTACCGCAGTCCATATAGAAGAGCCTCGGGCCCCCCTGCTGATGCTGCTGCTGTGCTGCTCGCGCCTCCCTCCTCCCCATCCGCCCCCTCCTCCTCCTCCCTCCCCGCTCCTTTTCCGCAGCCGTTTTGGCTTAATAGATCTCTGCAGGGCGCGTTGCTTCAGACCCCTGGCCCGACCATCGCTAGTTCATGCCGCGAAGCTGGGCCACGCCGACAGTTGCTCCAGAACCCGCGGCCCATGCGTGGGAAGATGCATCGGTTGATTCGGATTCGCCGTGGGAAGAAGCATCGGTTGATTCTGAATTGTTGGCTCACGGTGACATCGATGGCGCGTCAGACGGCGAGTTTTCGCAGTCGGACGCCGAGGGTGCTCGCGCGACACCAGGCCAAGAGTTCATTGATTATATGATTTGTCTGCTCCTCAGTCGGTCTATCAATGCAAAGAAATTCTGCACGGTCATGTACTACGCATCGCGCGCTGGCATTGCGGATGCCGACGCATACAGCGTGGACCCACACGCCCCGTCTGGGCATTTTTCCAGGCTTGTCAAACGAAAGCTGCCAGCATATGCTCCAGACAGAACAAAAAAGCTTTACAGATTCACCGCCCCGTCTTACTCCAAGGCCAGGCTGGGGCGCGATGAACACACATTCACTTGCATGGTGCCACACGAGCTGGTTGCAGAGAGTTTGGAAGATGACCCAAGTATCATTGCTGACGTTCAAGATGCGATCGACTCGATGGAAATGCCACCGTGTTTCTTCGAGAACCCAGTTGTCCAAGAACATCTGGGGCCAGACTCGCCAATCATACCGCTGGGGTTGTTCACTGATGGTGTCCCGTACAGCCAAACCGACACAGCAGTCGGTTTTTGGTTAGTGAACATGGTCACGCAATCTCGAGTGTTATTCGCGTTAGTACGCAAGAAGCTTGCGTGTCATTGCGGCTGCAGGGGCTGGTGCACATATTTCAATATTTTTCTTTCATAGCATGGAGCCTACGCAGCTTGTGTAAAGGGTCCTTCCCAATTGAGCGCCACGACGGATCGGAATTTCAAGATGACGATTCATACAGGAAGACGTTGGCTGGCAAATTGATGCGCGCAAGAGGTGTGCTCATCTATAACAAGGCCGACTGGGCTGAATTATCAACGACGTTTGGGTGGCCCTCATGGGGTGACAGTTTGAGGCCGTGCTTCCAATGCAATGGGTTTGGCGACAACTTGTATCTCGATGTTGGCTGGAGTTTAACTGGGTCTCCTTTCAGAGAGAACGTTGTCGGTGATTACGATTGGGCCTGTCAGATGTGCGAGCATGTTGTTGTTCTGTCGCATGACACACACAAGGCCCTGTGCGACGTGTTGTTCTACGACAAAAGATCTGGAAGCAGTTCGTCAAAGGGTCTAGCCCTTAAGGTTGCTTTGCCCGCCCTCGGTCTCCAGCAGGGGGACAGGGTGGAGCCAACAAAGTGGATGCCAGATGTGTCAGCAATATTCAGAATCACGCAGTTTCCATGCCCAATTCTTATTTGGAGACCGTCTGCTGAAACAATTGCTCGGCATAGAAACCCAATATATGATATCGAATTTGGCGTCGACCCGTGCACGCATACTTGCATCGATTCGCTTCACGCGCTATACCTCGGCTGCATGAAGGATCTGTGTAGGGAGCTCGCGTGGGCAACGATTGACGCTGGCCTGTGGGGCACGGCAGGGACAGTGGAGCACAATCTCGAGGTCGCTGCCATTGCGATGAAGCACGAACTTCATGGGTTCTACACCGAATGGAAAGAAACAGGTTTGAATTCGACTCTGACGGAAATCCACGCCATGAGTGCCAAGTTGTTTGGCACAAATTCAGACAGGAAGTTGAGGACGAAAGGCGCTGAAACATGGGGCTTCCTGTTATTTCTAGTCCACATGTTCAACCGTCGTTGGAAGATTCAAGGCCGCTTGCAGCGCGAATCGGTTCGACTTTTCGAGGCCGCGGAATGCATGATCAAACTGTGCTACCGCATGGATAATATCGGCTGGAAATTCTGTGACTCCGACATAGATGAGTGCTTGGAACACTGGAAACGGTTTTGTTCTCTCACCCGTCATTGTGAGCGATTGCTTACGCCAAAGCGCCACATCCTGTGGCACATGCTTCAGCGGGCTGCGTTCTTGGGGAACCCACGGTTCTACGCAAATTGGACAGACGAGGGGCTCAATAGAGTTTTGAAAGGTGCATGTCGCGAGCAGTCCCAGGTGACGTTCGAGGAGTGCGTGTTACTGTCGATGCCTTTCCTTGTGTAAAAAGTAACCCCACAAACATCACGCAAAACACGCATAACAACAATTTGCTATTTGCGTGGGAAGAGGTGTCGGACAAATTAGCACACATGTAAACAGATCCCCACCGTCTCTTCCTCCCCCATCCGCCTCCTCCCCCTTCCGAGTAACCGTGCAAATCAGCAAAGTCGAGATCCGAGGAAATAGGAAACCAGCAAAGTCGAGATCCGAGGAACAGGAAAACCAGCAGAGTCGAGATCGAGGAACCAGGGGAACCAGCAAAGTCGAGATCCGAGGAACCAGGAAAACCAGCGACGTCGAGATCCGATGAAGCAAGACAACCAGTGAAAACGAAATCAGAGAAACCAGGGCAATCGATCGAGCCGAAATCCGAGAAAGGACCAAGAGGGGCCGAAGGAGCAGGAGGAGCAGCATAAGCAGGAGGAGCAGGTGGAGGAGGGGCTGGGCGAACAGGGGGAACAGGCGGAGGAGGAGGAGGACGGGGAGGAGGAGGATGGGGGAAGAGGAGGGGGGGAGGGGGGAGGGGGGCGGGGAAGGATGAGGAGGGGGAGGCGGAGGAGAAGGAAGAGGGGGAGGAGGGAGGGGTGGCCAGGGGGAGGAGGAGCAGGAGGAGGATGAGGAGGAAAGGGAAGCGGATGAGGGGAGGAGGGGGAGGAGGAGAGGGGCTTTGAGGATGAGAAACAACATTGGAACATGTTGCGGATAAAAGAAGGGAGAAGAGGAAGAGGAGCGGGCGAGCGGCGAGCGCGCGGCCGCCCGCTTGGACGTCGAGGTCAAGGCGCCACCCGCGGCCGCGGGGCAGGGGGGGGGAGGGCGGGGGGGGCGTTCCCCCCCTCCCCCTCCTCCTCCTTCTTCCTCCTCCTCCTCCGCCGCTGCCTCCTCTTCCTTATCCTCTTCCTCCGTCGCCATTTTGGCTCAAACAATTTGTTGGGCAACGCCTGGGGCGAATGCTCAACGGCACTGAGCGCGGAAAACCCGAACGATACACTCATGAAGCGTCTGCGCGCTCCAACGACCACAACTTCAACGTACATCGTGGAACCCATAACTGCACGTGAAATATCACGTGCAAAAACTGTCCGTAACGGACAATTTTTTATACGTGATGGACCCCAGGGGCAGCGTGCCCGGCGTGTCCGGCGGCTCCGGCCGCCGGCGCCGCGCCGGCGGAGGCGGCGGAAGCTGCAGCCGGCGGGGGGGCGGCCAGCGCGGCCGCTCCGGGGGCGGGCGCGCCGGCAGCCGCAGGCAGGACGTGCGCACCACCACCGCCGGGGAGGCGGGCGCCCAGGAGCGCAGCCAGGCCGCCAGCCGCTCCAGCGCCGACTCCCAGCGCGGGCGCGCCGCCGCCAGCCGGGGGCGCGGCGGCCTGGCCCGCGGCCGGGAGCACAAGCGGGACCACTGCTCCGAGGGCGCCGGCGGCGCCTGGTCCGGCCGCGGCGGCGAGCTGCCCGTCGCGCTCGTGGACGAGGCCCTCGGCCCTCGGGACGAGGTTGAAGAACTCCTGGGCCGTGAGCGGCCGCTGGAAGTCGCATAGCGCCACCCCGCCCAGTCCAGCGGGCACTGCCCCGCCGGGTCCGCATCGATACCAGGCGGCGATGTCGTCGCTGTCGTCCGTGAAGTGCTCGATGAACAGGTCGAAGTCGGGCGAAACCACGGCGGCGCGCAGCGGCTGCACCTGGCTGACGCGGACAACGAGGCGGCGATGGAGCAGAGGAGCGCCAGGAACGTCATAGCAGACCAGCAGCTCATCGCCGACATTCATCAGGCAGCCACCAGCCTTCCCTTGCCACCTGGGAAGTGCCGATCAACCTGGGCGGACGGGCTGCCGTCCTCCAGAGCCGCGGGCGCCGCCGGGGGCCCAGCCGCCCGCGCGCCTGAGAGCAGGCGCCGCACCTGGCTGCGCAGCACAGCCCAGCAAGTAGCGACGGCTTCCCAGATCAGGAGGGTGAAGAACCCGACGCCGAGCTCGATGCCCCACTTGAAGCCACCCTCCTCCGGCTTGGGGCGGGCCGGGCAGGGATCTGGGCAGAACTCCCAGGACGGGAGCGGCGCCGCCGGCAGGCACCGGGCGATCTCCGCGCAGAGGTCCGAGACCTGCGCGGAGGCAGGCGGCGCGGCCGCCGGGCAGCTCCGCGCGGGCGGAGCGGGCGCCGGTGCCGCCCGCGGCGGCTCCGGCACAGGCGGCGCCGCAGGCAGCGGCGCCCACCGCCGCGCCACCCAGGCGGCGAGGAGGTGGAAAGCGATCAGCCCTCCCCCGCGGGCCGCAGCGCGCATGCGGGGCCCGAAGGGGGCACGGCCACCTGAGGCCCCCACAGAAAAGGCTTGAGCCCGGGCGGTTTCGGAGAACCCGCGCGGCCTTCAACGCCCCAGCGATTATCGTTCGAGAGCGGGCCATGATTTTCGCTCTGGCGGCGTCGAGGAACTTCGTCTTCGCCTTCAAGGACTTCAAGTTATCCGCACAATTTTTACAAGGTCTCGTCGCATTGAGAGAAACCAGACACCTACCTTGGGCAGGCCGCCTTCGGCAGACGTGGGTAGGTGGAAACGCCCAGCCAGGCCGCCCACCTCGCCGCCCCCCCTCATCGCCCCCCCGTGCAGTGGACGACAGTGGAGAGGCGAGGGGGGGCCCAGGGCAATTCCCCCCAACCCCGCCGCACCAAAAAACAACCCACCCGCACAAATGCAGACGCACCTCTCTCGCCCCCAGGGTTTGGGAGGGAGGGAAAGTGAAGAGGTGCGACGAGAGTGGCTTGAGCCCAAGTGGCCACCACATGAATGGATCACCAGGTCAGGGCCGACCAAAGATCGGAAGCAAAATCATGTTCCCAGAGAGGCTTCTGGGAACATGATTTCCGAACAAAGATCGGAAGCAAATTCATGTTCCCAAAGAGGCTTCTGGGAACATGATTTTCGCCCCCCTCACTAGGACTGTGGCGGAAACGCTCAACGATGATGGGTGCATTTTCACACCCATCCACGGCTGGATCGGCAACTCAAGCCACCTCGCCCCGGGAACATTGTGCCGCATGACAAAGGTTGTTATGCCCGCACAATTTTTCGAAGGGTCTCGTCGCATTGGGAGAAACCAGACACCTACCTTGGGTAGGCCGCCTTCGGCAGACGTGGGTAGGTGGAAACGCCCAGCCAGGCCGCCCACCTCGCCGCCCTCCCTCATCGCCCCCCCGCGCAGTGGACGACAGAGGAGAGGCGAGGGGGGGCCCCAGGGCAGTTCCCCCCAACCCCGCCGCACCGAAAAACAACCCACCCAACGCAGCCCAGAACTCCCAACGCCGCTTCACTCAATCATTTACTCTGGGGAAACAGAGTGGGAGAGAGAGAGAGAGAGAGAGAGAGAGAGAGAGAGAGAGAGAGAGAGAGAGAGAGAGAGAGAAAGAGAGAGAGAGAGAGAGAGAGAGAGAGAGACTCCATTCAGCAGTCCTCATCGGAGCTGGCGTCACTGACACGGGCCGCGAACGCGGCCGTGTCTACAGCTCCAGCCTCGACATACTTCAAAGCGGCACTCCCCCTCCATTCTCCAGCCTCGAGGAGCTGGGGCCACGACGCTCCCCGGGCCACCAGCTCGGTGGCGTGCCCCGCGCGGAAGGCCTTGAGAGAGAAGCTCGAGGGCTGAGCTACCCCTAGGACCCCAAGCAGCCTCCTAAAACTCCCCAGAAAAGCTCCAGCACTACGATGCTGAATTTGCTGGCCTTCCACTGCTCTCGAAGCTTGGAGCCAGTTGCGACATCTGCACGGTGCGCACCACGATACCCCATGGGCGCACGAGCACGGCCGGCGAAGCGTGGAGCCGGATGCCCGGTGTTTCCTCCGGCGCAGCCGCATGTGCAGGACGTTGGCTTCGTCAAACAAGACTGAACTGTGCCGCCCAGCCGGCAAAGTCAGAACAGAGCCTGCTGACCCTACCTGCAAGCACACGCATTCACTCTGCACGCGCAGGAGAAACTCCCATGCCAGAAGCATTGACACGGCAAAACTCTCATCCCCTAGCGACGCAGAGAGCGCGCACAACTGCTCAACCAAACTGCGGCGCAACTTCGGCTTCGGCCGTTGTTCCCCATTCAATCTGATCTGCATCTTAGCCAAACCCTTCACCTGCTGCACTGCGCGCGGGCCGTGCCAGGACACGTCCACGCCTTGCTCCACGCACGCCCAATGCAGGAAGTGCAAATAGTTGCGAGCCGTTCCTGCATTCTGGAAGATGGCCAGAAACAGCAATACATGGTCCTCGCACTTCGGTGGAAGGGTGTCCTCGCTATCATACTTGAGCACACTGACAGCAAAAACGTGCCACGCTCGGAGCGCAGATGCCCCTGAGGTGAGGCTCCGCCGATTCGTCTCCGCGCGCATGATCTGTCCTCTAGCCCTCAACACATCAGTAGTCACGCCCTGCGACCGCACAGAAGCAGCCCCCAACTGCGTGATGATGGCCCTCGGCTGGGACGAACCGAGTGCCGCTAAGCCTATCTGTCCACCGAAGGCCTGCACCTCCTTCTCCACCGCGTTCACGTGCTGCTCGGAGAGGCGGGAAACCACCGCGTCGGCCGAAGCGCACGTTGCCGAGAACGGCGGACAAACGGAAGAGCGCGACGACACTGTCGAATCAGGCAGACAAGACGTGGGCACTGGCGTGGCCCTCTCGATCCGAGCTCGTTTCTGCCTCCCCTTCGCGCTTGCCTCCATGGCGGCGCGTCGAAGCAGGCCGCGCTCGAAGGGGTCCCTGCCGGAACGGGCAATGTCCTCGGGGTCGACGCCGTCCAAGTGCTGCCGCGAAACCACGCGCAACAGAGACAGAAGAATTGCCGTCTTCCTATACTTCTGTCTGTCCGCCACCGGGACCTCCGCGGCCCCGAGACCGTCAAGTTGCACAAACCAGGACTCCAGATCCAGAACTGCCTGCTGGAAGCGTGACCCGGCGAGGCCCGCGAACGGCTGGTGGACGCGACCTCGGAGAGACCCAGAGCGGCACGAGCGAGCCTGTGACCGCCACCCCTCCAGCAAGACATTCACGATAGTGAGGGAGGACACGTCCAGGCGCCTCTTGAAATCCGAGTCGTTCAGGAGCACGCCCAACCCTTTTTGCAGCAACTCCTCCGGCATCAGCGGCAGCCCCTTGAGACGCTTGAGAAGTCCTGGAATGCGGTGCAAGGGGTCCCCTTCCACGAAAGCCTCCACTAGGCTGTCGCGGATCTTGGTCAATGCCTCGGCCTGCGCCCCCGGGGGCCCTGCCTGGCTGTCAGGAGGCATCCTGGGCCCCGCTCGCAGCCGGCCGCCGCCCGACGAGGAAGGACTCGAGCCGGGCCGATGCGGGGAAGCAGAGCACAGCAGCGCAATGTCACTCGAGGCCCTCACTTTTTTCCAATCGAGACCCTCGCAGCTCATTGCACAACAACGGAGACGCATCATTTTTTCTCCGGCAAGTGACCGTAATCCAAGCTAGCAGCCAGTCCATAGCTGATGGGACCACGCGGGGAATTCAGGGGGCACAAAACTGGCCTGCAGCCGATGCCACAACGAACAGTCACCACGGGAGGGCCCGTCAGCGACGTTCGCCTTGCTCTCAACTCTGACCGAATAAACGCCCACGCGCCACTCGGCGCACCAAAGCCAAGCCCGCCCAACCAGCGCATTGACCTCGGGGGCCCCCGCGGACCCCCGCATCAAGGCCTCCCGCGCCCCATCATTATCTCTAAAGAGCAACGTCAAACTGTCGCGAAGCTGGGCTCTAAACGTGAACAGGCCCAACACCACCGAGAGCATCTCTTGAAATCCGATCTGGTGGTCCCCCCGCGGGAGCAGCTGGGCCCAGACAGACTCAGGGACTCGAGCATGGGTGTGCAGAAACTGCCCCCTGAAGCAGCACACCGCCGCGAGCGACCGATCCTGTGCCGATCGCATCGCGGGGGGGCGAGACTGCAGGCGCTGCAGCCACCGCGAGGCGGCCCACCGCCACCGGCGTGACAGACCTGACTGGGGCATCGGATCGTGCTGCTGGGCATAAAAGGGCCGATAAATGCCCTGCCGACTCGATCGGCGGCCAGCGCGACAGCAAAACTGAGCCGACCAGCCATCTTGCCGCTCTCACTGGCACTGCAACGGCCTGCATCGAGGTAGGCAGAGAGGAGGGAGGACCAAAGCGCCGCCTTCTCTGGCGTGACTTGAACGGACACCCGCCCGTCTAAAGGGGAGTCCCGCACAAGCGCCCCCAGCACAATGAGACCTTGCAGCGTGTCCTCAGCCTTACCTGCATCCAGGGTTAGCCCCAGCACGCGACTTACGACTTCTACGCAAAAGCCCCCAGTGACTGCACAGCCCGCGGGGTCCGCCCCAAAAACATCATCAACATACCTCCCCCCAGTCACCCGGAGCAAGCGTCGGCAGGTCGCCATCCAAAGATTGGCCAACCCGGCACTGGTCGTCCCGAAAGGCATGCCAAGATGCTGTAAGAAAAATACGTCCTCGCCATGCTGCCAAACCGAGCCGTTAAGGCAGGCATGAGCAGACATGACAGGCACGCGCTTAAAAGCTCTCCGCACGTCCCTTTTCCACTTAAAAAGCGTCCCGAGCGCCTGCGCGCATGAGTTGGAGTTCGATTTCAACGAGCACGTCAACCGTATCGTGCGACAACGTGTCGGACAACAGGGTGTGGCCATTAAGCCCGCACTCCGTGCCATGGTCCGCAATCCGCGTCTCCCACCCCGACGGGCGCTGCTCGCGGACGGGGGCGCGGCGCATCAGCAAAAAATTGTCGACGTGGAATGGGGTGAGACGGACGGGTGGGGGCATGGCCCCAAGCGCCACGTCCTTATCAACGTCAGGGCCTACGTCCTGGGAGCATGGTAGGTCTTTGAGGTGGCTCAGCACCTCCCGATTCCAGATCGGGATAGCGCCAACCAGCTCATCTAGCGGCAGGGCCTTCTGGGGCTTCCTCACCGGCTGAGAGGAGTAAATTGCGGGAGGAAGCACACCTGACAGGGGGAACCCATGCAGGTGACTGGAGAGGGACGCATCGGGCCATTGAAGGATCTTCCCCAAGCACAAAAAGAGCGGCCCATGCAGCAAACCTACCAGGGCTCTACTCTGGGGTGGCGCCCGACGGACCCACTCCTCCCGCTCCCTCTCGAGACTCCCAGCAAGCGCCAAAAACTGCCTTAGCCCAGACCTTCGGAATTCATCAACCACGTGGGGAGTGTTTTCAGCAACCCAACTCAAAGCAGCCTGCAAGTCCCCTTCCAACTCGGGGCACCCGAACATCGGATGGTCCACCGAACGGGCCCATTGCACATGCTCCAGTGGGTGCAACCCTTTGGGCGCCCCTCCCCCGCGATGGACGAAAGGCTCCTGAAAAGGTGAGCAGTGCGCGGGCGCGCCAGGCTCAGCGCCGCGCCTGCTGCTGCTCGCGCTTGTAGTTCTGGACCCGCTCGAAGAACTTCTGCTTCTTGATCTGGCGCGGGGTCTGCATCGCGCCGCCTGCCGGGCGCTTCGGGCCTGGCTGACCCGCGGACTCTGGCCCTCCCGAGTTCCGAAAAGCCCCCTGGCGAAAAGCCTCCTGCTGCTGCGCCGTCTGCTTGGACGCGTCATTGGCCCGCTTCGTCAGGGCGTCAATCGCCGCCTGCTGCTTGGCCAAGATGGGCTCCCGCTCTGTCGCGGCGTCCGCCCTTGGCCTCGCGCTGTCGCTGTCCTGGATCCCCGCCGTCCGAAGCACGCTCGCCAGCCTGCCGCGCGCGGCTGTCAGGACGGGCTTGTCCTGGACCTGGACAAGGTCATCGAGGACAAACTCCGGGTCCTTGCGTGCAGCTCGACTGGACCAGGCCTTCCTCGCCATCTCGTCGTAGATGACCGCGAGCAAGGGGGGGGAGCCCGCTGCCCGCTCGGACTCCGCGAGCTGCATGATCAGGTCGTGGTGGCAAATCATCTGCGCGAGCGTGAGCTGTTCCGTGGCCACCGCGACGATGCCATGCCGCAGGGATGCCGATGACCATTGTCCCAGCGTGCGGAAAAAATCGCGGACTTGACGTAGCCGATTTCAATGCGTTCTGGAGCTGCGACAACGTGGCCGTCGAGCTCTCGGCGTTGAGCAACTCGTTCTCCCCAGCGAGCGCTAGCTTGCCGCCGATCGACTCGATGGGCAGCCACAGAGGAAGTACCTCCTTCGACGTGAGGTCCACGTACGCGAACGGCTTGCGTTCCTGGGCGCGCGCCGCCATCGTGTCCTTGTTCAGAGACTCGAACACCGCCTGCTCGGGCTGCATGTGGAACGGGAGTTTCTCCAGCTTAGCCTTCGTCAACAGGTCCCGCACATCCACAGTCGGCGCCGCGGGAGGCTGCCACTGGGAGGCCAAGGCCAGGGCGCTCCCCCCAGGCGGGGGCCCAGCGGCACCACCAGCGGCTCCGGCCGCAGCTTGCGGGGCAGCGTTCGCACCCGCAGCCGTCTGGCGCTTCGCCTGGGCGACGCACTCCGCCGTCCGAAGCGCCCTGCGCAGGAGGCCCCGTGAGGCGATGCCCGTCGGTGCACCGTCAGCCGCAATCAGCTCCGATTCGGTGATCCCTTCCAACGCACAGCTCGAGGGTATCGCGGGGGAGACAGCCATCAAGAACGTCACCACCTCCGTCACCACCTCTGGCGCCGCTGCCTGCTCATCCACTGACTGCAGGAACGCGCGCCACTCGTCCGCCGTCCAGCTGGCAGCCATTGTGGGAAGCTGGAGGATGCGAAAAGTGAAGAGGTGTGACGAGAGTGGCTTGAGCCCAAGTGGCCACCACATGAATGGATCACCAGGTCAGGGCCGACCAAAGATCGGAAGCAAAATCATGTTCCCAGAGAGGCTTCTGGGAACATGATTTCCGACCAAAGATCGGAAGCAAATTCATGTTCCCAGAGAGGTTTCTGGGAACATGATTTTCGCCCCCCTCACTAGGACTGTGGCGGAAACGCTCAACGAGGATGGGTGTATTTTCACACCCATCCACGGCTGGATCGGCAACTCAAGCCACCTCGCCCCTGGAACATTGTGCCACATGACAAAGGGTGTTATGCCCGGCGGAGACGACGAGGCGGCGCCGACAAAGATGCCCTTCCAGGTATCTAGTGGGTTCACGGGCGGGCTGTCGCCGTTGTCCTCGAACGGGAAGACGATCACGTAGTGGGCCTTGCCGCTGTCGTCGTCGATCTCGAAGCCTAGCTGCTCGATCCTGTCGTCGCCGGGGGAGGCTACGGGCGGCTCTGCCTCTGGCGACGTGGCCATCTTCTCCACGACTCCGAAGCGCGATGAAGCACGTGCTACCTTGCCTGCCTTGGCCTGAAGTGGCTTGAGCCAAAATGGCTACGGATGGTCTCTGGGCGGTCTTGGGCGGCTCTTCGGCGGTCTTGGACCATTGGAAGCTCGAAAACGCGAGAAGCCAAAAACATTTAAAACAACACAAATGATAATCAACGATGTTGGCCTCTTCGGGCCGTCCTCGGACGCCTCTCGGACCTCTCTTGGGGTCTCTTGGAAGCCACCTGGGAGCCTCGAGAGCCGTCGGAAGGCTGATTTGGGCTGCTTGGGAGCGTCGTGGACCATGCTTTTGCACTCTGGGGGGCTCCTGGGAGGCGTCTTGGGCCCTCCTCCTGGGGCGCTGTGGAGGCTCCCCGGAAAGGCCAGGGGAGCCGTACCGGGAGCGTCCCCGAGATGTCACGGGAAGGTGTGGGACCCAAGGCCGGGGGGGGCGGTATTCACTTATGTTATCATACACATACACACATGTGTATGCATATATGTATATGTATATGTCTATGTCTATGTCTATGTCTGTGTCTATGCCTATGTCTATGTTATTTATAGGTATATATATATATATATATATATATATATATATATATATATAACGCAAGCATATACGCAGATAGTTGTGTACGCGCAAACACAACATACATGCATGCATGATCATGCGACTGTGGTAATAACAAGCTCAGAAATTTCCAGCCCTCGACAAGCTCACAGCTGCATGCATATGCGCACCTCCAAATGGAACGACAAGTGAAACAGTAGCAAGAACGCGGATCGAGCAGAGACGTAAAACCAACAATTGTTCCGCTCGTCTGCCCTCACTGGCCACTCTGAAAGTCAGCATGCAAGCAACGAGATGCACGCCATATTTTTCCAGACCGGAGGGTGGAACCACGCGTCCCCCTCCAAGGCATACTAGCGGAAAACTGTTTTGAAAGAAAAACGAAATTCAAAAAATCGCGCGACTGGCACTGGTGGAGCTAACCATCCCCAGTAACACGCCGTGTAATCGCGAATACTGAAATATAGAGTACCGAATTTTGTAGCGCAGCTTCGGCCCGCATCCGCGCCCTAGAGGGCGGAACTGAGCGTCCACTTCCAAATCGCGGTGGGACTCCTCCCGACCATTCGAACTGGGAGGCACGAGCAGCGCTGGCAGGCGCCTGTGCACGGTACAGTCGGGGCGTTGACCTAAGGAACCCAAAATAAGGAACGAGGTCCTTTTTGTTCCACAAGTTAAACTTCGATTTGCCATCGAAAACATAAGGAAAGCCTGAGGCAAGCTGTGAAACAATCCAGGAACGCGGAACCCCTCCCCAACGAAAAGGGTTCCTTCTTCAGGGCCCCGACTGTACTTGGTGAGAATTTAGGGGCACGCCGGGTGGCCATACCGATCCGCGAGTGCACACGCCGTTCATGTCTGGTCGTGCTCATTTCTAGTTGTGCTCGCTTCAAAATTGTTCCTGGCCCCCTTAGTGGCCAGGAAGAGGCCCAGATGGGACAAGTAGAAATGAAGGGATCTTGGCCCCCAACAAAAATCAAAGGACCTTCGAAGAATTAGGCATGGACAGTGTGCAATGCCCCACGGCTTCTCTGCTGGCCGAGCGCGCGCCCGCACCGTGCACACGAAGGGGGGACCTCGGGAGAAGCGGCACGGCAAGCCCATCGGACGAGCTCTCGGGTGCGAAGCGACGCAGATCACCGAACGTGACGCACTGCCGTGGCAGTGCAACGCAACGCAGTGCCGTGGAAGCAGATGCAACGGCGGCGCAAGGGAGGCCAAACCAACGCAATGCGTCGCAATGCGGAGTGGGGCAACTCTGATGCGTGACGCGCAAAGCAGATCCATTCCGATTCAAACATTGCAGAACGACGCAGAATGAAAGCAACAAGACCACGCCCACCAGGGCTCTCTTGGTGCATTCGAACTGCATCTCGCGACCTGCCACGACAGGAGTCCCTCTGGCGGCTTGATGAAACGCCTCATCGGCTTCTCCGAAGCCTTCTTCGAGTTCCCCTCGACCGAAAACTGGGAATTCTAGGAAACGACGAAGACCTGAAACATCCCTTCAGCTGTTCATTCATTTAGAGAGGTCGGGGGTCTTCCTGGAGCATTCGTGCTGCTGTCTCCTGCACTTTGGGGCCGTCAGGAACTCGCTATCGCTCGGACGTCCATTCCCCGCGCATTCTTCGGTTTCGTGCGCGCATTTGTTCGCAAGGTGGCCCAGGATGTTCCTCGATGGTCCTAGCCGAAGAAGAAACGCACACGTCCGAGCGATGCCAAGGGAACGCATTGAACAGCCTCTGGGGCCTTCCTGGCCCACCTTGGCAAGACGTGGAGGGTCCAGAAAACATTCCGGGTCTGCCGCCGCACGCTCCGACGACATCAGGCCTGCCCCAGAGCCTGGAACACACAACAAAACAGGCACCAGGAATCTCATGTTGGGGTCATTTTGAAACTATCTAGGGACACCCTTTGGGGACACCATTAGGAGCTTCTCCAATCCGTGCTTGGGCTCACTGTTGCATCATCGTCATCGTCATCGTCATCGCCGTCGTCATCACAGCCCATCCTCCTCCTCCTCATCATCATCATCATCAGCATCATCATCATCGTCATCATCATCATCATGCCCACACGATGGTTTCTCCGAGGCCAGTCTCGGAATGCGTTCGAAGCGAAAAGGCAGCGCCGCGTGCGACTGGGGGCCACGGCAGCGGAGAAAACATCATCTTAAATCCGAGCTGCCGAATGGCCCCTCGGCCACGGCGAAGCAGTGCAGCTGAAGTCAGGGATGGGAGGGTGGGAGCTCGTGAGCCGAAGGCTGCGGAAAGCAAGCTTTCGGCCTCTCCCCCCCCCTCGAAAGGCATTCAACTTCAATAAGAAAGACCATGCCCACGATGGTTTCTCCGAGGCCAGTCTCGGAATGCGTTCGAAGCGAAAAGGCAGCGCCGCGTGCGACTGGGGGCCGCGGCAGCGGGGAAAACATTATCTGAAATCCGAGCCGCCGATTGGCCCCTCGGCCAAACCACCCCGAACACTCCGGAGGGACACTCATCTTGGGTTAGCAACCTAACCAGGCAAGCGAAGCTGACAGAGTTTCAGACTGCAGACGCGCGTCGACGAAACTGCGGGCCCAGCGGGCCGCAAGTGGCTTGGGATAAGGTTGCGCCGCCAAAATCCACAAGGGCCTCCCCGGAGCACGTCCTTTTAAACTCTGATGTGGCTTGCCTTTTCTGCTACGACAAGTTCGCGAGCCCGAGCACTGGCCGGCGAACGCTGGGACATCTACGCGGGGCCCCACAAGCCCTGTCGGCTTCTTCCAAGGGGTTCCGTCCTGACAGTTGTGCGTGACTGCCCAAAAAACGCGTGGCTGCTTCCGAAGACGCTGGGGCGATGGAGCGAGCCAGAGACGCGACGTAGCTGGATTCTCAAACGTGAAAGAGATCTGCATGCGCCTACAACTACAAGCTTGTTGGCCATATCAATCTGAACCCTGTCTACGGGGTGCGCCACTGCGGCCAGGCCCCAAATCTCCGTGTCAGACCTCAGGCGACTCGGCCACGGCCCCGCTTCACCTGGGGATCTCAGCGGCCCCGCGCCACTGATCCTCGTCCAGGTCTGGCGCGGGGCGCCAAAGTGCATGTCCCAGATCAGACCAGCATCCAGCCGCCCTCGGAGCACTCTCGCCACCCCGGGAACGGCGAGGTCCCAGTCAGGCTCCCAGGCGATGTCCCACTCGATCACTAATGCGCCCTCGCGCCGCAGAGCGGCCGCCAAGATCCCTTCGCCCGGGAACGCCTCCACGATGACAGGATGCGCCAGGAAGTGCCGGCGGCGAGGGCCCAGCAGCTTCCTCGGCGCCAGCTGAGGAGGGGGCCCAGCCGAGCGGGGGCCAGCAGGGCCGCGCGCCGCACCGCAGGATGCACCCTCTGCATCTGCTCGTTCACGCGGCCTGGCTCGAGGTACCTGGCGACCGAGGCGTCGGACCTCCAGCGCCCTCGCAGCTTCGCGCTGGCCAGGGCCCGCAGCTTGAGGGCCAGCTCGACGGACGGGCCCGAGTGCCTGAGCTGGCGCAGCTGCGGGGTCAGCACCTCCAGGCCAGCGTCGACCGCCGCCTGCTTGAAGAAGGCGCTGACCTGCACCAAGGTGAAGGGGAAGAGCGGCGCGCTCGTGTGCGTCGAGGCCTTCAGCCACCGCAGAGCTGCTGGCAGGAACCCGTAGAACGGCGCGTCGAAGGGGATCGCCTCGTCGCAGACCTGAGTCTTGCTCGGCATCGCCAACTCCCGCGGGTGAAGGACCAGCGAACAGCTCTCGCAGGCTCCGCCAGGCGTTGGCGGGATCAGGTGTAGCCCCAGCGCCCTGAGAGCCTCGGGCGGGCGCAGGTAGCCCGCGAAGGTCACCAGCACGTAGATCGCCGCGCGCGTCTGGCCCACGTCGATCAGCCTCGCCGCGACGAGGGCCACGACCCCCCAGGACAGCGGGGGCCGGGCACGCGCAGGCACCCGTCTCCTCCAGCCGCAGCCCCAGCCTCCCGCGAGCGAACTGCGGCATCATGAACTTCAGCGCCGCCAGCACGTGCGCGCCCCGCTCGGGGTTCCAGCCTTCGGCATACTGCTGGTCCATCCACTGTGCCAGCAGGTCGTCGACCGTCTCGGTTCGTCGTCCTCGTGGCGACTGTCGCCGAGAGGGCTCTCAGCACGTGGCCCGCAGAGGCCCGCAGGGAAGCGGCCTCGGGCGCTCTCGCCGCCGCCCGGCCCGCGCGCCTGGCCGCTGCCTCGGCTGCCTTCACCTTCAGGGGAGGGCCCACGGCGTGGCGGCTCCGTGTCGGCCTCGCCGAAGTGGGGGCCGCCGGCGGCGGCCGAGGCTGCGGGGTAGCGCCTCGCGCAGGCGCCGCCGGGAGAGCGGGGCTCCTGCGCGGCGGCCAGACCGGCGACTGCATCCCACTGGAGCCGCGCCCCTATCCGAAGAGGCCGGCGCGACGGCAGGTCCGCCGGGTTCGGCTCCGACGGCGCCCAGCGCAGCGCCGCGCCGATGCCGCCCGCAACGGCAAGGGCGGCCCACTGGCGCCAGATGCGGGCCACCCTTGGCCGCGAGGAGCGGCGCTTTTCGAGAGAGCCAGGACGGCGACGAGGCTATCCGAGAGAAAGAGAACACGATGGCCATGCTGTTTCGCATCTCGAAGTACATGTTTCAGGGAGTGTATCAGGCCCCCCCCCTCCTCTCAGGCAGCGGCGCGCCCCTCTCGCCCCCGAGGCCCACTAGAGATGACGACCCAATCACCCGAGACGCACTCCACCTCCAGAAGGCTCGAACCCCATAGGCTGCAAGTGATCAGTCGCTGGAATTTCGAGGGCATCACGTTGACGAGGTTTCCGATTCGCGTCGATCGAGCTGTCGAATCTTCACGATGTCGAAGGGCTCCGCGGGGCCCTGCGAGCTACCGAGGTCGTTCGGCCTCGACGGCGACTCGGCGTCGATGAGGCTCTCGCTGGGCTCCAAGGGCAACGCGAGCTGCTCCCGAGGGGCCTTCGCGTTGAGGCCGCGGAAGCGCCAGCGTTCCTGAAAGCGACCAAGCTTCTGGACAATGCTTGCATCCAACTCTCGCTCACGCACCCCTCGGCCCCACTCGGAGGCGTCCGCGGGCATGACTCGCCCTGGCCACTCGGCGCGCAGGTCCGCCAAGGCCAGCGGCGCGACGCCCGTGGCCCGCGCTAGCTCCCGCCGCGCGCTGGGCCACCACTGCCGCGGCGCCTCGCCCGCCTTGGCGATGAAGCGGTACACGGCAGAGAAGATGGACAGCAGCGGCCTCCTGACCATAGAAAACGAACGCGCAGTGCCCGACCACCTGCCTCGCCTGCTGCGCCGAGACCGTCGGCATGTCCAGGGGGGCCCGCGCGGCGAGGATCAGGCGTCGCACCCTGCGCGGGGTCGGAGACACTGACCCGCGCTCGCCATCGATAACCCAGCCCAGCAGCTGCGCGTGCAAGGCCGCGCTCTCCTCCTCGTGAACGGGGAGCCCGCTCTCGCGCAGCGTCGCGACCATGTCGTTCTTCATCTGCTCGGTGGTGTCGCGATCCAGCGAGAGCGAAGCGAAGGTGTCGACGTGCTCGAGGTGAGCGCCGCCAGCCAAGCTCGGCCCTCGGACAGATCTGGCGGCCCACCACCTCGTCGCCGTCGCCGGCCCCGCCCGATCAGCAGCCGACCCCGACGCCCGCTGACAGACGGCCAGCGCGCGGGCCCAACCCATGGGCAACACCGCAAGACGCGGCCACAGCAGCCAGGGCTGCCGCTGCCCGCGGTCAGCCCCCCGCCCCAGCCTTCACGCGTCTATCGGCGGGAGCGCGAAGTAAGGCCGCCGAGCGTGCGGAAGCTCCATGTTGTAGAAGGCGTCCGCGATGTCTGCAGAGGCCGCCCACAAGCTCGCGCCATCGGGCAGCTCGATCGCCGCCGGCGCCGCGCCCGTGGCCAGATGCACGTCCGCGGGGTCGCCGAACCAGAAGTTGGCGGGCCGCGCGCCCACGACGAGCCGCTGCCGCCTACTCTTCTTGGGCACGCTGAAGAGACCCACCTCGTCCATCACCTCGCTGGGGTCGCTGGCGAGATCGATCGCGCCGGCCCCCAGCGCGCGATGCACCGGCGCGGCGTAGCGACGGCGGCTCCGAAGAATCGGACCCATGTAGGGCTCCCCGAAGCCAGCGCCCCTCTTCAACTGCAAAACTTCGGTCTTTGGCAGACCTTATCCGAAGACCTCGGGCTCCAGAAGCCGCTCCGCCGAGACAGGGCAGTTACCTGGAGGCGGCAGCGAGAGCGCCCATCGCCTCCGCCCTGGTCGACAGCGCGCCATCGTAGCACAGAGCAGCCTGGAGCTCCTGCAGGGCCGCCAAAGGCTGGAGGTCGCCCGGCGGGGGGCCCAGCTGCGAGACGGCGTCCGCGACGCGTGCCAGACAGCGCCGCTGCGCCAGCGTCGCGTCGCCAAGCGGCAGTGCGCAGCCCTCCCCCCCAGCGCCGCTGAGGCCGTTGAACGACCCCGCCGCCTGCCTGGTGAGCCACGGCGCGGAAGCGGCGCGGCGCGCCTGCCCCCGCGTGCAGCGCGAGCCCCGCCCAGCAGCCAGTCCGCCAGGGTCAGCGGCAGCAGGCGCGGGCAGCGGAAAGATGTCCCGCTGCCGCTCCGCGCCCGCGCCGCCGCGCCTGCTATGAACACCCTCAGCAGCGCAAGCATCCGCCGAGGTAGACCCAGTTCCCGCAGCGCCTGGAGAGGCTGCGCCAGCGCGCCCCCCAGGCAACATGTCATCATGACTTCGCGCCTCCGGCCTTGGCCCCGGGGGCGGCCTTCGCTTCTTCTCGAAGCTTGCGAGCATTCTTCTTCAACTGACTGACGCGCTCGAGCTCCTTGCCCACAGCGTGGAGAAGCGCAGGGCGGACCATGCTGCTCGGGCGGCTGGAGGGCCCTGCCCCGCCCATGACGGCGCTGATCTCCTCTTGCGGCCGCTTCTGCTGCGAGGCGTCCTGCTCGCGCTGCTTCTCCTCCCAGAAGTGCTCGATGAGCTGCATCTTCCGCAGGGGGCGCTCGACACCCATGAGGTTCGACGCGTTCACCTCCTCGACCGTCGCGAGGTCCTCCAGCACCGTGCTCAACGCGTGGTGCTTCGCGACACCGTAGTCCGAGGTGCTGAGCCGCTTCCGAGCCTTCCAACTCTCGCGACGCTGGATCGGCCCTCCCTCGCGCAGAAGCCAAGACACGCACCAGGCGGCCGAGCGCGGCTGCAGCGCGAAGAGCGGATCCACCACCTCCCTCGCGGACCCGGTGACGGCGAGCCAGCTGCGCGGGCCCGCGCTGCCAGGGGGCCGAGCCGTCGTCCGAGGATCGGACCCGCGCCACTTCGAGGTGAAGTCGGCCCGCCTCCAGTCCTCGAGGGTGAAGGCCACCGCCGACGCGCCAGCGCCCAGCGTGACGATGCCACGCCTGCCAACCCTTGCCGCCAGCGCGATGCCAGAGATCGGGCCGACCTGCACCGCCGTCCCGAAGCTGAACGACTCGACGTCCTCTGCCACCACCCACGCCCAGCCCGCGGGCGCCTCCCCGTTGGGGCCGAGAGGCGGCCCTCCGTCGTCCTTCCAGCCAGGCCCGGGAGGCGCGCCCACGGCGGGAGGAGCCCCCGCCGCGATGGGGGCCCCAGCGGCAGGCGCGGGCGGCGGGGCCGCGGCTGGGGGGGCGCCCAGCGGTACGACGGCGGCCGCGCCGGCGGCAGGCGGCGGCGCACCGGCCACCAAAGCCCCCGCTGCAGGCCCCCCAGCAGCCGGCACGGCGGCTGGCACCGCCGCCGCGGGCGCGGGCGCTCCAGGCAGCAGCCCACCGCTCAGCGGGAGGAGCGCACCACCCGCAGGCAGCGGAACCCCAGGGTAGCACCGCGCAAACTCGGCGTCCGCTTCGGCGGTGGCCGCGGCGAGCCAGGCAGCCTCGCGCGCCGCCGAGCGCGCCCTCCCGAACCTGTAGGTCGACTCGGGAGCGAACCCAGGCGGGGGCGGCAACCTCGCCGCCGAGAAGCGCACCGCGGCAATGTCGGGCCCAGCGGCCAGCAGCCGCTCCGCGTAGACCATGTGCGTGACGATGATGACGTCATCCGTGAGCGCCACTTGCCCCACCACCCTCCTCTGGTGGAAGAGCGGCGCGCCTGCCACGTTGTACAGCACCCAGGCCCACGCCTCCGCCATTAGCGGCAGCCGCCAGCGCCAGGCGCGAGGGAGCCCCTCCAGCCGGCGCCGTGCCCTTGCCCTGCGACTCGGCCGAAAAACGGAGCGGCCCCCACAGGCGCAGCGCCGCGATCGCAGGCGAAGGCCACCGCGCTCGCGGTGGCGCCCACGGTTGCCCCATGGCACGGCGGGCAGGCCGGGCACGCGAGGCAGGGCGGAATGTCGGTCGCCGGGCAGCGCGCCCCAGGCCTGCAGCGCGGGCACCCCCCAGCGGTCCAGAACTCCCAGCAAGCCCTCTGGGAGGCCCAGCCAGGGCACTCGCCGCGGACCGCCGCGGCGCTCAGCTCGTGAGCCGAAGGCTACGGAAAGCAAACTTTCGGCCTCTCCCCCCCCTCGAAAGGCATTCAACTTCGATAGAAAAGACCATCATCATCATCATCATCATCATCATCATCATCATCATCATCATCATCATCATCATCATCATCATCATCATCACCAACAGTGCCCTCCTCATTATCATCACCATCGTCACTGTCACCACCACCACCACCATCCTCACCATCATCACCACTATCATCGCCACTATCATCACCACCACCATCATCATCATCATCACCATTATCATCATCTCAGTCATCAACGCTGCCGTATCCGACGGACAAGTTGTTGTAAGGCGCATGCGTGCTCGGGTGACCCAGCCTCTCTGGACTTTTATGTTGCTGAAGAAGAAGGGCAATGAAAAGAGGAAGGAGGATGGTGATGACAATGACAGGGACACTGATAATCAGGAGGAGGATGGTGATGCCATGGGAGGTCTTGAACATCGACGACACTTCCAACTTTGTTGGAGCAGTCCATCTGTCTCTAGCTTCTAAATATGTGGCTCAAAGCTGCTGGTGCTTCTGTTGTAACGCAGCGCGCTTGAGCCAATCAGGAAACGTCTCAGCGGCCCTCGGAGGTGCCTCGACCATGGCACCCTGTGCAACAGCTGCAACAGTGATGGCTTCGCGGTACACTGGTGCCATATGATCTGCAATGCTACTAGGAGACAGCTCCAAGTAACCCAGCTCAGGGAAAGACAAACAATCTCCAGCCCAAGCTTCCCACTCGCCGGGCGCTCGCGAAGTCACTTGCTTTTTTGTCTTTGTGCTTTCCTCGACGATGGCTGTTTCAGAGGATGCCTCGCTCTCTGCAGCAGACAGTCTGTGCAACATCACAATTTTCCCAGGAATCAAGAGGTCAATCTCGCTGTCCTTGGTCGCACGATACTCCTTCGTCGCAGCAACCTCAATCACGTCATCGACTGTGGCACCTTTTGCGAGCATCGCAAGCCGGCCCAAATTCTGCATGCTCACCCGCGCGACCGCGTCGTCGTTGCACACGAAGCTTGTGACGAGCGGCGCAGCCAGAGGTGCGGCGCCCTCGCGGCAGAGCTGAGCGTTCGCGAGATCCAGGCACGGGCACGGCGCGAAGCACACGCAGCGGAGCGCAAGGTCGCTGCTCCAGGCCTGCGCTCTGTGCCTCAGCAGCAGGGTCACGAGCGCCGCCGTGCTGGCCCCGAGGCTGTGCCCCGTGACGACGAGGGAGTACTGCATGGGGGCCAGCAGTCGCCGTATGGCCGGCGTCGCTTTTGCGGCGATGGACCTGGCGGCGGTGAAGAACCCCGCGTGCGCAAACAGCTTCCGCCCGTCCTCTTCTTCTTGCTCTTGGACGTTGGCAACAAGGTCTGTGAGGGCATCCGCTGGCGTCTTCGTGCCACGCACTGACAAAATTGCCTGCTTCGTGGAGTGATTGAAGCAGAGGAAGTATGCGGGCGCTCCTGGGTCTGAGTCCTCTTGTAACTGAAGCATCTCGTAGCCGCGCTCCTGACAGAATTGGCGAACGAGTTCTGGAGACTCATAAGGTGCCTCAGCAAAGGCGAGGAGTCGGGCTCCATCGTGTAATTCTGAAGCCGATGCTTCATGGACAGCGGTACTTTCACCAATGACAGCACGAGCTTCACAGTAAGGTTTGCGATCGCTGCAAGACAGATCGATGAGGCGTCGGATATCTGCGATCTTACCTGCGTCTGACTCAGATGACGCAGGCTCGAGATCCGAATCGTCAAGTTTTTTTCGGAGCGCTTCGATGGCCTCTGGAAGCCGCGTGAAGTAAGGGAACGAATATTGACATAAACATAACAACTCGGAAGTCCGCGCGGACTTCTCGGATCGGCGCTGGACACCCCTCCCTGGCGTGCGGAGCGCGCCAGGGGCGGCGCCGGAAGCGCCGCCAGGGGGGTCAAGCGCCGATCCGAGAAATCCGCGCGGCCTCCGAGTTTCTATGTTCATGTCATTGTTCGCTCCCCTGCGAAGAGAACTGCAGTCTGCCCTTCGAACAGGCCGAACATGACGGTCTCGAGGGTCACGCGCTTGAGCCTCAGGCGCTTGACCGCCAGGAGGCACGCGGCGGCTGCCGAGCCAACCGCGCAGGCGATGCTCGGGCGTCCACCGCAGGATGGGGTTAGGCCGGAGTGCAGGGGCCCCGGGGCACACAAGTAGGTATAGACAAATCACCGGGTTCGCCATATTTTCCCATATCTTCTGGGTTCTTGTCTTCCCCCCCACTTCCCATATCTTCCTATATGTTCTGGGAATCGACGATTACTTGTGTCTGTGTATCTTCTCCCAGGCGAAAACCGCGAAGGGAGCCCCAGAGAACCAACCCATGTGGTACACAACCCCGCAGAACCGACCCAAACTGATGGAATAATGCTGCTAACCGCAAGCATCTTCCATCATGAAGAGAATTCCCCGCCCCCGCCCCCTCCCTGGGCTGTGTCCCCCCACCGTGGACGCCCGTAATGCCCACTCTTCCCGCGCGGCCCCGCCATCGGCGGATGATCGAGGCTACAGAGATGCCAACTAACCAGGATAATAATATCGCATAGCACCACCTGGCCAACTGAGATTTTGCCCTGCTCCCCTTTCTCGCGGCACGATCAAATAACAAGGTTTCTTCTGAGATTGCAACTCTCTGCGCGAATCTCTGAGCTGCAATTGGTACAGCGTCTTTGTACGGCCAGCCGTGAGCCAGGCCAGACGAAGTGGATCTTCTTCCGTGAACAAACAATATCCTTTCAGTTGGCGGCACAACAACAAGCAAGCAACTGCTTGCCAAAGCAGCTGCAAGAATGCGCCCTCCGGACGACATCGCAAACCTTGGGCCTCAATTAAAGCGGCTACGGACGTCTTGGGGGTAGACTTGTGAAGTCCAAAACCCGGATACAGGGCGCCAGAAGGGCGTGCGAAGGCCTGTCGAAAAACTCTGGAAGCTTCTGCAGAGAGCTCCCGAAGGACCTTCTGGAGAGCTTCCAGGCAGACGCATTGGGAAACGCTTCGAAAAGGCCTCTCGGGACCCGCTGCGACTTCAAGCAACTCGCAGCGGCGCTGAAAAACGGAAGCCCGAACGAGCTCTGGGGCTACCCTGCGGCTCCGGCCTCTAACTCTAAAGCCCGACAACTCTCCTAGGAGCTATCCGGGAATGACTTGTGGCACCTTGGAAGCCTTGACTGGGGCGTCTTGGAAGCCTCTTGAGGGTGTCGCGAGGCGCTCATAGAGCGCCTAAATCCCGGAAGTGCCGCGCAACCTCTAATCTTGTGGTTGTTGATGAATTTTCATCAACTCGGAATTCTCTGGGTAAGGCGGGAACAGGGTGGACCACTGCATCTTTTTCCTTAGATGGAGGCGGGCACGCAACGGCACCGCAAGCCCACAAGGTCACTACGTGCAACCCCCCCTTAAATAAAAACCTTCCTGGCTTCCCTGGCCCATTTTTGGACCGTCTTGGAGCCTCTGGGCACATGCCGGAGGGCGTCTTGGAAGTACTTCGGGGCTGGTGTGGAGCTGCCTGGGGGGCCCCTTCGGGTTCTTTGAAGTTGTCTTGGTCAATGTTTGAGCCGCCTGGTGGCCCCATCGTGCCAATCGGGGCCGCTTTGGGCTCTTGGCGGTCTCCGATGTGGTCTTGGTGCCGTCTCGGGCCCATATTGGTCCGCCTCGGGGCCCTTGTTGACCTTCTTGAGCCCCTCTGAGAATGAGCTCCTGCGGGCGTCCAGGGGCTTTGTTGGGGCATCTCGGGCCCCTCCTGGGCAGGCGTGAGCTCTTCTTGAGGCCCTCTTGGGGACGGTTCGAGACATCTTGAACCCATCTTGAGGGCTTCGTGACCCGTCATCGGCGTCCTGAAGAACAGAAAAGCAAGAACGCAAAAATCGCATGATAACGCCAGCACGTCGATGACTTCTGCCGCCTGGGGGCCTCTGAATGAGCCTCTTCGGACCCACTTGGCGGAGCTTCC
>CAUYUJ010003247.1:132500-245000 GCA_963575745.1 Prorocentrum cordatum
TTTCTCCTCCTCCTCCCTCCTCCTCCTCGTCCTCCTCCTCGTCCTCCTCCTCCTCCTCCTCCTCCTCCTCCTCCTCCTCCTCCTTGGCCTCTTAACCGCGCGCGGGCGATAATGAAGTACCCCCCCCCCTTCGTAACCCCCCGAATGTTATCCCCAGCCAACGGGATTCAACTATGGAGGAAGGCGCGGAGGCCGAAATGTATAATTCACAGGGAAGTTGCGGGGATCGAAGTTGCTATCATATCATGTTGGCTAGCAACAGCATCAAAAACGCCCTTCTTGTATCTTTCGGATCGAAGTTGCTATCACTTCGTGCTGGCTAGCAACAGTTTCAACAATGATGTGCCTTCTCTTCATTATTCTTTTCTTTGTGTTTCTCTTCCTTCTCTTTCCCCTCCTTTCTCCTCCCCCCCCAGGGGCCGAAGTTTTTGATCCCCTGTTATTCGTTTTATCACCCGCGGGGTCCCACCATGGACCCTCCCCCATACATGCGAGGTTGAAAACAATCAAAACGAATCTGTTTTTACAAATAATATAAAAAACAGAAGGCCCCGAATCCAAGAACATGTGTACAATCGATCCTGGGGCCATCCTCTTCTCCTCTCTTCCGTATCCCACCATTAGTCTAATTCTCTTACTGCTCGTGCTCCTACTAGTACTATTACAATGGACCCGCGTGGTAAGGATGAGCAATCTTGTTATACCCTTGCATCCTTGCCACTTCGGCCCATCTCAGGGTCTTGCAAGGACCTTGCAGCTTTGCCGCGCATCCTTACTACACGAGCTGGCTGTAATACTACTCGAGTCAGCCTTGTGTAGTGCGCCTGGTTAGTCACGAGCCTCGAGATTTCTCGTGTCAGCCTGGTGCGGAGGGCCCAAGATCACATCATCGTCATCATCATCATCATCAACGTCGTCATCTTCATCATCATCATAGCTTACCGTCCCTGGGAAAATCCTGTATTATCCCCGCCAGAACCGCGAATTTTATCATCCCAGGGGGGTCATCATCGCCCGCAGTGGGTTATTCGTCCTCATCTTCATGTTCGTCCTCCATCTCCTCCTCCTCGCCTGACGTGCGATAGACATGCGTGCACACATACAAACATGCACACGAGCATACACGCATACAGACATACAAACTTACCAGCATGCAAGCACAAAAACATGCAACAACCCAATCACTTATGCATACATTCATACAGAAGTATACATGCGTACATGCATGCATACATGCATACATACGTGCACACATACATGCATACCTACATATGTATAATGTATACATACATGCACCCATACACACATACATATGTACACCTTCATACATACAAACAAACATACGCACTTACATAACATACACAGCCACCTAACATACGTACATGCACGTTTAAACTTATGTCAGCCTGAATGTATATAACATAACACTGCTGCTCGCGTCATAGCATTGCGTCGCATACGATTTACCAGCACACCGATCAAGCAGTCATTACATTGAACATGACGTCGCAAAGTATAGCATCGTGAGGAACCACATTATCTTAGCATGGGAAAACGTCGCATTGCGTTGCATTGCAGTGGACACCGTACAGAGCCGTGTTGGACCAGGAGTTTGGCGGCTCGTGCCATCCCAAGGAGGATGGTTGTCCTAACCACAGGCAGTGCGTGTACCGGTCTCGGAACGGACATGATGGCCGTGGCCGTCCTTGCTGCAAAATACGGTTTGCATGTGAAACACGAGTTCGCTTGTGACAGTCTCTTTGCGTCCAAGATGTGGATCAAGCACAACTTCCAGGTCGGCAATTTCTTCGACGACGTCCAATCTTCAGAGTTCGGCCGCTTCGCCGGCTACGTCGACCTGTTTTGTTCGGGCTTCCCGTGCCAACCTTTCAGCGCACAAGGGAAGCAGCAGGGAGTGCACGACGAGAAGGGTCGAGGCACGGTTATTTATGATATACTTCAATACATCGAGAGGCACAGGCCTCGCATGATCCTCCTAGAGAACGTAAGGGGCCTCTTCGATCGGCATGCAGACACATTGTTAGAGATATTGGAACGCCTCAAAAGTATCAAAGATGAGAATGGGAGACCCGTGTATGTGATATCTTGGAAGATAATGAACAGCATTGACTACGGCCACGTTCCCCAGTCGCGTGACAGGTTGTACATCATCGGTTATAAGTACGACAGGGTGAACTCAACTACTACGTTCGCATGGCCCAAGAAGTGCAAGAAGAGAGTTTCGTTGAAAGACGTATTGAGCAAGCCCAGTACACGCCCGCGCAAATTGCAATATCCAACAGCACCCCGGGCAGCTCGCATTGTCAAGGAGATAGTTCGTGACTTGAAACGAGAGGGTATCAACCCATTAAAAGTTCCAGTGGTTATAGATTGCGACTCCAGCAAGTCCCGTTGGTTCGTCGACCAGATTCCGTGTTTGACAGCATCTCGCGCAGCTGGTGGGGGCTTCTGGGTCACGTGCAAGAACGGCAGATTCTCGATCCATGAATTGATGAGGCTACAGGGCATAGACTACAGCAAGTTCGTCAGGCCACGCACGGTGTCGAAGTCAAAGCTCCGCTTCATGATAGGGAATGCATTCACTCAGACGGTCATTCAAACACTCATTGAGAGTCTCTTGGTTTCTTCAGGATCAGTTTAAAGAAGAAGAGTGCGTTGGCCACTCTTCTAGCCGCGTGCAAGACGCAGTGATGTTGTAATCAGAGAATTCAGATTTTGTTTTGCGCTCATGCGCGGCGGAACGCTTCTGCAGTTGAGCAACAAACACGCCCTCCTGGACAAAAACAAACATCGTCATCATCACCATCACGATCATCACCATCACCATCATCATCAGGGCTCACACGAGGGCAGGGGCAAAACACAACAGCAAACAGGGGCACATTCATTCTGTCGAAGCAACATGCACGCCACAATCTGGGTATACTGAAGTGGGGCACGACCGAAAAACATATACAAACAGTAAGCGGACTAACAAAATACAGCAGAGTGGTTATGGTATTCAGAGTGGTACTGCGAAAGTATATGTGACGGAGCGGTGTTACACACTTCCCAGAGGGATTCGAACCTAGGAGACCAGTAGCAGCTGTGTTGGCTCGTCTTTCCAGCAAGGCGACATCGTACCACCGTTGTCTTCTGACCGACAACAACCAGATTCGAGAAAAAAGAGATGGCCTCTTCATCGTTGGACGGTGACATAGTCCTGGTCGACCGGGGCGACACGGACGACCGGGCAGTAGGATCGTTCGAGTACGTGCTGAAGCAAGCGGAGGAGAACATCAAGGATACAGGAGGAGCACTTGGCAAAGTGGCAGGCTCGGTCGACCGTGGGTTGCGTATGCTGAAGGAGCACAAGTACAAGCTCACCACGAGCGTGACCCGCACGCAGTTGCTGAAGTGCACGTCGGACAAGCAGGAGTTCGCGAAGGCTGAGGACATCCAGTACCTATACGACCTCATCAAGACCATCGACGAGGCAGAGATGGGGCTACTCAAAGTGAAAGGTGTCTTGACGAATCGACCACTTGGCAGCGAGGGCGTCCCGCCAAGCAAGAAGACCTACGACGACGCGCAGGCCGATGAGAAGGATTCCGTCAATATGGAGGAGACGATTGACCAGCAGAAGTACAAGACGCTCTCGGTGGAGATACCGTCGGCCTCGGCGGACGGTGAGAGCCCAGTGCAGCAGATGCCGTCGCTGTCCGGTGCTCCTCCGTTGCCGTGGTGGGACCCCAATGACGAGAGCACGTGGATCCCATACGGATGGATCCCGAAAGACCCGTCGAAGTTCGCCATTCCGCAGCGTTGAGGCCGACACTAATAAGTGAGTGAGAACAAAGCAACGTCAATTGTGAGAGGGTCGACCAGACGCATGCGTTGATCGAGTAAGTTGGCTTGCTGTTATGTTTGATTTGCTACTGCATTTGGCAGTGGCACGCGCTTGCATACAAACCGCCCCGCAGTCTACAGACCGCAGAGGCGGGTGTGCCGAAACAATCAACAACAACAACAAAAACAAAAGCACCACCAACAACAACACCAACAACGGCAGCCATAACCACAACAACAAAAACAACAACAACAACAACCACAACAATAACAACAACAACAACAACAACAATAACAACAACTATCCCAGTGCGACCCGACCTAGGAGTTGGAGCCCCTAGGAAAGCAGCATTAGTAGTAACAGTAAAGCTAAGTTAAAGTTAAACTAAAGCTAAGCTAAAGCTAAGATAAAGCTAAGCTAAAGCTAAGATAAAGCTAAGCTGAAGCTAAGCTAAAGCTAAGCTAAAGCTAAGCTGATGCTAGACTGAAGCTAAGCTGAAGCTAAGCTGAAGCTAAACTGAAGCGAAGCTGAAGCTAAGCTGAAGCTAAGCTGAAGCTAAGCTGAAGCTAAGCTAAAGCTAAGCTGAAGCTAAGCTGAAGTTAAGCTGAAGCTAAGCTAAAGCTAAGCTAAAGCTAAGCTAAAGCTAAGCTAGAGCTAAGCTAAAGCTAAGCTAAAGCTAAGCTAAAGCTAAAGCTAAAGCTCCCAGGGGACTGGGGGAACCGCTCCCAGGGAACTGGGGGAACCGCCTGGGGCTGGTTGCACTGCCCGGCCCCTTTAAGCAAAGGAAGTAAGAACCCTTCTAGGCAGAGCCTAGGTAGGGAGCAACAACAACAACAGCAACAGAAACAGCAACAACAACACGACAACAGCAACTTCAATAACAGCAACATCAACAGCGTCAACACTAACAACGCAACATCAACACCGACATCACCATCAACAACACTGGCCAACAACGACACCAACAACAACAGTCTACTGGGCAGTATGATGTACATTAACAGGGGGCGGCGGAAGAGCAGGAGACAGAGAAACACAAGTAGCATGATGAGAAAAATGAGTAGGACTAATGCAACGGGGGGACCAAGGGCTACAACAACAGGGGCAGGAGGAGGAGGAGGAGGAAGCTGCTGTGGAGGAGGGGTTCGCTAAGAGACCGAACGACTCGGGAGGCCACGGCTCCAGGCCTCCCGACGTGCACCGGACCGGGAGACGGCGACCCCAAGTTTCCTCCGATGTGCAGCGGACAGGTGACGTCGTCCTCCTGTGATCCTCTCCAGTTCCCCCTCCGCGTCCTGGCGATCGTGCTCCTTGTCATCTTCCCGATCCACATCATCCCTCTCCGCTTGTTCATCACCGCTCCTCATCCTTCTTCTCATTCTCCTCATCCTCACCCTCAATGCCTGATAATCATCCTCGTCCTCCTGCTGGTCCTCCTTCTCCTCCTGCTCATCCTCCTCCTCCTGCTCCTCCTCCTCCTCCTGATCCTCCTCCTCCTCCTCCCCGCTACTCCTCCTCCTCCTCCTCCTCCTCCTCATCCTCATCCTCCTCCTGCTCCTCCTCGCCCGCCGCATCGCCCATACCCCGTCCCCGGGCGAGGGTCGCCCGAGGGGGTGGGGGAGGGGTTGAGCAGCAGCAATAATAACAACAACAACACGATATGGGAGAGGTACAGGCTCAAGAAGACCCCCCGTAACTTATTCGGCCACCAGTGCACCTCTAGATAGATGTTCTTTTATTAGAAGGTGTGGGGTGGTGCGGTAGACGAAGAGGAAAGAACCTGTCGGAGGAATCGCGACACCAAGATGTCGATCCCAAGATTCCTCACTTTCCACCCCGTGTTCGCGAGCATGCGTAATCCGAGGGCGACCAATTAAGTTGGCATCCTCGGGAACCCTGACTTCGCCATGCCGTCGGATCCGCGCCCCCAGTTTCCCCATGTAACCTTCTGGCGACTTCCCCCCGAACAAACGCAGCGGGATAATGAAGAGATTGGGGTCGCAACCCTTGCACCTTTCTCCACATCATACGACGCCCTCCACCCCGCTCGATCTCCGTTGGCTCCAACGGCATGGTGAAGTCCCACCAGCCATTTAGGGCTACGGTGGTATAACGAGTTTGTTCTTCTCTCTTCCCCTTCCTTCCCCTGCTCGGGGGAGGGGTTTACCCCTCCTCCTACCCCCTCCCCTGGACCTGGAGGGGGGGGGGACGGAGGCGCCGCAGCGTCCAAGATGGCCCAGGATGGCTCCAAGAGGCGCTCCAAGTCGCAAGATGGCCTCCAAGATGGCCCAAGGTACTCCAACCAAGATGGGTCAAGATAGCCTCCGACATTATACCTCCAAGAGGCCCTTAGACAGCCCCAAGACGGGTCCAAGTGCCCTTCGAGCCCCCCACGGCGCCTTTCAACATGCCAAAAACCTTCAAAAGTCTGAGGAAAGGCAATGTTTTTGGCATTCTCGCCTTTTCGCTTCCGATGGGCCTCTGGGACCTCAAGATGGCCCCAAGATGGCCCAAGAGAACAACAAGAGGGGCCCAAGAAGGCGGCCCAAGACGGCCCCAAGATCGCCCAAGAGGCGCCCAAGAGCGGCCCAAGAGAGCCACAAGACGCCATGTATGTTTGAGCATCGGAGGGGGAGGTCCTAATTGAGGGACCTCCCTTTTTTGAGCAATGGGGCCCAAGATGGCCCCAAGAGGCCTCCCAGCCTCTCCCAAAGACCCTCCACCCCGCCCTTTTCGGCCCAAGATGGCTCCAAGAGAGCCCCGGATAGCCCAAGATGGCCTTCAAAATGGCCTAAGACAGCCAAGCATGGCTCAAGATAGCCTCCGACAGCCCTCCAAGAGGCCTCAAGGCAGCCTCAAGATGGCCCAAGATAGCTGAGCATGGCTCAAGATAGCCTCCGACAGCCTCTAGCCGAGCATGGCTCAAGATAACCTCCAAGAGGCCTCAAGAAAATTGGCAATCAATTATGGATGGGCTGGTGGGGATACGCGAAGCGTCAAGAATTTGGGTTCCACAGCCATGACGGCCACCGCTCTTCGGGGGGGGATGTCACACTTGTATGCATGGGCCCGGGCCCCCATCGATGCTGACGACGGGCCCACGAATATCGTGAAGATACGGGCGTTATGACAGTGATGAATTGGCTAGCGCCACGCAGGCCTACACCCCCCGACCCACAAGAAGGCATACGCCCACCCCTTGATAACCGCGAGCTGGAAGATATGATCGGGTAAGTCGACAAAAAACGTGAGTTCGAAGAGATGGCCAAAATTAAACAAAAAGATACGGCTTCCGCCATTCCGCCAGCAACATATATGATACGGGAGAACAACCAATCATAACATTTCTAGGGCTATAGGGCTATGGGGCAATAGGGCTATAAGGCTCTGAGGCTATAGGGCTATAGGCTATAGGCCCTAGGGCTATAGGGCTAGAATAGGAGGGCTAGCTATCAGGCTAGAAGGCTATAAGGCTATACTATAGGGCCATCGGGCTATAGGGCTATTCGGAGTCTAGGGCTATAGGACTACAGGGCTATAGGGCTGTAGGGCTATAAGGCTATAAGAAGGCTACAAGGCTATAGGGCTATAGGGCTATAGGTCTAAAGGGTTATATGGCTATTATTATAAGGCTATTAGGGCTATTAGGGCTATAGGGCTATAGGGCTAAAGGGAAGAAACAGGGTTATCGGAGGTGAGGGGGTGAGATCGAAGCGGAACGAACGGAGAGCCCCCCTACCGGAAATCGGTTTCGGTTTCGTGTTCGTGCGTGCCGTGCGTGCGGGCGAGGCCAAGCTGCCTGGGCGGGCGAAAAATAAGTATCATGTAGCTGAGACGCGGCCGGACCAAAAATCTCAGTTCCGGCAACCGGTGCCCCGCGATGTCCCGCTGGTGTCCCGCTCGGGGGTCGGTGGCGCGCGCTGTCCCGCCGGTGTCCCGCCGGTGTCCCGTCGGTGTCCCGATGATGATGATGATGTTGATGATGATGATTATGTTGACGATGATAATGATGATGGTGATGGTGGTGATGATGATGGCGTCCCGATGATGATGATGTTAACGATGTTGATGATGATGCTGGTGATGGTGGTGATGATGATGATGCCCGATGATGATATGATGATGCTGCTGATGATGATGGTGCCCAGATGATGATGATGATGATGTTGATGATGATGTTGATGATCATAATGATGTTGATGATGATGAGATGACTTGATGATGATGATGGTGTCCCGATGATGATGATGTTGATGATGATGCCGTTGATGAGAATGGTGATGATAATGATGGTGTCCTGGTGATGATGATAATGGTGATGACGATGATTGTGTCCCGATGATGATGATGTTGATGATGAGGATGATGATGAGGTGATGATGATGATTTCGATGATGGTGGCCCAATGATGGTGTTGATGATGATGATGGTGATGATGGTGGTGTCCCGATGATGGTGTCCTGATGGTGATGGTGATGATGGTGACGATGATGATTGTGTTCCAATGATGATGATGGTGTTGATGATGATGTTGCTAATTATGATCATGATGATGATGATGATGATGGTGTCCTGATGGTGATGATGATGATGATGATATTGATGATGTTGTTCATGACCACGATGATGATATGATGATTGTGGTTTTCCGATGATGATGATGGTGTCCCGATGATGATACTATTGATGATGATGATGATGGTGACGATGATGGTGTCCCGATGATGATGATGATGATGGTGATGATGTTGATGAGGATGGTGCTGAGGTGATGATGATGGTGTCCCGATGATGCTGATGATGATGTTGATGACGTTGATGACGATGATGCTGATGATGATGATGGCGTTGCTTATGATGTCGATTGTGATATCGATAGTGAAATCGACAGTTAGACCGAATGTGGTGAGATCGATTGTGAGATCGATTGTGAGATCGATAGTGAGATCGATTGTGAGATCGATAGTCAGATCGATTGTGATATTGATCGAATGAAATCGATCGAGTGAGATCGAGTGTGAGGTCGATCGAGTGAGATCGATCGAGCGAGACCGATAGTGAGATCGATAGTGAGATCGATAGTGAGACCGATCGAGTGAGACGTTGGTTCCTCCCCCCCCCCGAACCTCCTTACCACCCGAAGGGTGGTCGTATAGGTAAGACTACTATAAAGCTACAGAAGTACTATAGGGCTACTATAGGGCTACTACTACTACGGGACACCCAGGGCACCCGGGCACCTCTGGCCTCCCCCGGGAACCCAGCCCCCCAAGCCACCGAGCACCCCCGGGCATTCGGGCCCCAGGGCACACGGGCCGGCCACCGAAATCGGCGAGCATCTAACAACAACCATACATACATACATATGAATGATAATCCGCAAGGACCCCTACCAACTACTACTACAGATGCAAGATCTGATTATTATCATTATTGGGGACTTCCGCCATTTTTTCATTCCGCCACTACTATTAGTATTACGTACGGAGGGAGGGCGGCGGGTGGACGGCGCCCGATGACTCGCTCGATGTCATCATCATGCGTGGTACATAGTAAGATGGCCCCAAGATGCTTGCAAGACGGCCCAAGGTGGCCCCACGACGACCCAAGAGACCCTGAAGAAGCGGAGGGCTCCAAGACGGCCCAAGAGGCCTCCAATCGGTCAAAAGGAACAGGGGGAGGGAGAGCGGAGGAGGAGGGATGGAGGAATGAGGAGGGTGAGGAGAGGAGGAGGAGGAGGAGGAGGAGGAGGAGGAGGAGGAGTAGGAGGAGGAGGAGGGGGAGGAGGAGGAAAAGGAGGAGGAGGAGGAGCAGGAGGAGGAGGTGGAGGAGGAGAAAGTGCATATGCATCACAGATTTAGACACGTTCGTCAGTAACAGCATCAGAAACACCATTACCATGGTGGCTCAAACATCAGCGTTCTGCTTTCTTTTTGCGCATGCGACACAAGGCGCCCCGAGGACTTGATCCAAAGTCTGAGAAGCATTGGTCAACATGTAAGTTGCGCTTGTCTGGTGACTCGTGTTTCAGATGCGGATATCTCAGCAGGCGATTTCGTTGGCAATCGAGGCTCCTCATCGATAGAGATCAGCCTGAATTGGGGTCATGGCTGACAGGGAGAACAAAAAATGATGTGTTTGGACTCGGGTGTGCAATATGTAATATTGGAGGGACTGGGACCAGCGCATCACTGTTCGCGTGGGGAACGCCGAGTGTGTTGCAGATAGGTTTTTTTCGACGTCATGAGCAGAGCAAAACACATGGCCGAGCGTTGGCACAGTTCCTGGGCCGCCCTGCTCCCAAGGAGCGTCTGGGCGCCCCGCCCAAGGACGCTTTCGAGTCCGTGTTGCAGATGACGAAGGCGGCCCGCGCTACAGGCAAGGGTTTCAAGGACGTGGGCGGCCACCAGAAGATTGTGAATATCCAGTATTGTTTGGCGGAGGCTGCGAGGGAGAGGGACAGAACATTCATGCGCAGGTGCAGATCGATCGCCGTCCACGCTGATGCCAAAGGCCCGAGGTTTGCAGCCCGTTTCTCTGCAGCGTCCCCAAAGCTCACAATCAGGAAAGGAACGTTGGGACAAGTGTTTCATCTTGACAAAGGATCAGGGGCAACGGCAATCCGGAGGTGCTTGGACGATATGATCACAGAATTCTGCACGCCTCGATATGGAGCACCACCGCGTAGCAGCCAGGCGCCACGGATTGACCCGAAGTGTGACGTGCAGCTATTGGCACACATCAAAAATACGATCGAAATATATGACCCAGACCGTGCAGCTGATGAACAGAGTGCCGGGCGCAGCATGCGCGATGACCCCGACGACTACAAGGCTCTGAAGATCGTGACTTACGACCATGCGCACGCAGCGCGTAGGACGAGCCGAACCGAGGAGGAGGAGGAGGAGGAGAAGGAGGATGAGGAGAATGAGGGGGAGGAGGAGGAGGAGGAGGAGGAGGAGGAGGAGAGGAGGAGGAGGAGGAGGAGGAGGAGGAGGAGAAGGAAAGAGGAGGAGGAGGAGGAGGAGAATGACGAGCAGGACGTCGAAAAGGACACGGAGGAGGAAAATGGGGAGGTCCGAGGGAAGAGGAGGAGGGGATGTGGGCAAATGAGGAGGAAGTTTTTTTGGATGGCACCATAATAGGATTGTGGAGAAACCGTGGAAGGCAGATGAGTTCTTGAGCTTGGTAGTCGACCTCTTTACGCGTGGCAAAAAATCAATCGCACAGCTCATTCAACATAGTGATGTATGGAGTGATGAATACAACAAAAACGTCAAAACATTGGAAGACAACCCAGTGGCTGCGTCGAGCCGTTTCGCGCGCAACTTGCGAGCGGCCAAGCACAGAATAGAGAGCATGGCGACACCATTAGGCAGATGTGTGTTGCACTTCCACGCTGTTGTACGGACTGCGATTTCCATAGCGGTGAAGCGCAAAGCACGGGCGGAGGGGTTGGAAGCCAGAGCATTTCTCCAAGCGCTGTCGACAGAGGTCTGCATCCAGCTGGCAATGGTGGCTGACGCTGGACTGGAGGGCTTCCGCTTCAAAGCTGTGTGGGACAGTGAACAGTGCGACCCCGCAGATTCAGCTGCTCACATAGAGCACTACAGGCGCGTATGCGATTCTCTATTTGTGAAGTGCAACATCATTAACGTTGGCTATACGAAACACATGATACGTTTACTGAAAGATCCGATAGTGTTACCAGAGTGGGCCGTGGGAGGGGCATCGCAAACGTTGGTTTTCATTCCTGGGAAAGATAATCGCATCTTGATGTCATGTATACAGCGTATGCGGTGTTATGTCCACACGTCTTTGCAGGTTTTGAATGCAGAGTTCCCGTCGTGGGAGATCCTCCAATCGTTCAGTGTATTTCAGCTAGCTAACACGGGCTCCAGGACCAGAATACAACCGAGCGGGACGACCAACGAGAAGAGACTTGCAAGATTGTGCAATTGTTTTGGCGTTGATTTCGAAACGTGTTCATCGCAACTCATCCGACTTCGACCGATTGCTCAAGGGTACTGCAAGGAGGGACACAACAATCTGGAGTCATGGAGATTGGCGTTACATGCAGTTTCAGACCGGAGATTGAGAGCAAAGTACCCGAGCGAAGCAGTCCGCGAGGTTTTGATCCGATATGCAGCATTCACTGGTTGCAGCACCCAAGGACAAGAAGGGGCGTTTTCCCTGCAAGATAACTTAGTGAGGCCACGCCGGAACCATATGAACGCGTCCACGGAGCAGTCTGAGCTCAAGATCACATGCGACATTACTGACATCAATAAGGATGAGGTGATCGATAAGGCTCAGAAGATATATGTTGAACTGTTTGGGTCTGTTCGAGATCCACGACGACGCAACGTCAACAAGGGCGTGCGCAAGAAGCTAAAAAAAAGGTGTAAAGACTGCAGCTCGATGGCACAGAATACGACGGGCCAAGATCGACCGACTCGCGAAGAGGGCAGAGGTGAGATCAATCAGTGCTACAGCACGCGAGTCTAAAGAGCTCGGGCAGTCCAAGTGGAACCATGCAATGGCGAAGTTGTGCAAGAATGAGGCTGACAAACGCTTGAGTAGTTATCTCCGCGGCATACACGAGAACACCGTCACCCCGACGGAGGCCACTGTTGAAGCACATCGGCTAGCACGAGAGGAAGTTGATCGATTACATCAAGCAGCTGACAAGACTGCGAGAGCCCACCTGAGCGTACAGGAGAAGCTCGATGGCGGGGGCCAGGTGACACTGTCTGGCGCCGTGGTATTTTTTGATCCACAGATTTCGGTGACCGCCAACATGATGGCTGCGATGCGCCAGAACGATACCCGTCCCACAGATGAACGTGCATGTGCAGATATATTGGTGGTGAAGGACCCGGTCAACCCAGGCAACAGAAATCAATTGGCTGCTAGTTTACTGGGCGCGACCATCATGGTACCGCGTCGACTGACTACCAACCACGGCCCATCGTTGAAGTTCAAGCGGGCCGTGAGCAGCAAGCGTTTTCTGTGGATATCACCAGGCGTCTCGGAGAAATACGAAGGACTGACCCACTTGATACACAGCATCATGACTAAACCGTTCTGCAAGTGGAAACTAATACTGACGAAGGACGAGTTCGTGGCCGCCGTGGAGAAGGTGCGGCTGAGCGCATCCGCCAAGTCGCGCGTATTCGAGGTGATGGCGCTTGTGCTCAAGGCGGAGAAGGACGAGGAGGCAGGCATTGGAAACGTAAAGGTGGATGATGATAATAAGGATGAGGACAACACGAGGTGGAGGAGGAGGAAGTGGGGGAGGAGGAGAGGGAGGACGAGGAGGACGAGAAGGAGGAGGGGGAGGAGGAGGAGGAGAAGGCGCTGAAGGAGGAGGAGGAGGAGAAGGAGGAGACGGAGGAGGATGACGACGAGGAGGAGACACGCTGGTGGTACCGATGTTGTCGCTGACGGCTACAGCCCCCCCCCCGTCATCTACCCCCAACGGCCCAGGGGCCCGTCGCTCCAGGGCGAGCTGGTGCAGAAGTCACGTCAGTCAACTTCCCAGTCCAGTTGGATACTGGGCTTGCCATTTCTAACAGCAAGTATCCCAGTGCGACCCTACATAGGAGTTGGAGCCCCTAGGACAGCAGCATTAGTAGTGACGGTAAATCTAAGCTAAAGCTAAGCTAAAGCTAAGCTAAAGCTAAGCTAACATTAAGTTAACGCTAAGCTAACGCTAAACTAAAACTAAGCTAAATCTAAGCTAAAGCTAAGCTAAAGCTAAGCTAAAGCTAAGCTAAAGCTGAGCTAAAGCTAAGCTAAAGCTAAGATAAAGCTAAGCTAACGATGAGCTAAAGCTAAGATGAAGCTAAGCTAAAGCTCAGCTAACACACAGCTAAATCGAAGATAAAACTAAGCTAAAGCTAAGCTAAATCTAAGCTAAAGCTGAGCTAAAGCTAAGCTGAAGCTAAACTGAAGCTAAACTAAAGCTACGCTACAGTTAAGTTAAAGCTAAGCTGAAGCTGAGTTAAAGCTAAGCACAAGCTAAGCTACATCTAATATAAAGATAAGATAAAGCAAACATAAAGCTAAGCTAAAGCAAAGCTAAAGTTAAGCTATCGTTAAGCTAAAACAAAGCTAAAGCTAAGCTAGAGCTAAGCTAAAGCGAAGCTAAAGCTAAACTAACGCTAAGCTAACGCTAAAGCTAAGCTAAAGCTAAGATAACGTTAAACTAACTATAAGCTGAAGCTGAGCTAAGCTAATCTAACCTAAACTAAGTTAAGCTAAGCTACAGCTAAGCGAAGCTAAGATGAAGCTATGATGAGCTAAGCTAAGCTAAGCTGAGCTAAGAAGATGCATACTAATCTAAGCTAAGATGAGTTAAGCTAAGCTAAGATGAGCTAAGCTAAGCTGGGGGAACCGCGGGGCGGATGCCGGGGGCACCGCCCGGGGCGTGGTCCATTGCATGACCCTTTAAGCTTATACAGTAAGAACCCTTCTAGGCAGAGCCTAGATAGGGAACATTGAATGTGATGACACCCTTGAGGCGCTACGTGGCATACGGAGCGTGTTCGTGCTGCCGAAGTTCTTGGAGTACGTATCCAATGTGGTACCAGAGCAATCGAATATCGGCGTTTGTGGCCGATGAGGTGAGACACCTCATTGAAATTCAGTTGGGACGGCCATCCTCGCCGTTGCATGTCTGACCATCCTCCTACACGCCCCGCCTCAGTCATCATAATCCCTGTCCATCCTCACCATCACCATCCTCAGTTATTCATATACACACTCTTCTTCTTGGTCGTCATCATCATGCCCATCATCATCATTGGTGCACCTCTATCGCGCGTAACGGGTGGCGCGCGAGAGGGTGAAAATCCAGATTGAGCTTCGTAAGGACCGTGGGCTGCCCAAGGTCCGTAGGAAGGTCAATCTACAGATCGAGCGTCCTAAGGGATGCCCCGCGGTCGAGATTGAGCTTCGTAAGGACCGTGGGCTGCCCACGGTCCGTACGAAGGTCAAAATGGACCGCGGGGCAGCCCTTAGGAAGGTCAATGCACAGACCGAGCTTCCTAAGGACCGTGGGCGGCCCACGGTCCTTACGAAGGTCAACGGCGTTGCTGGAGCGCGAGGGCCGAAAAAAAAAACGTAAGAGGAGCCATCGGCCCCACCACCACCGTGCACGCGTGATGCACCGAAGCAACTTCTTCTTTCGAGCTGGATCTATCATCATCCGTGCGGGCCCCGGGGCTTCCCGCAAAGCAGCGCAGTTGAACTTCAGCCGACACCCGCCAGACAGGGGAGAAGAAGAGAAGAAGGAGGAGGAGGAAGAAGAGGAGACTCGCGGCGGCGTGCGTGCTCTCGCCACCCCCGCCGCGCCTGTGCCGTGCTGTCCTGGGATGCGGGGTGGCTGGGGGCACAAGAGGGTTTAGGTGGGTGAAACACCCCGCTAGTACCTCCCAGCCGCCCCCTCCCAGGGATGTTAGGCACTGTGCTCTGCTGCCCCGCCACACCCCCCTGGTGCGCGAGATGATGGTGTCCGCGAGGGTGCAGAGCGATAGCGCCACCCTCAACGTACATTCCCTCCGTATTCTCGCTCGACTTCTTCCTCACTTATTATGAGACGAGCGTATCTGCCCTCTTCTCTCTACTTCCCATACTGCCCGAGCTCGACCATAGGCCTCAACGGTGCGCTCTCCAGGCCCCATGGACCGTCATTGTCAGAGGAGTATCCCGCGGTGTTCTAGAGGCCAAGTCGAGCTCGGGGTCTTGCTAGACGTTTTTTTTTCTGGCTACGGTCCCCGCTGAGGAGGGAGCGTGACGTGTTGTCCTGGGGTGTGGGGTGGCTGGGGGCACAAGAGGGTGTAGGTGGGTGAAAGACCCCGCTAGTACCTCCCAGCCGCCCCCTCCCCAGGGACTCTGCAGCCTGCTTTGCCTGGGCACACCCTCCAGGCGGCAGCGCCATCCTCGACGGCGCGGCCATCATCCCGTTCATCTCCCCTCCTCTGTCTACGTCATGTACATACCCAGGTTGTCCGTCCTCGTCCTCGTCCTCGATCCTCGAGCGGTGTGCCCGACCTCATTGCTGCGGCAAAGGTCTTTTTTGTTGCGCCTGCTTTGCGGCCTTGACCGTTCGAGCGGACGGCGAGGCGAGGCGTTCTACCGCTTGCAGCCACCGCCTCCGCCCGAAGAAGTTCGGGCGTTCAGTGGTTTGCCGAAGCAAAAGTACTCACTGCGTGGAGCTCCCCATATGTGCATCTTTTTTTTAGAATTGTATATGGGCCTATAGGAACACACGCAAACACCAAGGACTCGTGCCTCAGGAGAGGCCCAACATATAGGAGCATGGATAAAACATGTAGGATTGTGTACACAGGAGAAGGGCAATCTATAGAAACATATGTATAACTTTAATGAATCGTGCTCCAGGTGAGGCCCAATCGATAGGAGCATGCGTAAAACACCTGGGAATGGAGCCACTCATGTTGCCTTCTGAGGCCGCCTGCTCCTGGGGCATCTCGGGGCCTCATGTTGCCCTCCGATGCCTCCTGGCGCTTCCTGTGGCCTCCTGGGGCCTCATGTGGCTTCATGCAACTTTCTGGAGCTTCATGGGGCCTCAAGGATCCTCTTGGGACATCATGCGGCCTCTTGAGTCTTTATGTGACCTCCTGATGCATCATGTGACCTCATGTGGTCTCCTGGGGCCCCCTGGAGCTTCATGTGGCATCCTGAGAAGAATCTGCGCCCACGAGCATGGCCACCAAAACAGGCACACCGATCGAGACATCCTCAACGTCTGGCCCACCTGGGGGGTGAAAATAAGCACCTCGCTCGAGACATCCTCAACATCTTCTCCGACAACGAAAGATGTTGGGACAGAAAACAAACAAACCGCTTGAGACATCCCCACAAAACGGCCGCGAACGGGACCGTGAAAACACCACTGGTGGCCCCGATTAGTAGGGACGTGAAAATGCGCGATTGGCTCGAGACATCCTCCACATCTGCTCCGAAAGCGAAGGATGTTGGGACAGAACACAGGCATACCACCGCTCGAGACATCCCCACAAAACGGCCGCGAACGGGACTGTGAAAACACCATTGGCGGTCCCCCTTAGGGATGCTGAAACGAGCGCCCCGCCTGAGACATCCTCACAATCTGCTCGGATAGATAAGGATGTTGGGACAGAAAACAAGCAAACCGCCTGAGACATCCCCACAAAACTGCTGCAAACGGGACCGTGAAAACACTCCTGGCGGCTCCCCTTAGGGGGGCTGAAGCCATCGTCCCGCCTAAGACATCCTCACAACCTGTTGTGTGCGTGTGGAATAAATCAGACAATGAAAAGGATTGAGTACGAGCAGGTATGAGTATGCGTAAGTCTGGGAACAAGTCTGAATATTAGTTAGTCTGGGCATGAGTGAGTCTCAGCATGAGTAACTCTGAGTAGGAATAGGTCTGAGTACGAGTAGGTCTGAGTATGACTATGTTTGTTGTGTCTGAGTAAGTCTGGGTATGAATAAATCTGAGTGTGAGTAAGTCTGGGTATGAGGAGGAGGACGAGAAGGAGAATAGGGAGAAGGAGTAGGAGGCGTCCAAATAAGAACAATAACCCCATCTTAGGATATGGGGAAGCAAGTTGGTGTGTGAGTAAGTCTGGGTATGAGTAAGTCTGAGTGTGAGTCAGTCTGTGTATGATAAGTCTAGGTATGAGGAGGAGGAGAGGGGAGGAGAAGGAGAAGAAGGAGGAGAAGTCGGCGGCGTCCAAGAAATAATAATAACCCCATCTTAGGATATGGGGGAAAAAAAGGAAGAGGCGGGGCATACGTGCTCTCGCCACCCCCGCACCCGTGCCGTGCTCTCTCGCGGCACCGCCGCCCCCGCCGCCCGGCACCGCCGCCCCCGCGCCCTTGTCGTCAACAACAACGAGGCCCACCCGCGCGCGCGTGCCTTGCGCGCGTGCGTCTGCTGCAGGGAGGGCAAGGAGGAAGGGGCGGCGAGGAGGAGGAGGGGAGGAAGCAAGCGGGCCCACACCGACCGACCGAGGCCACACACACACAGACACACACACACACACCACACACACACACACACCACACACACAACACACCACACACACACACACACCACACACACACACACCGAGGCCACACACATATGGCCGAGCCCCCCGGAGCGGCCCATGGCTCCTGTCTCAGCGAGTGGCCCATCATGAGTGGCCGGTGACGACCACCTCCTCCTCCTCCACCTCCTCCTCCTCCTCCTCCTCTCCTCCTCCTTCTCCTCCTTCTCATCATCAACATCCTCCTCCTCCTCCTCCTCATCCTCCTCCTCCTCCTCTTGAAGTTGCGGAACGGTGTATACTGGCAGCCACAGCCCGTTGAGGTTCCAATCGGTTGACGTTGAGATTTGTGCAATAATTGCCTCAATGTTGTCTTGCAACGTTCGGAGCCAGTCGGACTGGTGTGCGAGGCTGCTGCTCATCATGATGAGGCGGTCGGTCTGGCAGCAGCGTTGCGTGTCTGTGTCCAGGCCGACGGGCTGGTTGCTCGTCATAGTCTGCGTGCGTCGCCCGTCAGTGATAGTCTTTGCTGCATCAACTCGCTTGCGGTGCATCTCGATGTTGTATTTGCACATCCTGGTTATGGTGACTAGTCCCCCGGCGATGATGGCGGTGTTAGTGGCTAGTACGAGTGCGTGTTGAATGTCACCAGGTTGCCGTCTCGGGCTTATCAATAATCATCAAGGTCATCCATGTTCGGACCCCTAAGACCCCTAATGGCACCGCCTAAGAGCACTCTGCGGAGAGAACAGATCATCCACCGGCCATGACGCATGCAGACCGACGTGCCGTTTCTCTTGAGACGTCCGCCAACAAATGAGACTCAGATCGTCCCAAGTTAGTTGTCTTCACGCTATCAAGCATTGAGTGTTCGATTGAGATCCTCGCAAAAAACACGGGTGCTCAGTTCCGAAGCGGCCGTTTCGCTCGAGACCTCCTCCGCCAAATGATTGAGCCAGGGTTCTTGGGCCAAAATGGACACAGATGTTGAGCCAAAATGGTGTATGCCTCATCCTGATCATCCCCCTTCCCTCACCCTCATCATCCTCGACCTCCTCCTCATCGTCCTCCTCATCTTCTTCCTCCTATGTATGTACCCTCCTCCTGCTATCATTCATGTTCCCCATCATCTTCCTCCTCCTCACCATCCTCATCTTCATCATCCACATCATCGCTCGGAGAGGTTGTTGTTGTAGTAGTCTCAATAATTCCTCATCGTCCTCATCATCTCACCACCCTCCCATCCTCGCTGCACCCCGGGACAATGACCAAGGAGGAGGGGGCGGTTCTCGGGAAAGAAGCCAGTTTGGCTCGAACCGTGTAGTAGCTTGACAGGCGAGACAGGCCGCCTCAATCTTCTTCATTCTTTGTTATTAGTATTGCTGACGGCCGCCAGCCCGACACAACATCATGGGCGCGAAGAAGCGCATTCCCGACAGCCAGGAGCCAGCCGAGGCCAAACCCAAGAAGGTCGGTAAGAAACCCACCCAGCAGCCCACGGAAGAGCCCGACACGCCAGATACCAAACCAGCCGACTCTCAGCAAGAGTCGTCGCCGTCCACGGGCACTAAGGTGGAGTCAAAAGAAAAGATCAAGCACAGCCACCAGGGTCTTCTCGCCCAGCAGTCTCATTTGAAGACCGGAGATATGAAGATGCCGCGAGTGAACGCCGACCTGCACAACGAGATCCAGAAGTACATGGAGACGATCAAGAGCCACGAGATGTTCTCGGACATCATGACGGCCGACCCCTTGGAGATTGACGCTTCCGCCGAGGGCAGAGAGTGCGGTTACAAGGACGTGGGGCGCATAATATGTTTAGGGTTGCTATGGGGCTATAGGGCTATAGGGCTCTAAGGCTCTGGTGCTATAGGGCTGCTATAGAGCTGCTGTAGGGCTGCTATAGGGCTGTCATAGGGCTATAGGGCTATAGGGCCATAGGGCTACAGGGCTATAGGGCTATAGGGCTATGGGGCTATAGGGCTCTATGGCTGTACAGCTAAAGGCTATAGGCTATAAGGCTGTAAGGCTATAAGGCTATAAGGCTATAGGGCCATAGGAGGGCTACAGGGCTACAGGGCTATAATAGGGATATGGCGCTATAGGGCTATTATGGCTATAGGGCTATACGGCTACAGGGCTATATGGCAATCGTGATATAGGGCTATAAGGCTATGAGGCTATAAGGCTATAGGGCCACAGCGCTACAGGGCTATAGGGCTGTAGGGCTATAGGGCTATATGGCTATTATGGCTATAGGGCTATAGGGCTGCAGGGGTACAGGTAGGACTGCTACTATAGGGCTATGATAATAATAAGGCTATACGGCTATAGGGCTATAATAATATGGATGGCTACTAGGCACCCGGGCACCTCCAGGCACGCATCTTCGGGAACCCCCGGGCACCCAACCGGGCCGGCCACCGAAAAAGGCGACGAGCTTCACCGAACCATTATATGAATCCGCTAGGACCCCTACAGACAGAGGCAAGCTCTGAAGATTGATTGGGGACTCACCCCTCCCGCGGAATTGGGTTAGTGGGGATAGGGGGTACAGGAGGCAGCCATGGTTTCAGCTGTCACTAGCTAGGTTCTACGCCTTCAATTTTTGGTCAGGTGAAGTTGGGATGCTGTCAAACTTGAGTTGGAGCAACTCCTGCCAGGAGCCATGGCACGACGAGTCCTTCAAGACCTCGTGGCAGAAGAACCGCTTGTATGAGTGTGGGGTTAACTTCTGGTCCCAAGACATATTCTGGTCACCCGACCCTTACGTGCCGACTACGACCACGGCCGTCAATGAGCAGATCCGCACGCACTTTTCACAGGCGACTCCAGTGTTCCCCGGGACGCTTGTTATCGCGCTCGAGAAGGAGACAGATGATCCAGCAACCACCAAAGGAGCATGGAAGAGGGTGTCGCCAGACGAACCAGTATTCGCTGCCATCAAGGCGGTTGCGGATGACATACAAAGTGGAGCTGACAAACAAATTCTGAGCATATGGAGACAGATGTTTCTATCCGTGAGCGCCAGGTTTGAGTTCCTTCCCACAGATGACAAGATGCATTTCAAAGCAACTAACCTACGCCTCGCATACCAGGGTGACTTCGAGTCGTTGGCGAGGTCAGACGTGCAGCTCTGCTTCAGCGTCAAGAGTTTCCAGGCTCGCCACCCAGAGGCCAACAGCGCCAAGGCCCTCTTCACCTTGTACCAGCAGCACGCCATCGAGACCAGCTCCGAGGTTTTGAAGCTAGGATTCATCGACTCCAGCCTGACGGTATGGGACGATATCATGAGCGACGACCACATGCGACACACGATCTTGAAGTGCGAGATCTCCTTTGGCAAGAAGACTCCCTTCTGCAGCATTTTCCGCCTTCAAAAGGTCTGCGACAAGGCCAAGACCATAGAGCAGCGGAGATGGCTGGTGGATGGCCTTGCCGACATGACGTTTGAGGGCGTGATTCCGCCCGGCACGCTGAACACCCAAGATCTCGTCGGCAAGACCAAGTCCGACAAGGGCATCCTCGACGTGCTGCTGATCAAAGTGGAGTTGTTGCGTTATTTTGCTGGCGCGTTCTTGGAAAAGCACGCCTTCGACAAGCACACCATGTCTCGGATGCACAGCCTGGCACAAGGCTTCGAAGAGTACCACTCGTTGTTCGGCTCGATCAAGGACAGCGAGGAGCTGACCGACATATCATGGATGGGTGCACTACAGCCGTCTGGGCAGGCCTTGGTGCGATTGACAGAGGCGCTTGTCTTCAAGAGTACCGAGTGGGACAGCAACCTGAAGACGTGGATCCGCAGCGGCAAGACCATGTTCGACATCATCGAGACTCAGACGATGAAGGAGACCCTGGAGAACATCATCAGCATGGTGCATGAGGAGCGTCCTGACAGAGCATCAGGCGGACGCGTCAACCCGAACGGCAAGCTGACGGGCACCGTTCAGGTCGAGGACGTGTGTGCGTCTGATGAAGAAGCCACGACAGAGGTTCAGCAGATCTTGCGCGAGAAAGACCCCGAAGGGAAGTTGAGCATGTGGCGCAGGAAGGCGACGGAGGCCATGGGCGAACGCACGCGATTGATCAAGGAGCCGGACTCGTACGGTAGCTTTGCGGAGATCCTCAAGGGCAGCGTCATCAACGACGTCTTGGAGAAGCTCGACAAGGAGCCCAGCAGCACGGGCTACATCGGCATCATGTACAACCCAGCGTGGGCTGGCGAACCGGTGACCCATCCTCATCTGCGGGTGTGCCCGCTACGGGATGAACACATGAAAAAGCTGATCAAAGGAGTTCCCAAGGATATACCAAATGCTCGTCATCATGGTAAGTCGTATTTTTTCCTACCTAGGCTCTGCCTAGAAGGGTTCTTACTTTCTGTGCTTAAATGGACCGGGCAGTACAACCCGCCCTGGGCGGTTCCCCCAGTCCCCTGGGAGCGGTTCCCCCAGTCCCCTGGGAGCGTTACCTTTAGCTTGTTTAGCTTTAGCTTTAGCTTTAGCTTATCTTTAGCTTAGCTTTAGCTTAGCTTTAGCTTAGCTTTTGATTAGCTTTAGCTTAGCTGTAACTTAGCTTTAGCTTAGCTTTAGCTTAGCTTTAGCTTATCTTTATATTAGCTTTAGCTCAGCTTTAGCTTAGCTTTAACTTAGCTTAGCTTTAGCTTAGCTGTAGCTTAGCTGTACCTTAGCTTTACCTTAGTCTTACCTTAGCTTTAGCTTAGCTTTAGCTTAGCTTTACCTCAGCTTTAGCTTAGCTTCGGCTTAGATTTAGCTTAGCGTTAGCTTAGCGTTAGCTTAGCTTTAGCTTAGCTTTAGCTTAGATTTAGCTTAGCTTTAGCTTAGCGTTAGCTTATATTTATATTAGCTTTAGCTCAGTTTTAGCTTAGCTTTAGCTTAGCTTTAGCTTAGCTTTAATGTTACTACTAATGCTGTTTGCTAGGGGTTCCAACTCCTGGGTAGGGTCGCAGTGGGATAATTTTATAGGGAACACGACTGGGCTGATAGGTCAGGGTTAGGAGGGTGGTTGGGGATAGGATTGGACAGAGGCCACTCTTCTTCTGAGTAAGCGTTTTGACCACGTGTTCGGTGTCGGTCAAATTTCACAGTCTGGATTTGGAGTGGTGGGCTGCACGTTGAAATAAGGTCGGTGTCTTCGTCGCCTCCCCAGGTTCTTAAGTTCGGGGACAAGGATGGAGATGCCATCAACAAGCACTTCGTGTTTTTCTTGCCTGACGCGTGCAGGCATGGGAACGAGGCCCAGCTCCTCTCCGCGTTCAAGAAGGAGTCCGACAATAAGGTCATGCAGAAATCTAAGCACCAGAGCTTCGTCATGTATGAGGAAGCCGCCCTCAGTACGAGACGTGCCAGAGTCCGCGGCGTCAATGCGTTGGACCAGGTGGAGTACGTCCACATTGTGACCAGTGACGCGCTGCAAATCACTGACCGTGAGCGCCGCCACTACCCTGGGACGACGTACGGCAACGCGATTGGCCCAGTCGTTGTTAACGAGCACAAGGCGAGTCTCGAGTGGCATCTCAAGGTCAGCGAGAAGAAGAAGATCTACGGAGCAGGCGGCAGGATCGAGGTCGGGCAGAAGACTCCAGGCATCTCAGATGCAGATATCAAGAGATGGAAATCCCGAGGCGACGAAGACATCGAGCCAATGTGCTTCCACGCCTGGCCCAAGAAGCTGCTCGAGGAGTACACCCACAGCTACGAGATCAAGGCGTGGGTGAATCTCACAGGTTGCGAGGGGTCCTTAGAGGAGGTGTGCGTCGCAGAGAAGATCCCAGTCCTGACGGTGTGCCATACGGACGATCACACGAAGGCCTTGAGAACGAGACTTCAGAACCGCACCTTCGAGATGTTCCAGGACAGCACAATCCAGAAGCTCTACCAGCCTGAGTTGGCCAAGCTGGTGGGGAAGAGCATCAAGCCCGCCGACCCGCCCACCAAGCAGCTGGAGAGCAGGGGCACCACCAAGCCGCCAGGAGGGGAGAAGCCTGCGAGCAAGCCGCCCATGAAGCGTGCGGGGCCGAAGAAGAAGAAGAAGGGCGGCGGCGGCGACTCCGGGAAGGCAGACAAGAAGGGCACCAGCGCAACAAGCACCCTGAAGCGGCTGAAGCAGCTACAGGCGGAAGCGGACGATGAGGATTCCGAGGAGGAGGAGCCCGATGAGACAGAGGATATCGAGGACGACCCGGATGCGTCGGACGAGGCGTGAGACTTCAGGAGTCGGCCGCCTCATTTTACATTTGCCCAGCTCCAGATGACATAGACATTAAACAACCTGGGGAACGAGGAGGAAGAGGAGTATGATGAACAGCAGAAGGAGCGGAGGCAAGCCCGTGCCTGTTTTTGCTTATCTGACGGCGCCAGGCCAGCTCTCCTGAAGCCCAGGAGGCTACAGTACCCTGCAATCGAATAAGGGGAGGGGTGAGGGGTTGATGGAGGACGAGGAGGGAGGAGGACAAGATCTGAGGAGGGAGCAAGGGGAAGCAGGTGGAGGAGGGAGAGGGGGGAGAAGATGAGGGGGAAGGAACTGGCCCAACTAGCCTGGCGCCTTTTTGGCGAGGCAGCACGTAGAGCTGCTAGGGATGACGGTGATGGTGATAATGTTGATTGTGATATGATGATGATGATGATGATGATGATGATGACGATGATGATGGCGTTGCTGATGATCTGATGATGGTGACGATGATGATGATGATAATGATAATGATAATGATGATGATGATGATGATGATGATGATGATGATGATGATGATGATGATGATGGTGATGGTGATGGTGATGGTGGTGCTGTTGACGATGGTGGTGATGTTAACGATGACGATGAGAACGATGATGATGGCGAACAAGATGCCGATCCGTCCTGCAGCCTACTACAGCGTGCAAGTGTGAAACCCACTACAGTGGGCGATTTCTGCAAGTGGCCTTGCCAACAATGATGTGCTGGGGAGCCGCGGTGTTGTTGGGCTTGGAGTCCTTTTTGCTTCGTTTTGATTGCAATACTCTGGGGGGTTATCATTGCGAGAAGCGCCAGGGCTCTGGCTCGGCGACTCGCGGGGTACACGTTGCAGCCGTCGGCACTTGCTTGGGTGCTGGGCCGTGAGATCAGTGCCCGGACGTCGCTGGCAGGGCCGCGGGAGCGTTCGTTTTCTTCAAGACCGCATCGCTTGCGGCTCTGTCTTTTCTTGAGTTGGATGTGGATTACGCATGCACTAGCAGCCTGATGATGAGCAGAGGTCAATACAAGGTCCCAGAACCTAATTGGCGGCATTTCCAACGACCCTCCCCCCTTAGTATTCTCCTCACCCCTTCATCCTCCTTCATCTTCCTCACCCCATCATTCACCCTCCCACTTTATTCATCATCCCCCTTCTTTATCATCCCCCTGATCCTCCTCCCACTTCATCATCATTCAGGTTCATTCACACTCAGACACACTCACGCTCAAATCCCACCAGCCCCCCGGGCCGAAGTGGTATAACGCGTTTGTTTTCTTCTCTCTACCCCTCCCCCTACCCCCTCCCCTGGGCCTGGGAGGGGGGGGGCGGAGGCGCCGCAGCGTCCAAGATGGCCCAAGAAGGCTCCAAAAGGGATTCAAAGTCGCAATATGGTCTCCAAGATGGCCCATGCTACTTCAAGATGGGTCAAGATAGCCTCCGTCATACCCCCAAGAGGCCCCAAGACAGCCCCAGTACGGATCCAAGTGCCCTCCGAGCCCTCCACGGCACCCTCCAAGATGCCAAAACCTTTCAAAAACCAAGGGAAAACCAATGTTTTTGGCATTATCGCCTTTTCGCTTCCGACGGGTTTTGGAAGCCTCAAGGTGGCCCCAAGATGGCCCAAAAGAGGCCCAATAGGGGCCCAAGAAGGCCGAAGACGGCCCCAAGATCGCCCGAGAGGCGCCCAAGAGCGCTCCAAGAGGGCCCCAAGATGCCGTTTGAGAGCCTCCGAAGGGGGCGGTGCTAATTGAGGGACCTCCTCTTTTTGAGCCATGGGGCCCAAGATGACCCCAAGAGGCCTCCCAGCCTCTTCCCAAAGACCCTCAACCCCGCCCTGTTTGGCCCAATATGGTTCCAAGAGCGCCCTAGATAGGCAAAGTATCCCAGTGCGACACTACCTAAGAGTTGGAGCCCCTAGGAAAGCAGCATCAGTAGCAACGGTAAATCGAAGCTAAAGCTAAGCTAAAGCTAAGCTAACGCAAAGCTAAGGCTAAGCTTAAGCTAAACTAAAATTAAGCTAACTATAAGCTAAAGCTACGCTAAAGCCAAGCTAAACTAAAGCTAAATCTAAGCTAAAGCTAAGCTGAAGCTAAGCTAAAGCTAAGTTGGAGCATCGCTGAAGCTAAACTGAAGCTAAGCTAAAGCTAAGCTGAAGCTAAGTTAAAGCTAAGTTAAAGCTAAGCTAAAGCTAAGCTAAATATAAGCTAAAGCTAAGCTACAGCTAAGCTACTGAATCTAAGCTAAAGCTAAGCTAAAGCTAAGCTAAATCTAAGCTAAAGCTAAGCTATAACTAAGATAAAGCTAATATAACGATAAGCTAAAGCTAAGCTAAAGCTAAGCTAAAGCTAAGCTAGACTAAACTAAACTAAACTAAGCTAAATTAAGCTAAGCTACAGCGAAGCGAAGCTAATATTAAGCTAAGATGAGCTAAGCTAAGCTAAGCTGAGCTGAGATGAATAATAAGCTAAGCTAAGATGATATATGCTAAGCTAAGACGAACTAAGCTAAGCTGGGGGAACCGCGGGGCGGATGCCAGGGGAACCGCCCGGGGCGTGGTCCACTGCCCGGCCCTTTAAGTTTATACAGTAAGAACCCTTCTAGGCAGAGCCTAGGTAGGGAATATGGTTTTCAAAATGGCCTAAGATAGCCAAGCATGGCTCAAGATAGCCTCCAACAGACCTCCAAGAGGCCTCAAGGCAGCCTCAAGATGACCCAAGATAGCCGAGCATGGCTCAAGATAATAGCCTCCGACAGCCTCTAGTCGAGCATGGCTCAAGATAGCCTCCAAAAAGGCCTCAAGAAAACTGGCAATCAATTCTGGATGGGCTGGTGGGGACACGCGAAGCGGCGTCAAGAATTTATTCACTCAGACTCATTCGTGTTAGCATTTGTTAGCACTGGTCGCCAGACAAAGGATTCAAGTACGTGGGCATTGCTGGCACCCGTAGCCGATTTGGGCTCAAGCGAGCTGGGGCCGATGGGGCCCTGGTGTAGTTGCTGTGGCCGAGCGAGCTGGGGCCGAGGGGCCCAGCCATGCCTCCTCACTGGGGGGACCCTTGGCGCCTCGCTGGCGATTTGTGGCGCATGGACGGCGACGAGGACAGCGACGAGGACGGGCCATCACAGCCACGGCACATAGTGATTCCGGACAGCGACGACGACGAGGATGCATCATCGAGGGCGCGTGCAGCTTCGCATTCGACGGCGTGTGCAGCTGCGTGTGCAGCTTCGCCGGCGCGTGCAGCTTCGACGGCGTGGGCAGCTTCGCCTGTGACGGCGTGTGCAGCTTCGCCTTTGACGGCGTGTGCAGCTTCGCCTGTGACGGCGTGTGCAGCTTCGACGGCGTGTGCCGCTTCTTCGCCATCGCGTGCAACTTCGAGGGCGTGTGCAGCTTCGCATTTGACCTGCTCGGCGGCAACTTCGCCTTTCTCCTGCTCGACAGCAGCTTCTTCGACGCCGCGTGCAGCTTCGACACTGGTGTGTGCAACCTCGGACTGCTCAACGGCAGCTTCGCCATTGACCTGCTCGGCGGCAGCTTCGCCGCCCGCGTGTGCAGCTTCGACAATGGCGTGTGCAGCTTCGACGGCAGCAGCGTGTGCAGCTTCGCCAGCGTGCGCAGCTTCGCCAGCGCGTGCAGCTCCGACGGTGGTCAACAACAAGCGAGTTCGCTCTGAGGGACTTAGACATCCTGAGAATGATCAGCGCTGGCTTGCAGACCGCCGAGCTCGTCGCGAGTACCTGTGGGAGCAGGCGCGCGAGGATGCCGAGATGGTGCTGCACAATGCATGCAAGGAGCACGGCGTAGAGGTTTGGCCGGGGCCGCTTTTCGATGCCGATGAGGCCGACATCGAGGATAGGATCAGGCGCGTCATTGCGGGCGGCGGTCGGCGGGCATATATAGGCTCGACCGCCGACCCAGCCTGGCGCTGGAGGGGCGGGTGGTGCTGGCGCAGCGAGGAAAACGCCACCAAACCCGCCAGGCGACCAGAGTGGATGCAAGGCCACGTCCACACATGGGATCGTTTGCTTGTGTTGGCCGCGGCGCCCCGCAGTGAGATCGCCGGGCTCGAGACGTGGGCCATCCACGCTGGGGTTCGGATCGGCGGGCGGCGCCTGGCCAACAAGGCTATGGACGGCCGCGGATTTGCTAGTTGCGGACCTCCGATGTATGGGTTCATTTACATTTGCACGTAGATCTATGTTTGCAGATTGCATGGCGCTTTGCATTAGGTCTGTTTCGCCATCATGTTTTGATGATGGATATTTGTTCAGGCTTCCACGACAGTGCTTTGCATGGCGATTTGCCCGTGCTCTTCTGTTGCTATCATGTTCTGATGCGCCAGCCAGTGCGAGATGCTAACCAATGATGTGTAGTTCGGTTTTTTTGTTGCATCGTGTTTGGTCTGAGACATATATGATGTCAATTGCCTTCAGTGGTTAGGTGTTGTTATGGGGCCGACGACACCATAAACACAATGCGAACGACAATGCAATAATCTACTTACCTTCGGCACCGTGTCTGGGTTGTGGTATGGCGCTTGTGTGGTGCTCGCTGGGATCTCTTGGGAGGCTTCTCGCGGGCCTCTTGCAGGTCAAAGCCTCTTGGGGGCAGTTTTGGGGCCTCTTGGAGCCTCTTAAAGGGGGTGGGGTCCACGTGTGGCCACCTAACAACGAAACGCAACGCAATGCAACACATGTACACAATAATACGTAAGGGTAGAACCAGAAGGGGCAGTAGGATGTTAACCTTAAGACTCGCTGGATCGGTGTGCTGGTAAATCGTATGCGACGCAATGCTACGCTGTGAGCAACAGCGTTATGCTATACATCTACACGTACGTACATCATATATGTAAAACTGTATGTACGAACATACGTACGTACATGTGTATGTTATCTATACTGTGAATGTTATGTATGTCACATATGGTCTGCCTGTATGTGTGAACGCATGTAGTAGGTATGTCGGTATGTTGGTGTGTAGACATGTATGTACGTACGTGTATGTATGTGTATAGTTATGTGTAGATGTACAAGTGTATGTATATGTATACGTATATGCACCTGAATATGTATATGTGTATGTACACGTATACGTATGTGTATACGCATGTGTATGTGTATATGTATATGTGTGTGCACATGTAGATGTGCATGTGTGTTTATGTCTGTGTATATACATATATATATATATATGTAATTGTGTATGCATGTATGCATGCACGTGTGTATGTATGTATGTAGGTATGTACGCGTGTATGTATGTAGGTATGTATGTATGTAGGTGTGTATGTATATATGTATATATACGTATGTGTGGATGTGAAAAATATGGTTGGGCGTTGAACTGTGTATATGCTCGTATGTGTGAGTGTTGGTATGATTGTGCCTGTATAGTCGTATGCTTGCGTGCAAGTTAGTCTGCGTGTACGCATGTGTATCGCACGTCAGGCGAGGAGGATGAGGTGGAGGACAAAAATGATGATGGGGTTGGTGCCGAGGAGGAGGACGAGGATGATGAGGAGGAGGACGAGGACGACGAGGGACGAGGAGAAGAGGAGGATGATCATGAAAAAGATGTGGAGGAGGAGGGCGATGACATAATGCAAAAAAAAACTTAAAAAACTCGTCTATCTGGCAGTAGGTTTGTGAGGATGTCTCAGGCGAGGGCGCCGGTTTGGGATTCGTCACCGGATGCAGCGGATCCAGCGAATCCAGCGGATCCAGCGGATCCGTCCGGAAACGGTGCCGGAGGCCGCTCTGGGCTCCTCTGGGCATCCCCCCCGGGGCCCGTTTTGTGAGGATGTCTCAGGCGAGGGCGCCGGTTTGGGATTCGTCGGATCCAGCGGATCCAGCGGATCCAGCGGATCCGTCCGGAAACGGTGCCGGAGGCCGCTCTGGGCTCCTCTGGGCATCCCCCCCGGGGCCCGTTTTGTGAGGATGTCTCAGGCGAGGGCGCCGGTTTGGGATTCGTCACCGGATCCAGCGGATCCAGCGGATCCAGCGGATCCGTCCGGAAACGGTGCCGGAGGCCGCTCTGGGCTCCTCTGGGCATCCCCCCCGGGGCCCGTTTTGTGAGGATGTCTCAGGCGAGGGCGCCGGTTTGGGATTCGTCACCGGATCCAGCGGATCCAGCGGATCCAGCGGATCCGTCCGGAAACGGTGCCGGAGGCCGCTCTGGGCTCCTCTGGGCATCCCCCCCGGGGCCCGTTTTGTGAGGATGTCTCAGGCGAGGGCGCCGGTTTGGGATTCGTCACCGGATCCAGCGGATCCAGCGGATCCAGCGGATCCGTCCGGAAACGGTGCCGGAGGCCGCTCTGGGCTCCTCTGGGCATCCCCCCCGGGGCCCGTTTTGTGAGGATGTCTCAGGCGAGGGCGCCGGTTTGGGATTCGTCACCGGATCCAGCGGATCCAGCGGATCCAGCGGATCCGTCCGGAAACGGTGCCGGAGGCCGCTCTGGGCTCCTCTGGGCATCCCCCCCGGGGCCCGTTTTGTGAGGATGTCTCAGGCGAGGGCGCCGGTTTGGGATTCGTCACCGGATCCAGCGGATCCAGCGGATCCAGCGGATCCAGCGGATCCGTCCGGAAACGGTGCCGGAGGCCGCTCTGGGCTCGTGCTCTTCGCGCCGGGGGTGAGGATGACGTGAGTTCCACAGAAACTCCCTCAAATTACTATTGCTGCTACTACTACTACTACTACAAATACTACGACTACTACTACTACTACCTACTACTACTACTACTACTACTACTACTACTACTACTACTACTACTACTACTACTACTACTACTACTACTACTACTACTACGACTACTACTACTACTACTACTACTACTACTACTACTACTACTACTACTACTACTACTACTACTACTACTACTACTACTACTACTACTACTACTACTACTACTACTACTACTACGACTACGACTACGACTACGACTACGACTACTACTACTACTACTACTACTACTACTACTACTACTACGACTACTACTACGAATACGACTACAACTAATAAAACTCGTATTGCACTTCTTCTTGTTGACGCTTCGCAACATTACCCTGCGACGTACCCAACCCATGTGCATCAAGTGGCAAGAGGAGTAGGCCAACGTTAGCAGGAACAGCGAAAGTGTAGACGCGGTGAACTGCTGCGCAAACTACATGGGATGCGTATGCGTTCCACGACTCACAATACGACGATCGAAAGAACGAGGATTGAGGCCCCACGCTCGAAGAATAACGGGATCAGGAACGAGGGGCAGGAGAAGGATGGAATGGGGGGTAATCTGAAACTGCGTATGACGTCACTCCGCTGGGCCCCCAAACAACCCTCGAAAGTGGCGACAGTTCCGCAAATCGCAGCCCCCCAGGGATGGCGAGGTCGAATCTGAATCTGCGTATGACGTCACTCCGCTGGGCCCCCCCAGCAGCCCTCGAAAGTGGTGACAGTTTCGCAGATCGCAGCCCCCCAGGGACAGCGAGGTCTAATTTGAATCTGCGTATGACCCCACTCCGCTGGCCACCCCAGCAGCCCTCGAAAGTGGCGACAGATTCGCAGATCGCAGCCCCCCAGGAATGGCGAGGTCCAATCTGAGTCTGCGTAGGGCGTCAATCCGCTGGACCCCCCGGCAGCCCTCGAAACTGGCGACAGATTCGCAGATCGCAGCCCCCCAGGAATGGCGAGGTCGAATCTGAATCTGCGTATGACGTCACTCCGCTGGGCCCCCCAGCAGCCCTCGAAAGTGGTGACAGTTTCGCAGATCGCAGCCCTCCAAGGATGGCGAGGTCTAATTTGAATTTGCGTGTGACCCCACTCCGCTGGACCTCCCAGCAGCCCTCGAAAGTGGTGACAGTTTCGCAGATCGCAGCCCCCCAGGAATGGCGAGGTCGAACCTGAATCTGCGTATGACGTCACTCCGCTGGGCCCCCCAGCAGGATGGTAAGCTGTAAGTGCACAGTGGCCTTGAGCTGTAAGTGCACAGTGGCGTTTACTTTAGCATTGGATTTTAGCATTGACTTTAGCATGGGATTTTAGCATTGGACTTTAGCATTGGATTTTAGCATTGGGATTTAGCATTGGATTTAGCATTGGATTTTAGCATTGTTTTTTTTAGCACTGGTTTGTAGCACTGGCTTTTAGCATTGGCTTTTAGCACTGGCGTTTAGCATTTGCTTTTGGCACTGGCTTTTAGCATGGGCTTTTAGCATTGGCTTTTAGCATTGGCTTCTAGCATTGACTTTTAGCATTGGCTTTTGGCAATGGATTCTAGCATTGGATTCTAGCATTGGATTTTAGCATTGGATTTTAGCCCCTTGCCGAGGTTGCCGCATGACTTCGGCGCCGCGGGTTTCGGCGCGCAGGAGTTCGGCGCCGTTATCATTTGATTGTATCATTGAATTTAGCATTTGAATTTAGCATTGGATTTTAGCATTGGGTTTTACATTTGGTCTTAGCATTGGCTTTCAGCATTGGCTTGTAGCATTGGCTTTTAGACTTGGTTTTTAGCATTGGCTTTTAGCATTGGCTTTTTAGCACTGGCTTTTAGCATTGGCTTTTTTTGTATTGGCTTTTAGCATTAGCTTTTAGCATTGGATTTTCGCATTGGACTTTAGCATTGGATTTTAGCCCCTTGCAGTGGTTTCCGCACGACTTCGGCGCCGCGGGCTTCGGCGCGCAAGAATTCGGCGCCGTTAGCATGGATTTTAGCATTGGATTTGAGCATTGGATTTTAGCATTGGCTTTTGGCATTGGCTTTTAGCATTGGTTGGAGCACTGGCTTTTAGCAATGGCTTTTAGCACTGGCTTTTAGCATTGTCTTCTAGCATTGGCTTTTAGCATTGGCTCTTAGCATTGGCTTTTAGCATTGGATTTTAGCATTGGGTTTTAGCATTGGAGTTTCGCCCCTTTGCCGCGGTTTCCGCATGACTTCGGCACCGCGGGTTTCGGTGCGCAAGAGCCCGGCGCCTTTGCAACTGGATTTTAGCATTGGATTTGAGCATTGGATTTTAGCATTGGATTTTAGCATTGGACGTTCGCATTGGATTGTAGCATTGGCTCTCAGCACTGGATTGTAGCATTGGCGTTTAGCATTTGCTGTTAGCATTGGCTGTAGCACTGGTTTTTAGCATTGGCTTTTAGCATTGGCTTTTAGCATTGGATTTTAACATTGGTTATTAGCCCCTTGCCGCGGTGTCCGCATGACTTCGGCGCCGCCGGTTTCGGCGAGCAAGAGTTCGGCGCCGTTATCATTGGATTTCAGCATTGGATTTTAGCATTGGAGTTTAGCATTGGATTTAAGCATTGGGATTTAGCATTGGGTTTGAGCATTTGGTTTTTAGCATTGGTTTTTTAGCATTGGCTTTCAGCATTGGCATTTAGCACTGGCTTCGAACATTGGCTTTTTAGCAGTGGCTTTTAACATTGGCTTTTAGCATTGGGTTTTACCATTGGATTTTAGCATTGGATTCCAGCATTGGATGTTAGCCCCTTGCCACGGTTTCCGCATGACTTCGGCGCCGCGGGTTTCGGCGCGCGAGAGTTCGGCGCCGTTCGCATTGGATTTTAGCACTGGATTTTAGCATTGGACGTTAGCATTAGATTTTAGCATTGGATTTTAGCGCTGGCTGTTAGCATTGGCATTTAGCAGTGGCTTTTAGCATTGGCTTTTAGCAGTAGCTCTTAGCATTGGCTTTTAGCACTGGCGTTTAACCTTGGCTTTTAGCATTGGCTTTTAGCATTGGCTTTTAGCGCTGGCTTTTAGCATTGGCTCTTAGCATTGGATTTTAGCATTGGCTTTTAGCATTGGATTTTAGCCCCTAGCCGCGGTTTCCGCATCACTTCGGCGCCGCGGGTTTCGGCGCGCAAGAGTTCGGCGCCGTTAACATTGGATTGTAGCACTGGATGTTAACATTGGATTTTAGCATTGGGTTTTAGCGTTGGATTTTAGCATTGGCTTGTTAGCAGTGGCTTCCAGCCTTGGTTGTCAGCATTGGCATTTAGCATTGGTTTTTAGCACTGGCTTGTATCATTGGCTTTTAGCATTGGCTTTTAGCATTGGGTTTTAGCATTGGATTTTAGCATTGGATTTTCGCATTGGATATCGGCCCCTTGCCGCGGTGGCCGCATGACTTCGGTGCCGCGGGCTTCGGCGCGCAAGAGTTCGGCGCCGTTATCATTGGATTTTAGCATTGGATTTTAGCAATGGGTTTTAGCATTGGATTTTAGCTTTGTTAGGATTGGCTTTTAGCATTTGGTTTTTAGCATTGTTTGTTTTGGCATTGGCTTTCGGCATTGGCTTTTAGCATTGGCTTTTAGCACTTGCTTTTAGCATTGGCTTTTAGCATTGGTTTTTAGCATTGGCTTTTCGCATTGGGTTTTAGCATTGGATTTTAGCATTGGATTTCACGTTGGATTTTAGCATTGCAGTTCAGCCCCTTGTCGCGGTTTCCGCATGACTTCGGCGCCGCGGGTTTCGGCGCGCAAGAGTTCGGCGCCGTTAGCACTGGATTTTAGCATTGGATTTTAGCGCCGGATTTTAGCATTGGTTTTTAGCACTGGCTCTTAGCACTGGCTTTTAGCATTGGCTTTTAGCATTGGCGTTTAGCATTGGCTCTGAGCATTGTTGTTTGGTTGTTGCATGGGCTTTTAGCATTGGCTTTTAGCATTGGATTTCAGCATTGGGTTTTTAACATTGGATTTTAGCCCCTTGCCGCTGTTTCCGCATCACTTCGGCGCCGCGGGCTTCGGCGCGCAAGAGTTCAGCGCCGTTGCCATTGGACTTTAGCATTGGATTTTAGCATTGGTTTTTAGCATTGGCTTTTAGAATTGGCTTTTAGCATCGGCGTGGCGTTCAGCACTGTCTGTTAGCATTGGCTTTTAGCATTGGCTTTTAGCATTGGGTTGTAGCATTGGATTTTGGCATTGGATTTCAGCATTGGGTTTTAGCATTGGATTTTAGCTCCTCGCCGCGGTTTCCGCATGACTTCGGCGCCGCGGGTTTCGGCGCGCAAGAGTTCGGCACCGTGGGCATTGGATTTAAGAATTGGTTGTTAGCATTGGCTTTTAGCATTGGATTTTAGCCTTGGATGTTAGCATTGGCTTTTAGCATTGGCTCTTAGCATTGGATTTTGGCATTGGCTTTTAGCATTCGCTTTTAGCATTGGCTTTTAGCATTCGCTTTTAGCATTGGCTTTTAGCATTGGCTTTCAGCACTGGCTTTTAGCATTGGCTCTTAGCAGTGGCTTTTAGCATTGGCTTTTAGCATTGGCTTTTAGCATTGGCTTTTAGCATTGGCTTTTAGCATTGGGATTTAGCATTGGATTTTATCATTGGGTTTTAGCATTGGATTTTAGCCCCTTGCCGCAGTTTCCGCATGACTTCGGCGCCGCGGGTATCGGCGCGCAGGGGTTCGGCGCCGTTGGCATTGGATTTTAGCACTGGATTTTAGCATTGGATTTTAGCATTGGATGTTCGTATTGGATCTCAGCATTGGCTTTTAGCATTTGCTTTTGGCATTGGTTTTTAGCATTGGCTTTTAGCACTGGCTTTTAGCATTGGCTTTTAGCATTGGCTTTTAGCATTGGGTTTTAGCATTGGATTTTAGCCCCTTGCCGCGGTTTCAGCATGACTTCGGCGCCGCGGGTTTCGGCTCGCAGGAGTTCGGCGCCGTTCGCATTGAATTTAAGCATTGGATTTTAGCATTGGCTTTTAGCATTGGAGTTTCTCATTGGAGTTTAGCATTGGATTTAAACATTGGATTTTAGCACCCTGCCGGGGTTTCCGCATGCTTCGGCGCCGCGGTGTTCGGCGCTCAAGCGTTCGGCGCCGTTAGCATTGGATTTTTGCATTGGATGTTTAGCATTGGATTTAAGCATTGGATTTACCACCTTGCCGGGGCTTCCGTTAGCATTGGATTTTAGCATTGGATTTTAGCATTGGATATTAGCAGCTTGCCGCCGTTAGCATTGGACTTTAGCATTGGATTTTAGCATTGGAGTTTAACATTGGATTTTAGCATTGATTCTTATCATTCAATTTTAGCTTTGGACTTGAGCATCGGATTTTAGCATTGAGTTTTAGCATTGGATCTTGGCATTGGACTTTGGCACCTTGCCGGGGTTTCCGCATGATTTCGGCTCCGCGTGTTTCGGCACGCAAGAATTCGGCGCCGTTAGCATTGGATTTTAGCATTGGATTTTAGCATTGGATTTTAACATTAGATTTTAGTATTGGGTTTTAGCATTGGGTTTTAGCATTGGGCTTTAGCATTGGATTTTAGCAGTGGATTATAGCATTGGATTTTAGCATTGGATTTTAGCATTGGATTTCGCATTGGATTCTAGCATTGGATTTGAGCACTGGTTTGTAGCATTGGCTTTTAGCATTGGCTTTTAGCATTGACTTTTGGCATTGGCTTTTAGCATTGGCTTTTAGCATTGGCTTTTAGCATTGGCTTTTAGCATTGGCTTTTAGCATTGGCGTTTAGCATTGGCTTTAGCATTGGCTTTAAGCATTGGCTTTTAGCATTGGATTTTAGCATTGGCTGTTAGCATTGGCTTTTAGCATTGGTTTTTAGCATTGGATTTTAGCATTGGATTTTGGCATTGGCTTTTAGCATTGGATTTTATTTTGCAGTACCGTGCACCGTGCACTCCATCGAGAACGCAACTGTGCACTTACTGCTGTGCACTTGCGACTTTAGCACTACACACTTACGGTTAACCGTGCCCCAGCAGCCCTCGAAAATGGCGACAAGTTCGCAGATCGCAGCCCCCCAGGGATGGCGAGGTCTAATCCGAATCTGCGTATGACGTCACTCCGCTGGGCCCCCCAGCAGCCCTCGAAAATGACGAAAGTTTCGCAGATCGCAGCCCCCCAGGGATGGCGAAGTCCAATTGGAATTTGCGTATGACCCCGCTCCGCTGCCCCCCCCCCCGGCAGCCCTCGACAGTGGTGGCAGACTCGCAGATCGCAGCCCCCTCAGGGATGGCGAGGTCTACTCTGGATCTGCGTATGACGTCACTCCGCTGGGCCCCCCAGCAGCCCTCGAAAGTGGCGACAGCTTCGCAAATCGCAGCCCCCCCCCAGGGATGGCGAGGTCTAATCTGAATCTGCGTATGACGTCACTCCGCGGGCCCCCCCAGCAGCCCTCGAAAGTGGCGACAGTTTCGCAGATCGCAGCCCCCCAGGGATGGCGAGGTCTAATCTGAATCTGCGTATGACCCCACCCCGCTGGGCCCCCCAGCAGCCCTCGCAAGTGGCGAAAGATTCGCAGATCGCAGCCCCCCAAAGATGGCGAGATCGAATCTGAATCTACGTATAACCCCACTCCGCTAGGCCCCCCAGCAGCCCTCGAAAATGGCGACAGATTCGCAGATCGCAGCCCCACAGGGATGGCGAGTTCTCTTCTGAATCTGCGTATAACCCCACTCTGCTGGGCTTCCCAGCAGCCCTCGAAAGTTGTGACAGTTTCGCAGATCGCAGCCCCCCAGCGATGGCGAGGTCTAATCTGAGTCTGCGTGGGGCGTCACTCCGCTGGCCACCCCAGCAGCCCTCGAAAGTGACGATAGTTTCACAGATCGCACCCCCCCAGGGACGGCGAGGTCTAATCTGAATCTGCGCGGGGCGTCACTCCACTGGACCCCCCATCAGCCCTCGAAAATGGCGACATTTTCACAAATAACAGCCCTCCAGGGATGGCGAGGTCTAGTCTGACTCTGCGTAGGGCGTCACTCCGCTGACCACCCCAGCAGCCCTCGAAAATGGCGACAATTTCACAGATCGCAGACCCCAGGGATGGCGAGGTCAACTCTGAATCTGCGTGGGGCGTCACTCCGCTGGACCCCCCAGCAGCCCTCGAAAATGATGACATTTTCACAAATCGCAGCCCCCCAGGGATGGCGAGGTCTAGTCTGACTCTGCGTAGGTCGTCACTCCGCTGGACCCCCCAGCAGCCCTCGAAAATGGCGACAGTTTCACAGATCGCAGATCCCCAGGGATGGCGAGGTCAAGTCTGAGTCTGCGTAGGGCGTCACTCCGCTGGCCACCCCAGCAGCCCTCGAAAATGGCGATCGTTTCACGGATCGCAGCCCCCCAGGGATGGCCAGGTCTAATCTGAGTTCGCGAGGGGCGTCACTCCGCTGGACCCCCCAGCAGCCCTCGAAAATTAAAACATTTCACAGATGGCAGCCCCTCATGGATGGCGAGGTCTAATCTGAGTCTACGTGGGGCGTCGCTCCGCTGGACCCCCCAGCAGCCCTCGAAAATGGCGACCAGTTCACAGATCGCCGCCCCCCAGGGATGGCGAGGTCTAGTCTGAGTCCGCGTAGGGCGTCACTCCGCTGGCCACCCCAGCAGCCCTCGAAAGTAGCGACAGTTTCACAAATCGCAGCCCCTCATGGATGGCGAGGTCTAATCTGAGTCTACGTGGGGCGTCGCTCCGCTGGACCCCCCAGCAGCCCTCGAAAGTGGCGACAGTTTCGCAGATCGCAGCCCGAAGGGAGGAGGGAAGAGAGGAGGAGGCGGGAAGAGGAAGAAGACGCGACCGCAGTGCTCTATCCAAAACGAGTACCCAACACAAGAGGGTTGGGAAATAATACCATGATTGTAACGTTATTCCTCCCTTCTTCCTCTCCTCCTGCTCCTCCTCGTCCTCTTTCTTCTCCTCCTCCTCCTCCTCCTCCTTTTCCTGCTCCTCCTCCTCCTTTTCTTCCTCCTCCTCCTCCTCCTGCTCATCATCATCGGCATCATCATCATCATCATCATCATCATCATCATCATCATCATCATCATCATCATCATCATCATCCTCCTCCTCCTCCTCCTCCTCCTCCTCCTCATCATCATCCTGCTCCTGCTCCTCCTCCTCCTCCTCCTCCTCCTCCTCCTCCTCCTTCTCCTCTTCCTGCTCCTGCTCGCGCCGCTGCACGATGATGGTGGTCTCGCGGTGCGTGTGGGTGGTGCAGTCCATGTTCCTCGGCCTGCTCGGCACGGCGTGGCTGGCCTGGCCGCGGCTGCTGTCGTCGAGTGTGCCGATCCTTGCTGACACGTGCCTCGTGGAGCTGCTGCCGCCACCGGTCGTGCCGATCGTTGCGGAGGAGCTGGTGGAGACGTCGTCGCCGTCGGCGCCCTCGTCGATCGGGGCGCCGGCCCCGCCATCGTGGCGAGCGAGGTGGCCATCCTGGTCGTCGCGATGTTTTGCGACGTGGCCCCAGTGCAGGCCGTCCTTGCCGCGTGCAGGCTCGCTGTGCCGTCCTCCTCCTTGGCCTCCTCCTCCAGCTGCGGACCGCGTGTCCGCGCCACCTGCGCGCCCCCCCTGACGCCGAACGAGAAGGCCAGGCGCCCGCCTCCGCCAGCCCCCAGCAGCCGCCGCCTCCGGTGCGGTCCCACCGCCAGGCGCCTCCGGTGCGGCCCCACCGCTAGGCGCCGCCGGTGCAGCCCCACCGCCAGGGGAGGCCGCCGCCGCCTGCCCCTCGGCCTCCGCCCGCCTGCCCCTTCGTCCCCGCCCACCTGGCCTGGGCGCTGGCCTGCAGGCGCGCGCCGCGCAGCGGCGGCTCCTCTCGGGGCGCCTGGTGGTTCGACCTCTCTCGAGGCTTCTTCCTCCTCCTCCTCCTCCTCCTCCTCCTCCCTCCTCCTCCTCCTCCTCCTCCTCCTCCTCCTCCTCCTCCTCCTCCTCCTCCTCCTCCTCTCCTCCTCCTCCTCCACCCTGCTCCCCCCCCCCTTCCCCTCTCTCCTCTCCGCGCCCATTTCCTGCCGACGGCCGCCGCCGTGAGGGCGCGCGCGCGCGCCCGCGCCTGTCTCGGCCGCCCCGGCGCCCTGCGGAATACCTGGCGAAGGAGGGGCAAGGCAACGAAGGGGGGGCGGGGGGGAGGACACAGGAAGGGGGGGGGCGGGACGGGACGGGAAGGAGGAGCGACGCAGCGAAGGGGGGGGGGCGCGGGAAGGAGCGGGGGGCGTCGAAGGGGGGGGGATGCGGGAAAGGGGGGGCCACGGGAAGGAGGGGCGAGGCAGCGGAAGGAGGGGGGTTAGGGGAAGCGGGGGGCGGGACAAGGCGGGCGCCGACACCGCTCCGCGCGAATGCGGGGAGCGCCTAATTACTGCGCGGGACGGCGGTGGGGCCGTTGCCTCTCACAAGAGCACGTTGTCGATCCATCGGCGTCGAGGACCGTGCGCCATCCACGCCTGACGCCGATCTCGATGGCGCCAATCGGGGCAGAGCTCGAGAGAGAAGCTCCCGCGAGGTGGAATCCTCTTGGAGATGTCGCACAACGCCGCCACGAACTTCTGAACGCACGCTTTCGCGCGCTGCGGGTAGGCCGGGGGCTTCGCTGAGATGGGGGCCCAACTTGGCCCGAGCATTCAGTTTCGCCGCGGGGGCGCTGTAGCGGACGCCCTCAACTTTCACTGCGCGTGACGTGAGCCGCTTCGCGAAGGGCGCCCACAAGCGAGCTTTCCTCTGCTTCGCGGCGGCGTTGCCAGGCTGCCAGGCGCGGGCTTAGCGCGACCTCTCCCATGCAATGCGTCATGCTGAAGACTGGCGAATTCCTGTCCAGCGGCGGCGTGCTGGATCGTATCGACCACGTTTGGAACGCCACTGGGTCGGTCAGGCTTGCGCTGTTTCCAGAAGCGTCGCGTCGATGCCTCTGAGGGCAACCTCCGATGCGTTCCGCTTTTTCTGCGCCAACACTGCATCTTGCCTCCGAATAGCACGGCCGTCTGTCGAACAAAAATGCGGCGGGCCTCTAGGCTGAGCGGTCAGTGACTAGAATATGATGACGCGTGCCGTGGGCGGCCGCGTCTCAATGTGCCGAGGTTCCGACATGGTGGACAACGAGTGACGATATTGCGTGAGTGAGGTATCCAGCTGCTGCCTCAATTCAGGACGCTTGCAAAACCGCCACGGGTACTCCCGCCCGAAACGCTGCGTCCAGTTGACGGTGGAATGTTCAGAGAGACCTTGAGCAGAAGACAAACCTCCGGCGTCGAGACAACATGCGCTGAACGTTGACGTTGACAGGAGAGCCAGTTCGGTCCAGACGCCCAGATCCAATCTATCTGGGCCACCGTGTTGGAGCCCTTGCAGAAGTGCGCGGGGTCCTCTGTGGCCACCTCGGACATCTTGCACGGCGTTGCCATCCATGTCTTCACATGTGCGCGCGCGTCGTTTGCGGCCCCACTCTCCTTGACCGCGTCTGGGCGGCCGAGCTGCACGGGGTCATGCGACCGGGAATTGAAATCGCCGCGTGCTAAGACCAATCACGATGCAACGTCCACTTGGGCCCTTAGATACGTCGATTCTCATGTCTGAGACCACGTCCCGAACGTCCTTTGTAGAAGGCCCGTGACTATGAACGTCGCAGTGAGGAATCTCTGCCCATGAGCGACACGACGCCGTCTTGAACGCTCCCCCCACAATGAGGGTGGACGAGGTAGCTGTCAACGTGGCCGACGACGACAAAAAACGCGAACGTGGCCACGCAGCCGCGCGACTAGCCTTCCCGAGCATACATAAAAGCTCCAGACACAACAGACGACGGTGCCGCTCTGCGCATGAAGAACACCAGTTCCTCCAATGACTGGTGAAACTCCTGACTCGCGAAAACACCGAGCGCGAAATGTATTCTTCGCGCGCGAAACCAGACCCACAGCTTGAACGCCGCGCCAGCGCAGGTGCGGCGAAGCCCTCGCGTTCCAAGAGACGAAGTCATTCCTCGACCGTCGGGGCACGGCTGCCTTCCGCCAAATGCTTGAATCTATCATCGTAGATGCTAGTGAGACCAATCTGCTACTGCGTCGGATTCAAAAATGCGGCCGGTGCATTTTCGCACGTCAGTCCGGCTCCACCCGCGACTGGCGAGCGCTCGTGCCAGAAGCAAAGAATAGGGTCGCGACCAGCTTGGGGCTCCAGCCTGAAGATCGGTCTCCAATTCTCTGCGGCACAGAAAAACATGGCTTCTGGAAAGCGCTCTCCTAAAGCCATAGCCACTTTTGTTGCTTGCAGTTTCGAGCTTGATCTGGAACGAGCTGTTGCCAGGACCCACATGCAACTGCGTGGAGCCTCCCGATGCCGCTGGAACAGGAAAGCGCATCCATGGCCCCCCTGCCAGGGATATGCAGGGCGCCGAGAGCCTGAACAATGCGGCGACCCGCGACCGCGGCTGCACCGATGAACTGTACAATGTATTTCCGATCCTGCTCCTCTCCAACCACGGTGCAGCCCTCAATATTCGCGTCATTGAGCCACTTGCCCACAGAGGCCGCTACGTCAGTCTTCCGGACAATGGTGGTCGCAACGATCTTGAGAATCGTGGCGTCAACTGCGCGTTGGAATCCAGCTTTTGTAGGCTCGGGTGGAGACGGTGCTCTGTTGGCGAGGGCGAGCTCGCGACACATCTCGCCCATGGACGCACGAATCTGATCAGCCCTCTGCAGCAATCTTATCAGTCCTCGGCGGCCACCTTGGCGGAGAGAAAGTTCAGCTGCGCTTGAAACCGCTACTCCAAAGCGTCAATCGCAGGTCGGAACGTAATTTCCACATGAGCTTCGCAAGCAGTTGGCACCGACTCGACCGCCTTCTCAACCGCTTTGAGCGCCGCCATGACAGGGTCCACCGCTTCGCCAGCAGCTGCGCGAGCTGTGGTGGCGACCATGTTGGTGAGCTCATCTTTGAAGGCCTTGAACTGAATACAGAGCTTCTCATCAATGCGACTTCTGATATGTGCGCCCCAGCTCTCTGGTTCCATTCCATATTCGTCTTCACGGTGGGCGCGGCTGGAACGAGATCTATCGTTTTCTCTCGTTTCCGCACCATCATCCCCACGACCATCACCTGCACCAGCAACAGCACGACGAGGACCAGGGGTCGTCTTCTTCGCTCCCTTGCGCTTGGAGCCTCCGACATCGGTCCCAAGCATGTGCGGGCGCGCGCGGGAGACAGGGGCTGGGCGCGGCTGCCAAAGTCTTGCCGCTGTGACAGCGGTAATCCTTTTGGCACGGAGGCGCGGAACCCCCAGTTGCCAAGAACTTGAGCCACAAATGGCGGCGACGGAGGAGGAGGCAGAGGAGGAGGAGGAGGAGGAGGAGGAGGAGAAGAAGGAGGAGGAGGAGGAGGAAAGGGAGAGGAGAAGGAGGAGGAGGAGGAGAAGGAGGGGCAGGAGGAGGAGGAGGAGGAGGGGGAGGAGGAGGAGGAGGAGGAGGAGGAGGAAGAAAAAGGAGGATGAGGAGAAGGAGGAGGATGAGGAGGAGGAAGGAAGAGGAGGAGGAAGCAGGACGAGGACAAGTAGGAAACACAGGGAGAGGAACAACGGCAGCAAACAGCAGCGGTAAAGGGCGGGGCTGGGAAACCACTCATGAGGTAGTCCGCCGCCCTGTCCGGATTGCCGAACGCAGCGGCCAGGCACCGCTCTACCTGGCGGCGACGGTGGAGGCGGGAGCTTTGATCATCCTCAACTCTCCTCCTCCTCCTCCTCCTCCTCCTCCTCCTCCTCCTCCTCCTCCTCCTCCCCAAGAAGGCCTCCGTAGAGACCCAAGACGGGCTTAGAACGGCCACGAAGGCCACGGCTCCAGAGAGCCCCAAGACGCCCGAGGAGGGCCTCAAGAAAGCCCAAGGGGGCCCCAACACGGCCCCGAACGAGGATGCTGTGACAAGGCGACAACGACGACAACAACGGCGATTGAGGACGACGACGACGACGACGACGACGACGACGACGACGGAGACGACGACGGAGACGACGACGACGGCGACAGCGACGACGACGACGACGACGAACGACGAACGACGAAACGACGACGACGATGATGATGACGACGACGACGACGACGGCGACCACGACGACGACGACGACGACGACGACGACGACCACAAGGGGACATGACGACGGCGGCCACGACGACGACGAGGACGAGGCGCACGAGGCGCACGAGGCGAGAGGGTGAGTGGGCGAGGACGACGGCGGGGCGGCGACGACGGCGAGGCGACGGCGGCGGCGTGGCGACGAGCGGCGAGGCGAGAGACCGTCGGAGCGGGAGGAGCGGAGGGGGCCCGGGGAGGAGGAGGAGGAGGAGGAGGAGGAGGAGGAGGAGGAGGAGGAGGAGGAGGAGGAGGAGGAGGAGGAGGAGGAGGAGGAGGGGCGGCGCTCCTCGTCCTCATCGTCCTCCTCGCTCTTCGTAGCAGTTTTGGCCCAAGCCGTTCTGCGGACGAGCCCCTGGCTCGAGCTGGCCTGGCCTGCGCCGCTGGTCGCGCCGGAGGGTGCCGCTGGAGGATGGCTACGGGGGGGGCTGCCCGCACGTGTGGCGGCCCAGTGAGTTCTGGCGGCGCGCAAAGCGGGGTATGGATAAAAAGACGCGAAGATCGGGACAAAATCGGATCGGGATAACTCGAAATCTCTGAGAATCGGCGGTTTTGGAGGATGTTTTGGGCGCCGCGGCCGCTCCAGAGCGTTCCGGAACGCTCTGAGAGCGCTCCGGAACGCTCTGGAGCGATTTATCCCGATCCTAGCCCTGTTCTAATGGGGGAGGGGGGAAGCCTTCTCAGAAGGGGGCTGCTTCTTGGAAGGCGCCGGCCCTGCATCTGCAGGCCCCGCGCCTTCTGGGAAGCAGGGGGGCTTCCACGAAGCCTTCCCCCTTTCCCACTAACCCCCCTCTGCGCGTGACTGGGAGTTGAGTTGAGGGATGAAAAAACGACCCTACCCTGGGTTACAAGTGCGTGGTCTGTAAACCTCCTGGGAACCCCCAAAGCCTGGAGCCGCCAGGACGCGGCACGTCACGCAGGATTTACCCTGTCAGCCCACAGGAGTTTCAGCGCACAGCGCCTCCGTAAACCAGGGCAGGGGCGCTTTTTATGCCCTTGATTGACGGGGCTCGAGGTCTCCCTCCTCGGCGCCTCTGCGGCGAGGCGTGCTGCTCGGCGGCGCGGTCGTGCTGCTCTGGGGGCAGCGCCGCGGCACCCCGGGCTTGCGGGGGGACCCCGCGGGCGTGCTTCGAGGCAGGGGCTGACCGCAGGGGACGGCGTTCCTGGTGCGCTTCGGTTCAGCAAGGCAGCGCACGGCGACAGCATAATCGAAGACCGCAATCGAACTGACAAAGGAACCGCGATCGACCGACGCCGACATGCCGCAAGCAGCCCAGAAAAGCGCAGCGCCGCAGCAACGACACAAGAACAGACCGAACCGAACCGATAACGACGCGCCCGAACCGACCGAAGCGTGAATACCCTTGCTCAGTCAGTACGCTGCCTGGCAAGCTCGGGGATCTACCGTCCCCGGTCTACCGACCCGGGTCAATCTAAACCCGGGTCAGTCCGGCCTTGCAGGATCCGACGCTCCGACTGACCTCTGACTGCCTCGACCCCCGTCTCAAGGCCCCCCGGCAGGCGCGCGCGCGCGTGCCGCCCGGCGGGCTCCTGGGCGCGCCCTCCGCGGGGCCGTCCTGGGCGGCCGCGGCGCCTCAGCTGGACGTGTGCGGTGTGCGGACGGTGTGCGTGTCCGCCGGCTGCGCCGCGAGTGCCGCCGGCTGCCTCCCGCGCGGCGGGCGTGCGCTGCGCGTGTGCTGCGCCCGCGCGGCTGCTGGCGGAACCAGCCGAGCCCAAGGCCAAGCGCGCTGGAGGCGGCTCCGGACGGCGGCTCCTACGATACGGCAAGCCGGGATCACATCGCATGCCCCTGCGAACATGTGGGTGCACGACCAGACAGCTCTCTGCCCTGGCCTGGCCTGGGGCGCCTCGCTGGCAGCAGCCGAGGCTCGGGCGGGGGGAAGCGCTGCTCGCTCCTGCTGTCGGAGTCCCCCCGCGGTGGACGGCTCTGAGGGGGCCGGAGTGCCCTGCCACATGAGGAGATGCTTCGCTTCACCGTCTCGAGCGACCCTCAGGAGGTGGCGGTGCTCAAGGACAGCGGCATGGCCACCAGGGTGGTGCCGTACCCGTACCCTGGCGCCGAGTTCTCGGAGGATGGGGCCAAGATCGGCATTCGCGACGGCCGCAGCTACCCGAGTCTGATGCAAGGGCCAGTCGAAGAAGGTGGTTACTACTGAAGTGGTAGGGGCCGACAGGATGGTGCAGGTGCTGTGCGTGACGGAGATAGGGTAGTCCACGCCCCACTCCCGTTCAGCGATTTCTGCTCCTGTTTCACGGTCGGTCCAGGACTGATCAGGTTCAGTCCTGGCTTCCCGCTGAATCCCTTTGGGCGGTCTTGCCAAGCCCCAGTTGCATCGTGGCAGCTGCTCGTTGATGGTTAAACAATCCTCGCTCCTCGCTCCTCCGTCTCTTCCTCTTCCTCCCCCTCCTCTGCCATCTCCTTCTCCTCTTCCTCCCGCACTTTTTCCTTATGCACAACTCTTCACTGTCGCAACCCGAAGCGTGTCGGTAGGGCGGGCCGGGCGTTTCGCTTGAGACTTCCCCACCACTTATGATCACGACCATGAGGCTTGAACTGTGTTCAGCAGTTTCCGAAATGGAGGGCGGGCCGTTTTCAAAATCTGACTCCCGCCGTAGAGCCGCGCAAACTCGTCTTGAGGCTTTGCAGCAATTTCAAAGATGGAAGGCGGGCCGTTTTCAAAATGTTCAGCGCCGCGCACATTCGTTTTCAACGTTTGCAGCCGTTTCGCGGATGCAGGGCGGCGGGTCGTTTTCACAATGTGGCCCTTTCGCGCTGAGCACATTCGGTTACAACGTCTGCAGCAACTTCAGAATCGAGGGCGTGCCGTTTTCGAAATGTGGCTCTCGCCGCGGCGCCGCGTTCATTCGTCCTAAACGGCATTCGTTTGACTGGTGGACGGCGGCTGGGTTTTTTTGAATGTGGCTCTCGCCGTAGCGCCGCACACATTCGTCTTAAAAGCTTGCAGCAATTTCGATATGGCAAGCGGCTCCTTCTCAAAATGTAGCTCTCGCCGTAGCGCGGCGCACATAAGTATGCACAATTTCTGGAAGCCTGAAGGATTCGTACGATTAAAGTCACGGGAATAATGCTCTGACGCGATGTGGGATTATGAGGACGTAACAGTCACGTGATTCCGAGGCGTTGGAAGCCCAGGAATGATGTTCTGGGACGATGTGGGATTGTCAGGACGCGACAGTCACGTTGATTCGCGGCTTGGGGGTCTCAGGAATGATGTCCTGGCAGGACTTAGGGCTGTCAGGGCGCACCTGTTAGTGTGATTCGCGGCGCTGGAATTCCAGAAATGGTGTTCTCGCACGATCGGGGATCATCAGACGGTCGCGTTTCAGTGGGGCACTTGCCGCAATCGAAATACATTCCTGTAGAGACCTACGCATGAAGAGGGAGTTCGGGAGGAGGGTGTATTGTAAGATCGCTGATGCGTTCAAGGTTTACACGGGTTTCTCCTCTTCCTCCTCCTCCTCCCTTCTCCTTGCTCCTTGTCCTCCTCCTCCTCCTCCTCCTCCTCCTCCTCATTTTCCTCCTCCTTGCTCCTCCTTGCTCCTCCTCCTCGTCCAGCTCGTCCTCCTCCTCCTCGACGTTTCCCCCTCGTCATCCTCCTCCTGCGCACGCAGCGGGCCCTGATGAGATCACTACGAGTCCCAAATGCTCAAAGACTGCCGGGGAACACCCGTCAAGTACTTGTTCGCAACTTCGACAGGGCCCCATCCCCAGCTGAGGCGCCCGCGACAGGGTGTTCCCCCAGAGGGCTGGTCTGGGCCAAACAATGACCAGCTCGCTGCAGACATGAAGGCCGCCAGCCTTCCGTGAGGTAAGACAGCCCCTTGCCCTGCTAATATCTGCCTTTGCCCAAGGCCTCGCAAAACACAATTACCCCGCATTGTGGGCACAGCCCTGGCTCCTGATCCGCCGTACTTTGGATGATTTTCCGACCTAAAATTGTGTCGGAAATCGACGCCAAAGGAGCCTCAAGGGCGGAAATCGACGCTCAAAGGGGCCTCAAAAGTAGGGCGGAAATTTCCGCCCTACTTTCGAAATCGCCCAAAGTAGGGCGGATCAGGAGTCAGGGAGGTGGGCAAGACTCTCTGAACTGTTTTGAGATAGCGACTCCGCCTGCACCAGAATGGGCACACACCACCACCCGCCGACCCTCCGCGAGAGCGAAAGGAACGAGCCTGTGGCTGGCATGACACCCCCGCCCGAGCGCAGCGATCGCGACGTCGGCACTGCCTTCCACGGCGGCGACGCTGGCAGAGAAGTACACCACGCGAAATGGTTAAGAAATCATGGGTTAAGAAATTCATTGTCTCAGACCTTGAATAAAAACCCAACATTTCCATCAAAATCTTAGGATTTACATTGAAATGTTAAGAATAATCGAGACTCTGGCCGAAAACTTAGGTTTTCTTAAGCATCGCCTAAGGTGTGATTACTTGCAGCGCGATCATCTCGCTGCTGGGCTCTCTGACAAACAACACGCATGCTCACACTCAAAATCGACCGTCGGCGGCCCACACAGGCCCAAGGCCGACCCAACGCGCGAGCGTGCCAACACCTTTGAAGTGGGTTTTGAAACGCTCACGAGGGCTCCCAGCTTCGCGCTTCGCGCCGCGCGAAGCGCGAAGTGCGAATAACTTCGCGCTCTCGCGCCGCCTCCAAGGGGAGAAGAGGAGGATGAGGAATCGGAGCCGAACCGCGAAGCGCGAATAACTTCGCGCCCTCGAGGGCGCCCTTGGATACTGGGCAGATGCTCTGGTAGATTCAGCAGCTATTTTGGCAGTCGTAGCCGCGAGCGGGCGACCTATCCGCGCTTGGGCAATGATATCCCCAGATCGCAGATCTGAGCGAGTGGCGTGCGCTTTTGCCCCATACAGGCGCAACCGATCGAGGCCTCCTTTGTCCTCGACAGCATGCCAGGCTGGCTTCCAGATGTCTGTCTAGGCCGACTTGGCCGAACGCCCACAGGCCAGAATCCCCTCGGACACACAGCTGGAGTCGGCCCAGAAAGACCCGTCAGGACGGGCCAGCCTGAGGCCCATGGGAAGCGCCCAGAGCTCGCACGCACCGACGTCGCACAAGCCCGCCAACGGACGGCCCAAAACCACCGCGCGCGCTCCGCGCGCCCAGGGAGGAGGCTCGGGTCGTCGCGCAGCGCAGCGATTGCCCAGCCGAGCGAGCGCGCGGCGGGGGGAGCTCAGATCCCCCAGAACCATCCCGTGAAACCATTTCCTTCCAAGCCTCTCGGGAGCGCCGCGCAGCCGGATCACCTCGGGGGGGCGAAGAGAGGGGGGGGGGGGGGCGAAGGGCCCAGCATTGGCGCCGGCAACCTCTACCTCTCCGCGAGGAGGACGAGTGGGCTACCTGCTGCCGCGAGCATGCCTCGGGTGCGCGCGGGGGGGCTCCTGCTCTATCTCTAAGTCCTTGTGATCTGGGCGCGCAGGATTGGAGGGGAACTCAGACACACAAATAAATACACACAAATAAAAGGATCCCCCATAGTTTCCAATATTTTCTGGGTTTCTGTCTTCCCCCCACTCCCCATATTTTCCCATATTTTCTGGGGGATCGAGGATTAATTGTGTCTGTGTGTTTCTTTTCCTCCTGAAGGATGCCCGTGCAACGGAGTGCCTGGGGCCGAGGAGCATGCGCGACAAATTTGCTCTTGCGACCGCCCACGCTGACGCCGACGTTCCCGCGGACACTGGCCGCCAGAGACAACGCTGACTACGTGCCCGCGCCCGCGCGCCTCAAGTTCAGCGAGACCGGCCTCAAGGGGGGGTAAAAGGGAGCCTGAAAGATGTCGAATACCCTTGCAACATTCACGTGAAGGACCTGCCGGGCAATTTTTTCTCACCCGAACTGAAGCGCGCTGAATCCGGCAGGGCGGAGCTCTCGACCGCTGGGGCATGGGCGGCGGACCGGGCCGCGCGGTGCGCCCTACATCCGCGCAGCTTCCCCGTGCGAGACACCGCCCTTTTCTGGCGAGCTCTGGCTGCCGCGCGCATGTCGCGCATGGCCAGACCTTTGACCACTCCGCCAGCAGCATTGCCAATGCCGAGATTGCGCTCAGACCGCGCGCGCACTATCCTGCGAGCTCGACGCCTGCTGACCAGTTCCGAGCGCAACTTGCGACGCGATGTGTGAACGCGACACTTGGGCTTGCTCGTCGACAAATGCGCCGATTCAAGCTCATCATGCAGCACGCGCTTCCGCTAAAGTCTCGCGAGTCTGATCGGAGGGGCCGACCTTGCTGCGCCCCGAATCCCCCGCGACAGCCCCGATCCAAACCTCCCGAGCGGCGCGGAGGAGGAAGCGCGCGCGGGCGGCGCCCAGAGGGGCAAGCAGCGCAAACTGCAGCATGACTGACCGCGGCAAAATGGTTGCCCGGTAAAACAGTTTCTCCGCGCGTATGGGGACCGAGGCGGCCCTGGCGTGGCCCGGGGCCCGCGGGGCCCGGCGCGCGTGTCTAGCTGCCATGAGCAGCTCTCCATGCCTGGCGTTCTCAAGGGTCTCGTGCAAATAATAAAACGCGGCGCCTGCTAAATAAACAGCGCCCCTGAACCCGCTCGGCGAAGGCAGCTTGCGCCCGCGCGAAGCGACCCGAACCCCGACCCCGAGCCAACAACCAGGACCCCCTGCAGTTCCCCTCTTGCCAGCGCCGAACGAAGGGGCGGCGCGGGTGACCTGCGGGGGCATGGGGGGCGGCGCGCGCGAGTGCCATCGGTCGAAGGCCCCCAGTTCGCACGGGAACGAACGCCACTTTCGACCGAAGTTTCGGCCGCCCGAAACTGCTGTCATCAGTGGAGATCAGCTGGCGAAAGCATTCTCGGCCCCCGTCGGGCAGCTCGAGAAGATGCCGAAAGGGAGTCTGACCATGGCCAGCTCCGCTGCTGGGCCGAAAACAAAAAAAGCGCGCAAGCCTCGGGCGCGCCCAGATTGAAATCCGGCAGCCCTGGGCCCGCGCCCCGCGGCCGAAGAAGAGGGCCTCGCGAGCCCCCGACCCCCCGGCGCACCCCCCAGCTCGTCAAACTGGGAGATCCATCTCCTCTTCTGGCCCCGCAGGCGCTGGCGGGGGCGAGCCGTCGTCGCCAAGGCTTGGGCCGCCGTGCCGAGGGGTGGCGGGCTCGTGGCGCCGTGCAGCGCTCCCTCTCGCTCTCCCAGCTGGAGACTCTACGTGCTCGGCCGCCTCCTGACTCTTGCTGGCTAGCCGTCTGGCTTCGACGGCGAGGGCCTCGCGCGGCCCCTAGGAGAACGAGGGGGCGGCGCGGCAGCAGAACCCGCGGCCCAGCGCCGGCATCGGAAGGCTCTTCGCCCTCCTGGGCGAGCTCGCGGCAAATAACCAGCCTCGAACGTATCCCTATCCCTAAGATGGGTGAGCAAAAGGCGAGGACAATCTTAGGGATAGGCCCTGAAACACTGAGGGAATCCTTGAGATCGGCATCGAGGTGAGGTGATGTCAAACATAGGGATAGGGATATAGTCCAGGCTGGTAAGCAAAGGGCGAGCGAGGACCCCAGAGGTCCCGACCACTTCCCCGGGGCTGGTTTTCCGTCCCGAGTCGTTGTTTGACGCTCCCGAGGCCCGGCGAGGGCCCCCGGAGGCCGAAAACTGCCAAAATCCCGCCGCTCCAATGTTTTTGGAGCGTCGGATCTCAGGGGGGCGAGCTCGCGGCAGAGGGCCAGCGAGACGCGTCGGCGCCAAGCAAACTGAGGCTCGGCGAGCCCGACAAAACCTGGGCGACGAGTGGCCGCAGGCGCGGCGCGCGGAGACGCGCGCGGGCAGGGCGGCACCGACGGCCCCTCAGCCTGTAACTGCTGGCGAACACCTCCTCCTCCTCCTCTTCCTCCTCCTCCTCCTCCTCCTCCTCCTTCTCCTCCTCAGCCTGCAACTGCTGGCGAACAAGCGGCCTGTCTCTACCCGCGCACCAACGGGCCTCGCTAGGCGGGATCTGGTTGATGCGCGAACTCACGCCCCATAGCAGCGAGGGAACTCCACCGCGACTCTTGCGCGCCCACTTAGGCGATGACCTTGTTCCCCAATCGGTGCTTGCACTGAAAGGGCCCTAGCGTCGGTTGAAGGATTTGGAGAAAATTTCCCTCCCTCCGATTTTGGTCGCGCGCTGGGTTCCCGGGCCCCTGGTTCCGGGTTCCCGGGTTCCCCGTTCCCGGGCCGATTTCGGTGGGCGGCGAGGTTCCCAGTTTCCCGGTTTCCTGGTCAATCTTCTTATCGATCGGTCTCAGCATCGATCTCATTTCCCACCTCTCTATCGATCACAACATCGATCTCACAATCGATCTCACAAACGATCTCGCAAGCGATTTCACTGGAGATCGCGCGAGCGATCTCGCGATCGATCTCCCTATCGATCGCATTGAATCGGCTTCACTCTCGGTCTCACGATCGACCTTACAATCGTCCTCTATCGATCTCACTATCGATCTCACAGTCGATCTCAAGATCCATATGACAATTTTCCAAAGCATCCGCTGATTGGGTTCTCTCAGGTGTAATCATTGACTAACGGCAACGGAGCATTGCCTTGCCTCGCGCCACGCGGGCGCCGCCGCGGCGATGCGCGAGGCGCGCGAAACCGAAGGGGGCAAGGATCCAGACTCTGGCCTGGAATGCGAAGCCGCGCGGGATGGCGAGGAAGGGCACCGACGTCCGTGAACGCCTCCAGCTGATGACCGCACTGCAGCCCCTCGGAGGCGATGAACTGGCCATCGCTCGGACGTCCATTCCCTGTGTTTTTTTCCGGTTTTGTGCGTGGCTTTTTCGCCAAATGATCAAGGATGCTCCTCGATGGTCCTCGCCGAGGAAAAAACGCACACGTCCGAGCGATGCCAAGTGAAAGAACCGAGCACCCGACCTGCGCCTCCCGCGCGCGCAGCCAACGTCCACGCTGCGGAGCGTCCGCCGAGCGCCTCTGCCCGGCCTGAAACTGCAGGCTCCTCGGGATGGAGCTTCCAGACCCCGCGGAGACTGAATGGCGCGCCGAAGGCGTGGAGGAGGAGGAGGAGGAGGAGGAGGAGGAGGAGGAGGAGGAGGAGGAGGAGGAGGGACCGCGCCGAGCCTGCGCGACAAGTCCCAGCTGCTAACGGAGAGAGACCCTGCGAACCGTGCGTGCAGACTGCCCACTGCGCGCCGCCCGGGCGCGCGCCGGACGCGCGCCGAACTGCAGCTCGAGCTGGCTCCAGCGCCAACGCATGACCGTGCAGAGAGGACATGCCGCGGCGCTGCTGCGCCATCTGAAGCAGACCGCCCGGCGCGCGGCCCTGGCGCGCATGAGCTGCGACCGCAGCTGGCGCGCGCGCGCCAGCCCGCGGCGGGGCCGTCGCTCCCAGGCGCCGCGCGCTGCGAAGTGGCACTCCTGAGCCGCGATGGCGCCGGACTCGAGCGCGCGCTGCGAGTCGAGCGCAGCCTCGAAGCCCTTGCGCCCTGAAGCACTAACCGCGGGGAAGGACCACAGTCGGCTAAACCTGCTGCTGGGTTCACCCGTGCGGGCGCGCTTTGCTGTCTGATGCTCCTGCATGGTCTGCGAGAGGTTACCAAAGAGAGCGCGACTGATCTTGGGCCTGTTGGGTGCGGAAGAACCGTCGGCTTCGCCGTCGCTGCCAAGGTACACGTCGTCTTCGCCCCCCCCCGACTGGTACTTCCTGGGCCTGAGGCAGCCCGCGAAGAACTCAGGCTTGTCGAGATCCTCCCAGAAGCTGGCATCGGAGACTCTAGGCACACCACCTGCAGCAGGCTGAAGAGGAACAGGAGCAGAAGGAGCAGCGGGGCCAGCGGGAGGGACCTCAGGCGCCGCAGGTTTGCCGAGCCGCTCCTTGACTCCGGCGGCGATCGGCTTGGGCGCCTCGGCACCCTCCGAGAGAACGAAAGCTCTGCAGGCTGGCCGCCAACCTTTCGAGCTGCGCGAGCGGGTTGGCGGCTGTTGCGGGCGAGGTCTGGACTGTCACGGCCGCGCAGGCCTGACATTCCGCCGCTTTCGTCGCACACTGCCGCGCGCACTCCATTGCAAGGGTTGCCGCCACAGCAGCCTTACCGCACTTGCTTTGGGCCTGCTCAGGCTTCTGCTGGACACGATCAGGGGCTTGGCGAGCAGCGCGTGCAGTGGGATGACATCACATGCGTCCAACACTCGGGCCGCTGCAACGCGAGCGATTTTCTTGGCAGGTCGCCCATTGGACACCACGCTGTAATTTTCTGGAAACATATTCGCACACACGAGAAAAAAAGTTCTCGGAGAGACGGAGTGCAGCAACATTGTGAGAAGGAGCACGAGGTGGGCCGTCTTGCCACTAGCCGTTGGTCTGCCGTGGGCCGCGCGGCTGGCGGCTTTCGCGGCTCCTGCCCACAGATGCGACACGAAGACCTCCAGCCGCAGTGGCATGTGTACCTGCGTCGCTTGTCGTTGCGCGTCCAAGCACGTCCAAAGCAAAAAAGGTCTGTTACAAAAATTATCCCGGCAAAGCAACCTAACAGCGATGTGTAGGAGCATATCTGGAAGCATTCCCCTTAAGATTCAGATGAGAATCCAGTTGTAGAATTCGCAGCTGTTGTAGTAGCTGTTGTAGTCGTAGTCGTATTCGCGATGACAGTCGCGGTGGCAACGGCAGTCGCAGTCACAGCATCAGCCTCAGCCTGCCTCAGCCTCAACCTCAGCCTGCCTCAGCCGCAGCCTGCCTCAGCCTCAGCCTCAGCCTGCTTCAGCCTCAGCATCAGTCTGCCTTCAGCCTCGGCCTCAGCCTCAGCCTGCCTCAGCCTCACCCTGCATCAGCCTCAACCTCAGCCTCAGCCTGCCTCAGCATCAGCCTGCCTCAGCCTCAGCCTCAGCCTGCCTCTGCCTCAGCCTCAGCCTGCCTCAGCCTCAGCCTCAGCCTGCCTCAGCCTCAGCCTCAGCCTGCCTCAGCCTCAGCCTCAGCCTCAGCCTCAGCCTGCCGCCTCGGCCTCAGCCTCAGCCTCAGCCTCAGCCTCAGCCTCAGCCTCAGCCTCAGCCTCAGCCTCAGCCTCAGCCTCAGCCTCAGCCTGCCTCAGCATCAGCCTGCCTCAGCCTCAGCCTCAGCCTGCCTCAGCCTCAGCCTCAGCCTGCTTCAGCCTCAGCCTCAGTCTGCCTTCAGCCTCGGCCTCAGCCTCAGCCTGCCTCAGCCTCAGCCTGCATCAGCCTCAGCCTCAGCCTGCCTCAGCATCAGCCTGCCTCAGCCTCAGCCTCAGCCTGCCTCAGCCTCAGCCTCAGCCTGCTTCAGCCTCAGCCTCAGTCTGCCTTCAGCCTCGGCCTCAGCCTCAGCCTGCCTCAGCCTCAGCCTGCATCAGCCTCAGCCTCAGCCTCAGCCTGCCTCAGCATCAGCCTGCCTCAGCCTCAGCCTCAGCCTGCCTCAGCCTCAGCCTCAGCCTGCTTCAGCCTCAGCCTCAGTCTGCCTTCAGCCTCGGCCTCAGCCTCAGCCTGCCTCAGCCTCAGCCTGCATCAGCCTCAGCCTCAGCCTCAGCCTGCCTCAGCATCAGCCTGCCTCAGCCTCAGCCTCAGCCTCAGCCTCAGCCTCAGCCTGCTTCAGCCTCAGCCTCAGTCTGCCTTCAGCCTCGGCCTCAGCCTCAGCCTGCCTCAGCCTCAGCCTGCATCAGCCTCAGCCTCAGCCTCAGCCTGCCTCAGCATCAGCCTGCCTCAGCCTCAGCCTCAGCCTGCCTCAGCCTCAGCCTCAGCCTGCTTCAGCCTCAGCCTCAGTCTGCCTTCAGCCTCGGCCTCAGCCTCAGCCTGCCTCAGCCTCAGCCTGCATCAGCCTCAGCCTCAGCCTCAGCCTGCCTCAGCATCAGCCTGCCTCAGCCTCAGCCTCAGCCTGCCTCAGCCTCAGCCTCAGCCTGCTTCAGCCTCAGCCTCAGTCTGCCTTCAGCCTCGGCCTCAGCCTCAGCCTGCCTCAGCCTCAGCCTGCCTCAGCCTCAGCATCAGCGTGCCTCAGCATTCAAAATGTGGCCCGGGAATGGAGTTCTGGGAACTCGAAGACCACGAAGTGGCCTACAGGTGGCTCCGGGCATTCAAAATCATGCCCAGGAATGGAGTTCTGGGAACTCGAAGACCACGAAGTGGCCTACAGGTGGCTCCGGGCATTCAAAATCATGCCCAGGAATGGAGTTCTGGGAACTCGAAGACCACGAAATGGCCTACAGGTGGCTCCGGGCATTCAAAATCATGCCCAAGAGTGGAGTTCTGGGAACTCGAAGACCACGAAGTTCGCTGTTGGCTAAAAAAAGAGTCCCCGGCATCCTCCCCCGGATCGCGCCCAGACCCCCCTGGGGCGTCATGATGCTCTCTTTTGACCCTACTAGAAACCTATCAGTCTTCGCTGTTAGGTAATAAGATGTGTCTGGCACTGCCAGGAAAACAATCGGGGCCTTTCCCTCGCAACGCCAAACTGTCAATCCGAGGAGCAATGGCTGCCAACTTGAGCAACAATGGCTACGGACGCCTCCTCTTCCTCCTCATCTTCGTCCTCCTCCTCCTCCTCCTCCTCCTCCTCCTCTTCATTTCTCCCTCCTCGCTCTGCCTTCATCGCTCCACAATTGAACCATATGAATCCTACTCCTCATTCCCTTGATTCCGTCTGGAAGATACTGGGCCATCTCTGCGTGCTGTTTGTTACGCACAGGTTGTTTTAAACATTGTGTTCGTCCTATGGTTTTTGCACTCCGATTGTTTTCGGTGTTTCCAAATGGTATTCCCGCCGCACCGTGGCCTCGTTTGCGGATCGGCGCTTTGCTTCCGTTGTTCAGAATGGCGCTATCGCCCCAACGCGGGCCACTTTTCTAGATCCGAATATTTCTTCATTGTTGTCGCCACCCTCATTTCCCCTCCTCCGTTTTCCCCTGTTCCTCCTGTTCCGCCCGCTCCTTCCACTTCAGTTCCTTCTGCTGCTGGTGTTCGTCCTCGTCCTTTTCCTCCCGCCCATCCTCCTGCTCACAGGCGCCACCTCCTCCTTCTCCTCATTATGCGCGCAGCTGCCCTTTTTCCGATTGCGCAAAACACGATGTGGTCTTTTCCAAGGAGTTGCGCAAGTCGGCTATGACGCGCGTCCGCGGATAGAGAAGAAAACATCAGCGCAATGGGAAGGGGAGGGAGGGATAGGATGTCAGATAAGGCGCGAGCGCACCTAACCTGTTGCTTGCCCCCGCTCCCTCCACTTCTCTGCCCTCCTCCTCCTGCTTCTCCTCCTCCTCCTCCTTCCCCTCCCCTCCTCCGTTCTTGCTCGTTGGCAGCACCGCCCCGATCGTCGTCGTGGTCGTCGTCGTGGTCGTCGTCGTCGTCGACGACTTCGTCGGCGGGCACGGGCCGGGTCCTCCTGGCGCGCGAAACCCATGTCGCAGAGCTGCTGGACGGCCTAGTCCCGGCCCCCAGCGAGGCACCCCTCCCCTGGTATCAAAAGGGCCGCCTCTTTCGTCCACCTCCTCGCCTCATCGTCGCCTCCCGCTCGCCTCCACGTCGCCTCCTCGTCGCCTCCTCCTCCTCGCCTCCTCCTCCTCCTCCTCTTCCTCCTCCTCCTCGTTCTTGCTCCTCCTCCTCCTCCTTCTCCTCCTCCTTTTCCACCTCCTCCTCCTCCTCGGCGACCTCGGTGACCTGAGGCGCGCCTGGTCACTCGTCAAGCAAACGACGCGCCACAGCAGAAAAGAGGGATCACAGGTCAAGACTAATCGGAGCAGGAGGGGAAAGAGGCGGGGGAAGGCAGCAGGGGAAAGGCGGGCAGGACCGAAAGGGGAAAAGACTGGCCTAACCTGTTCCACGGCCGTTCCTCCTCCTCCTCCTCCTCCTCCTCCTCCTCCTCACCCTTCTCCTCCTCCTCCTTTTCCTCCTCCTCCTCCTCCTTTTCCTCCGCCTCGCTCCTCGCTCCTCGCTCCTCGCTTCTCGCTCCTCGCTCCTCGCTTATCGCTCCTCGCTCCTCGTTCCTCGCTCCTCGCTCCTCCTCCTCCTCCTCCTCCTTGTCCTCCTCCTCCTGCTTGGTCCTGGTCCTCATCCTCTTCGTCCTCGTCCTCGTCCTCGTTCTCCTCGTCCTCGTCGTCCTCCTCCTCCTCCTCCTCCTCCTCACTCTTCTGTTCCTACTGCTCCTCCTAATCCTCATCGCTGTTCTCTTAGCTCTCGTCGGGCATCCCCCCCTTTGATTCCTCTTCCCTGCAGATCCCTCCTTCCCGTCGCACCCACAGACGTGTCGGTTGGGCTGGCCCGGCGCTTCGCTGCATAATTCCGCACCATCCATGATGTTGCAGCTGGAACGTTACAACGACTGCACAAGTGGAGGGCGGGCCCTCGTGACCATCTGCGCGCCTGCAGGCGAGACGTTTGCAACAGGGCTGAACCTAAACGGTGCTGCTCGTTTTCGCTTTGTTTTCGGTGTCCCTCGCTTCTGTCGTCAGCCCGCCCTCAACGCAAAACGACACCGAAACGAAAACGGCCCACGAAATCACCAAAAGCACCGTTTAGGTCCAGCCCTGGTCTGCAGCCACGCGGTTGGCGGGCGGCCCCTCCTCTCAAAGGGGAGCCGTCGCCTTCGCGCAGCGCGCCTTCGCTTCGAGCGGTGGTGGCAGCTGCAAGGAGGGCGGCTCCTTTAGACGATGGAGCTCGTCCTCGTCCTCGTCCTCCGCCGTGTCGCCGACGTTCGGCGGGCGGGAGAGGGTCCCCAGGTGCTGGGCGTGCAAAAAAGAGTGTGCCTAAGACGACAAAGGAGGATGGATGAGAGCGAGGCCCGCCGAGGGTGGGGGGGGGTGGAGAGGGAGGGGGGCAGGGGAGGGGCAAGAGGGAGGAAGAAGGGACGATGGAGCTCTTGCCCCAGCGCCGCGCGCATCCGTCGTCCAAGCCTGCACCTGCTACACACATGGAGGGCGGCTCCTGTTCAGCATGGTGGAGCTCTCGCTGCCTGAGCGCCACGCGCACCTGCGTTGAGAGGGCTGCATCAATCACAGGGGATACAAAAGAACACACGTAAACATAAACTTTTGGCGCTCCGCGCCCCTCCCTGGCGCGCGGAGCGCGCCAGGGGCGGCGCCGGAGGCACCGCCAGGGGGGGCCCAGCGCGGATCCAAGAAATCCGCGCGGAGCGCCAAAAGTTCATGTTTATGTGTTTTTGTCTTTTTCGATTGATGGCGGCTCCGCTTCGACATGGGGCTCTGCGACTCCAGTGCTTTTTCCCGACCCTCCTTGGTTGGGCATTCGTTTTGAATAGAGCACTGTGGTCGTGTCCTTCCCCTCCTTCTCCCGCCTCCCGTCTCCCGCTTCCGTCTTGTCTCCTCTTGTCTTGTGCGTACCTCGTGTGTGTGTGTGTGTGTGTGTGTGTGTGTGTGTGTGCGCAGTCCCGGGGGGGCTGCGATCTGCGACAGTCGCCACTTTCGAGGGCTTCTGGTGGGTCCTGCGGACTGAGGCACCGCGGGGATCTGAGCGAGACCTCGCCGTCCCTGGGGGGCTGCGATCTGCGACACTGCCGCCACTTTCGAGGGCTGCTGGTGGGTCCTGCGGGGTGAGGCACCGCGGGGACCTGAGCGAGACCTCGCCGTCCCTGGGGGGGGCTGCGTTGGTAACCACTACGACGCCCTTCTATCTTGATCGGGGGCCTGCGAACCTTCCGACTGCCGCTCGCAAAATCATGTGCGTCCACGTTGCGTCATCGCCCCCGTCGTAGCAATCCTGATGTACTTACGCTCCGCACTGCGCAGGGGTTGGGTACACCACGCGAAATGGTTAAGAAATCATGGGTTAAGAAATTCATGGTCTCAGAACTTGAATAAAAACCCACAGTTTCTATCAAAATCTTAGGATTTACATTGAAACGTTAAGAATCATTGAGACTCTGGCCGACAACTTAGGTTTTCTTAAGCATCGCCTAAGGTGTACGTCGCCAGGGTCACTCGGTCCGCGGCCGCAGGCGGACAGGCGGCGGTCGAGCGACGGCGGGGCGCGCCCAGGCGAGAAACAACGGCACGGGGGAGGAGCGCGGGGCGCGAGGCGGCCGGGGAGGAGGCCGGGGGGGGGGGGGGAAGGCGCAAACATGGATTCGCGATCCGTGGATTTGGCGCGCGGTCGCCAAGTCCATGGATCGGGGGAGGTGCCCTCCCCAAAAAATGCGGCTGGTGAGCCCTCGCTCGGCGGCGGAACTCCGCGATTCCCCAAGGAAGCGGGACCCGTCGCCAATCCACGCCCCCTTGATCCGTGTTTGCGATCGCCTGACAGGGGGGGGGGGGAGGCCACACTGACCGACGGGAGCGAGAGGGACGGCGAAAATGATGGGTACGCAGGATGGCGCGGGGGGGGAAAGGAGGAACGAAGAGGACAAAGAAACGACGAGGGATGGGAAGGACAGGGGGAGGAGACATCCGCCGATGCCCGCTTGCCGGGGTGAGAAGGCGTGTGGGACATTTGGCTGTCCCCCTCCTCCGCTCCCCCCTCCCCAGGGGTCCAAAATCCCATTCTGGGAGGGGGGGCAGGTGCGGGCTCATCGACGCCTCCCACGGGCTCTCCGGAGCCTCCAGGGGTCCAAGCAGGGCGCCGAGACGGTCCAAGAGAGCGTCGAGACGGCTCAGGGTAACCCCGCGACGGTCCAAGATGGTTTCAAGACAGCCCACGAAGCCCCCAGAAGACCCAGTAGTGCTCCCAGAGGACCGCCGAGAGGGCCACAAGACGCAAACAATCGCCCCGTTCCTTCCAGGAAAACGCACATGTTCGACATACTGGCAGTTCTCGTCTTGACAGCGTCCAAGACGGCCTGCGGGCCCACCAAGATCGTCCCAAGATGGCCCATGAGGCCCCTCACAGGGCCCGAAGACAGTCCAACACAGCCCCAAGAGGACCCCAAGATGGCCACGGGGCCCCTGAAACGGCCACCATGGCCCCAGGAAAAGCCCAAGATGGGGCAATACGAACTGACATCTCGAGCCTTTCCCCGCCTCATGGCACCAGCAGCCCCCCAGAGATCCCCGAGGCGCCCCCAAGAGGCCCCTAGGAGGCCTCGAAGAGGCCCCCGAGAGGCTCACCAAGGGCCCTCAAGAGATCCCTGAAATCCAACCATATGCCCCCTTGTGAGCCCTCGCGGGCGTGACAAAAACACACAGCCTGTCCAGCTCCAACATAATCTGCCGAACGCACTGGACTTCTCTACTCCGCTGGGGACCGGCGGAATGGCGTAAGCCACTTGACTAGCATGCGGCACAAAAGAAGGATGAGGAGGACCCCGGGGATGCGGAGCAGAGGAGGGAGGAGAAGCAGGATGCGGAGCATGAGCAGAAACAGGGGAGGAGGGAGACCAAGGGTGAGGATGAGGAGGAGCAGGAGGAGGACCAATGTAAACCCAAGATTCATCAACGATGTTACCATAAACCCTCCCTCCAAATTTCCCCTCCATTGGTGCCTACAGGGACCCACTTTCACTCAGGGAAGTGCCCCGTTGGAAAACAGTCGTTTGAAAATCTTGAACCGTGCAAGAACACCAATCCTGGCACTTCAACGCCACGAATCAACGTTACTGTTGCTTCCTGACGACTCTAAACCTTTTCAGAACACGTTTCCAGGGACTTCAACAGCGCGAACCAACGGAACTGCTTCGCCCTGACAGTCCTTCATCTTTCCTGATCACCATTTCCAGGACGTCAGCCATGAGAGCCCTTGAAATTATTGCAAACTCTTAGGACCAATGTTCACGGCGCTAAAGCGAGAACCACAATTTGGAAATGTCCTGCCCTTCATCCTTGAAGCTGCTGCGAAGCTTTTGGACGAGTGTGCGCGGCACTCAAGCGAGAGCCACAATTTGAAAACCGCCCGCCCTCCATCCACGACGCTGATGCAAATGTTGAAAAACGATTATATACGGCGCTGAAGAAACGAGAGCCACGTGTTGAAAGCCGCCCGCCCTCCGTCAATGAAACTGTTCCCAATGTTCAAAACGAATGTGCGTGGCGCTAATGCTAGAACTACATTTTGAAAATGGCCCATCCTCCATCAGCGAAGCTGCTGCAAACTTTAAAAACAATTGCGCGCTTCACTAAAACGAAAATGACACTTTGAATACAGCACGCTCTCTATCCGTGAAGCGTTTGCAATTTCTCCGCTGCAGGGTCATACATGGGGACAAAGTATCACGGGAAACGCCCGGCCGCTCCACCGACACGCCTCTGTGTGCGGCAGGGAAGAATCAGTCAGAAAGATCAGGGCGGAGAAGGAGGAAGAGGAGGAGAAGGAGGAGGAGGAGGAGGAAGGTGCAAGGAAGAGAGATGGATGAGGGATGTGAAAGAGGATCGAGCAACAGCGGGGGACGAGGAGGAGGCGGAAGGGGGAGGGGCAGGATAAGTCTAGGAAGCGAGGGCGCCCGGACGAGAACCTGTACTCTCGCAATCCTGCCGATTTGGTCATTTGGGACGCCTGACCATACCTCCTCTTCCTTCTACTCTTCCTCCCCCTCCCCCTCCTCCTTTTCCTCTTCCTTTTCCTCCACCTCCTCCTCCTCCTCCTCTTCCTCCTTCTCCTCCTCCTCCTCCTCCTCCTCCTCCTCCTCCTCCTCCTCCTCCTCCTCCCCCCGCAATTTCCCCTTGCCACCTTTTCAGCTCATGTTCCTCCTCCTGCTCCTCCCCTCTCCACTTCACCTCCTCCCTCCTCAATCTCCAAAGATTGCCTGCTATTGCCCTTCTTCCTCATCTTCCGACGTTCCCGTCTTCATCCTCTCTCGTCTTCTCGTCTCGTCGCCGCGCAGCTCCGCCCACGGACGCTGCGTAGGGCGTTCTTCTACTGCCTGGTGCGGCATCGGTTCGGGGACCAATCGTCGAAGCCCGAGGAGAGAAATCCACCCGCTAACGCCCTGTTCGACTCGCGGCGCCGACGAGAAAAACACTGATTCCTGCACGGGAGGCCTGGCCTACCGAGCACGCGTGGGACTGCGCCGCGTGCCGACAGCGCAGGCGCGACGCCACGCACCTGGCGGGGCACTGCCGGACCCTACGCCACCCAACTTCGCGGCCTGCGCCCCGTCCTGATGGGCTTTTCGGCGTCTTGGGTGCCTCGGGGGGGCCTCTTTGGGCCGTTTGGGATCCTCTTGGGGGCCTCCTGGGGGCCTCTTGGGGCCATCTTGGGGCCTCTTGGTGCCTCCTGGGCGCTTCTTGGGGCCATCTTAGAGGAAATCGATCAAAGAAGAGGGGAGCTTTAATTAGCCCCGCGATGAGCGCCTCGCGACTCTCTGCGCGCCCTCGCGCCCTCGCGCCGGCCACTCGGCGAAGGGCAGCCGCTGCGGCCCAGACCACGGCGCGCGAAGCGCCGCCCTCCCCGCGCAGGCCCGCAGGTGACCTGCGGACGGGCTGCTGGAACAAGGGAGGCCGTGCCCATGAGGAGGAGGAGGCGGAGGATGAGGAGCAGAAGGAGGAGGAGGAGGCGGAGGAGGAGGCGGCGGAGGAGGAGGAGGACGAGCAGGAGGCGGAGGAGGAGGAGGAGGAAGCAGGAGGAGGAGGAGGAGGAGGAGGAGGAGGAGGAGGACCGGACCCCCTTCTTGGCGCTGGCCAGCAGCGCCCGCGTGCGCGAGGAAGGCTCGAGGAACCGCCACGGAGGGGCCTCAAGGAGCAGCGAGCCCCTTCCAGACCCAGAGCGGTCCTGATTTCAGCGCCTCGGCTGTGCGAAGGATGAGGAGCAGGAGGAGGAGCAGGAGGAGGAGGAGGAGCAGGAGTTGCAGGAGGGAGGAGGCGGAGGAGGAGGAGGAGGAGGGCTCGAATAACAGTCACGGAAGGGCCTAAGCAACAGCGAGCCCCTCCTGAACCCAGAGCGGTCCTGATTTCAGCGTCTCGGCTGCATCGGCGGCGAGCTCGCCCTGTGAGAAATGGCCCACGCCTTCCCCGAGGGCGCAGAAAACTTCTCGGGAGGCCGGCGGGTTTCCGAGAAGCCCCGCCGCCTTCTGCTGGCCACCGCTCGGACGTCCATTCCCTGTGTTTTGTTTTCCGGTTTTTGTGCGTGGTTTGTTTCGCCAAATGATCAAGGATGCTCCTCGATGGTCCTCGCCGAGGAAGAAACGCACACGTCCGAGCGATGCCAAGTCTGAGAAGGCCTTCTCCTTCTCACTTCGGCTACACGCAAGAGTGACCCTGGGTAAGAGTGACCTTTGGTGCGCAACTTTTGGGGGGCCGTGGGGGGCCAAACCTGGGCGCGCAAGCCGCTGCTCTTGCTTCGTTTTCAATCATCTGGGGACCCATCTGTGCCCGCACCAAAGGTCACTCCGGCGAAAGGTCACTCTTACGTCTGGTCGATCACTTCCCCCCCCGCGCTCGCCGCCGACTGCAGGGGGCCGCCCCGTGCGGCGCGCCGGCCCGAAAAGAGCCACCGACCAATGGCGCGCCCCCGCGGAGGCCCCCGGCGCTCGGGCGGCGCGGAAGACGGGGGGGGTGGAACGGCATGGCCCGACGCGCTTGGGGCGGAGGAGGGGGGGGCAGGGGGCGTGCCGTCCTCCTCCTCCTCCTGCGTTTCTGCGTTTCTCGCTCCGAGCAGCGTTTCACGTGCGCCCGGAGAGCGGAGCGCGCCGCAGCAGCCCACGAAGGCCGCGCGGGCACTCAGACGACGGCCCCGGGAACCCGACCCCGAGGGAGAGAGAGAGAGGACCAGGGACCAGTTAATACCTCGGAGGAGGGAAGAGGGGCCGGGTTTAAAAAGAGGAGGCCCGAAAAGGGCCCTTGGGCGGGCGCCGCGCGCACCCGTGCCCGCGGGCGTCAGGCAGCACCCGCGGCACGGCGCTCGGCCTGGCCATCGGCCTCTTCGTGGGCCAGGGCCAGGCTGGCCGCTCGGCTGCGGCTGGGCTCCCTTCGGCGCAGAGCGCTGAGCCCAGCCGCTGTGGTACTGCTTGACGAAGATCTCGAACTTGTGGTACTCGACTCACCCGGGCCCGCGTGCGTCAGGCAGCACCCGCGGCACGGCGCTCGGACTGGCCTTCGGCCTCTTCGTGGGCCAGGGAGGGCCAGGTGGCCTCTTGGCTGCGGCTGGGCTTCCTTCGGCGCAGAGCGCTGAGCCCAGCCGCAGTGGAGGGTGGGGATACGTCCTTCGGCGGGGATACACCCTTCGGCGCCGTGCGCTGTGTATCCCACGCCGCGGGGCAGGCTGCCCCCTGCTTCACTCTGCTTGACTCTGTGGTTCTCGAACCTGTAATACTGCTTGACTCTGTGGTGCACGAACCTGTAGTACTCGACCCAGTCGTGCTGGTCAAAGTGGCACTGCATGACTCTGCGGTGCTCGAGCCCGTGGTACTCGACACAGTCGTGCTGGTCCACGTGGTACGGCTTGACTCTATGGTGCACGAGCTGTGGTGCTCGACTCAATCATGCTGGTCAACATGGTACTGCTTGACACTGTGGTGCCAAACCTGTGGTACTCGACCCAGTCGCGCTGGTTGACGTGGTAGTGCTTGACTCGGTGGCCCTCGAACCTGTGGCACTCGACTCAGTCGTGCTGGTCGTCGTTGTTGGCGGGGTGATGGTGGTGGAGTGGGTGGTCGGTTGGGGGCGAACCCCAGACCTTGTGGTTGCTTGTCGTGCGTGCTGGTAGGTGGGTCGTTGGGAGGTCGGCTTGTTGCTGGTGTTGTGTTGTGGGTTGCGGGCGCACTTATGAGGCCTCCATGCACCGACTTCAAATGGGGTTCGTGGCGGCCCCACCTCGTCCCGCTATGGCTAGGGGTCACAGTGCCCTCGGTGGGGGCGAACCCCAGGCCTAGTGCTTGCTTCTGTTGTCGGTGAGGGATGTCTCGGCTGCCCTACGCTTCGCCCCTTGGGCGCTCGGGTAAGCTCCGTCTCCGCCATGGGGATGGTGGGGGTGGCGAGCTGGGGCGGACCGCGGGGGCGCAGGTAGTGGACGTCCTACCCCCCCCCTGCCCCTCACCATCCCCCCTGGTAGGCGCGGGCAGTACTCGTCCTGCCCCCCCATCCTTCGAGCCCGTCTCGAAGTTTGATCCTTGCCTCACCAGGGCAGCGTTGACTTGTAGAGTGGTGTGATGGGCCATTCATGGGTTGTGAGTGGTGGTTGGCCGGTGGTGCACGGTGGTCGTAGAGATCGTATACCGTCTGGCTTGCTGGTAACCGATGAACTGTACACGTGCGATCGCTGCCTGCGTCCATACTGCAAAACGTAGCGACTTGTGCCTGGGGTGTTCCCACGCATTCGGGGCTTCCCCAAGACTTGCTTCCTAACGCCTCCTGCAAAACTTGGCGACGCTGCCTGAGGTGTTCCCGCGCACTCGGGGCTTCCTCAGGACTTGCGTCCTGGCGCCTTTGTGCTTGTCGTCGAGGACGCTCTTCGCCGCGATCAGCCCTGTGGTACTCGACATGGTCGTGGTCGAACCTGTGGTACTCGACATGGTCGTGCTGGTCCAAGTGGTAGTGCTTGACTCTGTGGTGCCCGAGCCTGTGGTATTCGACTCAGTCGTGCTGGTCAACGTGGTAGTGCTTGACTCTGTGGTGCACTAACCTGTGGTACTCGACTCAGTCGTGCTGGTCAACGTAGTACTGCTTGGCTCTATGGTGCACGAACCTGTGGTGCTCGACGCAGTCGTGCTGGTCAACGTGATAATGCTTGACTCTGCGGTGCTCGAACCTGTGGTATTCGGCTCCGTCGCGCTGGTCAAGTGGTACTGCTTGTCTCTGTGGTGCACGAACCTGTGGTACTCGACTCAGTCATGCTGGTCAAAGGGGTACTGCAAACTCTGTGGTGCTCTAACCTGTGGTACTCGACTCAGTCGTGTTGGTCAACGCGGTAGTGCCTGACTCTGTGGTGCTCGAACCTGTGGTGCTCGACCCAGGCGTGCTGGTCAACGTGGTACTGCTTGTCTCTGTGGTGCTCGAACCTGTGGTACTCGACTCAGTCATGGTGGCCAACGTGGTACTGCTCGACTCTGTGGTGCACGAACCTGTGGTAAAGACTCAATCGTGCTGATCAACGTGTTGGTGCTTGACACTGCGTTGTTCGAACCTGTGGTACACAAATGGATCGTGCTGGTCAAAGTGGTAGTGCTTGACTCTGTGGTGCTCGAACGTGTGGCACACGACCCAGTCGTGCTAGTCAAGGGGTACTGCTTGACTCTGTGGTGCTCGAACCTGTAGTATTCGACTCAATCGTGCTGGTCAACGCGTTACTGCTTGACACTGTGGTGCTCGAACCCGTGGTACTCGACACAGCCGTGCTAGTCCACGTGGTAGTGCTTGACTCTATGGTGCTCGAACTTGTAGTACTCGACTCAATTGTGCTGGTCAACGTGGTACTGCCTGAATCTGTGGTGCTCGAACCTGTGGTGCTCGGCTCAGTCGTGCTGGTCAACGTGGTACTGCTTGAATCTGTGGTGCTCGAACCTGTGGTACTCGACACGTGCTGTTCGGTGAGGCATGACGGCAAGGCACAGGGCGAGGCGGGAGGCCAGAGTGGGGCATGGTCGGGTGGGGGGGGTGAGTTGGTGCTAGCGGCGGTGGCTGCCCCAAGCCCTGTGACAGTCGTGCCCCAGTTGTTCTGGCTCTATGTAATGGTTCAGTGGTGCGTAAAAGCTGTGGTAGTACTCGTCTGTCTCGGCCCACAGTGCTTCGTCGTCTGCAAGCTGTCCCCAGTGGGCTGCGAAGACTGCTGCCATTGCCCTGCACAGCCTCGAAGGATATTCTTTGAGGGGGGCAGTCCTCCAGCCGCCCTGCCCGTCGCGTCCGCAAGCGCGATCGCGCCCCCGATGTCGGCGCAGTTGACCACCAGGTACTGCTCCGAGATCTTGCGTGAGTTCACTGAGGTGTGCCGCCAGCAGACACGTTGGCTTTTGCGCAGCCTGACCAAACTGGCACTGGTCGATGTAGTGTAGCTGGACGTTCGTCTGCTCCAACACCCACTGAGTCTCCGCTCGATGCCAGCTACTCGGTGCTTGAGGACACCAGGTAGCTGGGGCTGGATGCTCAAGTATCGCGGAAACGTTGTACTGCAAACCCGTGGTGATGAGTAGTAAGGCTGTCCTGTACAGTTCGTTGGCCAGTGCTAGCTGCTGGAGTTCTGTTTGGTTGGCTGCTTGTATGCCCCAGGGGAAATCGTGGGTGCGTAGTGGGCGCGGGGCGTTGCCCTCAGTGGCGTGCCAACGTGACGAGCACCACGTCTCTCACGGAGGGCCCGCTACGATGCCAAAGATTTTGCCTTGGCGTATCGCGGCGCACCAAAAGGCAATCACGTCCGGCTTGGTCAGGTCGCCTTTGTCTGGGTCGATCTGTACATCGGTTGATAACACTATCAAATTGCATTCCCGAATGTGCATCTCGAAATGGTGCTGGAAGTCCTCCACTCGGCGTCTTCCTGAGAAGAGGTGAATCAAGAACATGGTCGTGGCGACCAGGGGCCTGCACGGTGCAAAGGTCCTTGTTGACGGCGTCTCCGATTGAAGAGTCACTGCTGCGGGCGGCGCTGGCGAGAGCTGGAGCTGGTGTCGGGCGATGTGGTCGGCGAGCTTGATGTGGATGATCTGCTGCACAGGCACTAGCGCCTTGGTGGCTCCGTGGCCCATCGCTTTTCTCGTCGCCACCGCTTCGCGTTCTTCATCTCGTCGATCGGCTGCCTCCTGCAGATCCATTGGGACTTCAATCGCTTGAAGAACTGCGAGGCACGTGGGGCATCTCCTGAGGTGCTTAAGTATGCGCGAGCGCGTGATGAAGTCCTTCCCGCACCCTGGGCATGTTGTCGAACGGGCGAGTCGTTCAGGGAGGTCAAAGCCGATGTGCTCCATGGTGCGGTGTCGCTTCCAGGCTCCTCGTGTCTTCAGGACCTTGCCGCACTCGTAGCAGATGTAGCCGCTGTGTTGTGTAGGTGGGCGTCCGTCAAAGCTGGGCGTGGTGAGTCCGACGTCTTGTGCGAGCCGATGTAGCTGTCGTTGCCAGAGCCGGTGTCGGTATACGTCGTGCTGCCAGGACTTGTACCTAAGCCAGGCGCGCGTGACCATGGCTTGTGCAGAATGCTCGTGCTGTGATCGTGCCCATCGTACAAAATCCTTGATGTCGCTGCCAAGGTCCTCGTCGTCCAGCAGGAAGCGTTTGATCCAATCCAGGTCCTCGGCGATAAGCGCGTTCCATGCCTTGCTGTCCGCCCAAAGCTCGTCGATGAGTCGGTGGAGGAATGGCGTATCCGCATGCAGCATTCTGATGAAGTACAGCAGACGGCGTCGTCGCAGGGACATGTGGATCGATCGCAGAGTAAGTAGATCTCGTCGTCCAGGGTGTGCGGGTGTCCCGCTCCATGTCGCTGTTGTCGTGCCGCAGCTCGTAGACTCGCCATATGTCGGCTCTGCAGCATCTGCTTCTGTTGCACCGCCATTGGCCCCCATATTTCGCAGTCGTAGGTCAACTTGCTCTGCGCCAGTGCTGTGAGGTACTGGATCTTGGCTTTGAGGTAGATGTGCGGAAGTCGATAGATGGATTTCTTCAGGGGGCCCTCCGCAGATCTGTGGTCGATGATGCGTCGCATTTGGTTTGGCCCTTCGCTGCCGTCGCTTGTTACTACATTGCCCAATGTGAGTCCCTGGGTCGTGACTTCAGCTGTGGTAGCGTCGATGCTGGTCAGCGCTGGCCCTCCTCGCGGTGCAGCGTGACAGGATTGGTCTGAAAGATCTTCGCCTTGATGTGCTGTTTGGCGCGTCCTTCAATTTGCAGCAGGGCTTTGGTTTTCTTGGGGTGCAACTCGTGCCCGAAAATCTTGAGTCTCCTCGCAATAGTGGGCAATATGTCGAAGATATTGCTCACGATCTTTGTATTGTCCCTGAGTACGCACAGGAAGGTCGCGTCGTCCATGAAAGATACTTCTGGTAAGGGCGCTTCGTGTTCTCAAAGGTGGCCTGTGGTGGTAATGGCTTGCTCTCCCAAGGGTGGCAGCTGCAAGGAGTAACCTTCCGCGTGCAACTCCAGCTCCAGCGGGCCCAGGGCGCGCGCGAAGCTGATGTTGAAAATGAGGTCGGCCAGTCCGTTGCCTGGGCGTGTTCCTTTGCTGCTTTCCGCACACAGTTCGTCTCCACGCACTTGAAAGAAGGTCGTGTCGCGTGCCTCTTCCAGCTGGAATCGGAGGTTCCCGTCGACATCGTTGAGCGCTAGGTAGCCAGGGGCTGCGATCAAGTGCTGGATGACAGGCATGAGCCATTCTGGTGGGTCGCAGCCTGCCATAATCTTGTGAAGCCACGGCTTGTCGCCCCCCCGCCCCAGGGCGAACTCACGGATGACGGAGTAGAAGGCCTGCCTAAGGTCTAACAGAATGCCAACGGCGCTGAGCCGTTTGCGCTTGCAGATCCTGAAGAACGCCTTGATGGTGTGGGTGGAGTACGCACCAGACTTCTTCGGGATCCCGCCGTGCTGGGTGACGCGGAGCAGGCAGCTTCAGACCCGCAACGTCGTTGTGCGAAGCCACTTGTGGTAATGCTTGGCCACCTTGTTGAGGAGGATCGACCTGTAGTGCTCCAGTAGAGACCTCGTGCCGCTGCCTTTGTGAAGCTTTACTGAGATGCCTGCCTTGAATTGGATTGGTTCGCGGCCTCGCATGATCGTCTTCAGGATGACAAGATACCAGTGGCGCGCTGTCTCCTCAGGCGCCAGTTTGAAGATGTCGTCGAGGTTGCCGTCAGGTCCTCCTGCGCGCCCCTTCTTGCCGTCCGCAAAGCTCTCCACCAGGTCGTTGAGTGTCATGAGCAGGTGCGGCGAGACCTCGTCAGGTGGTGTCCTGCCGGTATGGCTGCTGTTGTAGCGGTCCGTGAGGTCATACTTGTCCCTGATGTCTGCGGACTCGATGTTGGCGAAATGTTGGAGTGCGGCGCGGCTGATCTCGCTCTGGGTGCCCATGATGGTGCCGTCGGGGTGCAGCATGGTAGGTAGCGCGTTGTCGTACTTTGGTTTGCGGCCGCCGTGAACCTGGATATTCTTGGTCAGCTGCCATTCGGACCTGGCGTCGCGCGCTGTTCTACTGTCTGCCAGCTTGGTACCAAGGTCCTGGAAGTACTGGTTGCGGTCGGTGCTGAGCTGGTACTTGACTGTGTCCTTGGTGTGGGCGATGAAAGACCTTGCGGCATCGTGCGCAATTCCAAGGCAGCCAGTAGTGCGACTGAGCTGACAGGCGTCTGCGAGAGCTGCGACGGAGTTGAACCAACTGTCTTCCACATGGCCGTAGACCAGCGCCTCCTGACAGAGCTTCTTGCGGAAGACTTCTAGTGGTGCTGGGTCTCCTTTGTTCGAGTAGGTCCGCGTGGCGCTCTCTGCGTATCTGCGTAGTCGCGATCGTCGCATGCTGGCGTCGGAGATTGTGGCATTGCAAGGTGTGAGCGGGTCCCGTCCGAAGTGCTGCTTCGTCTTGTCGGCAATGAGCCCTGCTGTCTCGTGGTAGTGATCGTTGACGTCGGCCCTCCATGGTGGGGGCCTGGTGCTGTTCAAGTCCTGCTTGAAGGCGGTGATGCAATCGGGGTTATTGAGCTTGTTGGCGTCCAACTGGGTGGCGCTCTTCAGATTGCGGTGGCGACCGATGATGTCACCCACGACTTCTACAAGCACTGGCAGGTGATCAGTGGTCAAGTCGAAGCTGTTCTGGGCGCCGCGGTACCTCCGCTTGCTGTGCTCGTTCCTCTTCTTGGCGCCTGGCTTCTGGAAGTCCTTCAGCACTGTGCAGGCTGTCACGCACTTGAATAGGCAGGGAGCCATGGCGACGTAGTCGATGCGGTTGGAGACCCCATCCTTGTGGTAGGTGTAGTCGTCGCTGTCACCGTAGTAGGTGTTGACGACGTGCAGGTGGCCGTTGGCGACCGTCTCATGGAGCTCGTGTCCGTTCTTGTCGGCCAACTGATTAGGGCCCTTCTGGCCTGGCCACAGAGAGTCATCTCCATCTTTGTGTCCTAGCTTGGCGTTCGCGTCAATGAGCACGATCTCTGGCTTCCATGCGTCGCGCATCTCTCTGAAGTGCCCCCACCACCCACTGATGTCCTTGGCCTTCTGGTACGGGGCGTGGGCGACGGCAATGACATGGTGGAACAAGGGGGCATGTATGCGTACAAAGAGCATCCTGGCAGACGAGTGCAACCTTGCGAGCTGGGACTGCTTGAAGTACAGGTCCTTCCCTTTGAGCTGTCCGTGCGGGATCTCGACGTTGAGAAGTGGCGCGCAGCCCCAGTTGCCGTCCTGCGCGTCGCTCTGGACGTTGATGAATCCTTGTCCCGTCCATGTGGCCTCCCTACAGCGCGTCTCATGCAGCCCGGCGACGTGTGCCTTCATGTCCAGGAGCTGGGCTCTGACCAGAGCTCCCTTGCTGGATATGTCCAGGTGCAAGTCTGTGGAAGTAAAATCGCCTACCATGGATTGGGCATTGTACTGCACAACGTTGAGCTTCAGTGTGCCCTTGTTGTAGCTGTCCACGGTGAGGTCGGGGATGTGGTCTGCTTCCGCCTTCTGTGGTGCGGTGTGCTCCTCGAGCTGTCCGTGCGTCCAGGTTGGGCATGCATGTAGGTCCTTGCAGGCTGGGTTGTCCATCCAGGCCCATTCGAGCGCGCTGTTGTACTGTACAATGCTAACTAGTTCTTCTGCTGGCGGTGGTGGTGCCGGTTGGAGTGCTGCATATTTTGACAAAATATCTGCTGCTTCGTTCCAGGGTGCGTCTCGATGAGCATGTGTATGTTCGAAGCTGATGGCCTTGGTGAGTTGCAGTTGCTGGAATAGTATTCGTGTGAACCTTGCGAGCGGACGGTTCCTCCTCGATCTGATCCTCGACGTTCCTGCTGCTGCTCCCAGGGCTGCGGTGTTGTCGCCGATGATAACGATCTCGTGCGCGTCGTCCTCCTGGATGCATGCGATGCCAGCCCAGAGCAGAGCTCCCAGTTCGGGGCTAGTACTGGAAGTGATGTTGTCGGCCATCTCCTCGCTGACTGACAGGGCGTGGTTGGAATACATGCGTCGGCAGTAGGCGATGCCCTGGTCGTCTTCCATCAAGTGGACCACCGCCCATGCCGATGTGCCTGGCGCCTTGGCGTGGTAGGAAGCGTCGGTGCAGTAGTAGTGCCGCTTCACAGAGGCCGAGGGTCTCGGGGGCGCGAGTTGACTTACCGCCAGCCTTTTGTGCTCGTACAGGTCGTGGTCCTCGAGGTCGTGGTGCCATGTGAGCTTCTGGACGTGTTGTTGGAACTGCCGCGGTAGGAACTGTGGTGTTCCAATATTGGCATGGCGTCGTTGGGTGATGCTGGTGCTGCTGCGCAGTTCGGTATCTTCCGTCCGTCTGTGCGTTGCTGGTCTGGTTCTTCTTCGGCGCCGTCGCCTGCGCTCGCATCGCAGGTAGTCGTCGCTGTGATCGCAGTCGTCGTTGATGTGATAGCTGTCCTGCTGTCTGTCGGCAGCGGTGCTGCGCTTGGGTGGGATGCGGAAGGGGTGCATTGCTGTGGTTGTTCGGCTGTGTGGCGCGGAGGTGGGATGGTGCTGCAGTCCAGTCGAGTCGCAGTGCATGCCGCGATAGCACTTAAACGGGAGCATTGCGCGTCGAGGTTGTACGCCTTGCTGGGACTGCTGGTGTTGTCTCGGCTTTGTAGCGCGAGCTGGAGGTGGCTGTGCAGGCTCCGCGTGGGCAGCTGGGGTGCCAGGTGAGGCGCCAGCCCGCAGCGCGCTCCGCTCCCGAGGTGGTGGTGGTAGTTGACGGCACTCCTCATCGAAGTTCAAGTTGTCCGATCCAGCCCGCACGGCCTGACTGAACAGGAGCTCGTGTGATTGGGCGTGGAGCATGCTGTCGCGTAGACGATGAGGTTTGCCGTCAGGGGCGTCGGCGTGGTCTGTGGCGCTCGAGCCGTGGTGGGAGCCAGCTGCTGCCACGGGGAGCGTTTGCCTGCGCTTGGCTGTTCGCGGTGGGCTGCGTGGGGCGGTCGTGGCTGGAGCCGGTAATGGTGCTGGAACGGCTTGGTGATCGCTGGACCTGGTGGTTGGGCACCCCAGCACGACATCGCTGACGCGAGAGCAAGGCTTCGACCACCCTCCCGTCGGAGGCATGCCCTCGCGCCGTCGCACCTGCAAGGGGGAATCATCCCGCAGCTGCTCGACCCTCGGGGGAGCAGGTCCGCCCGTCGGCGGCCTTGCAGTGTGAGGCGACCCCGCGCTAGCGCGCCAACGTAAACAGGTCCTGGTCGGTGTGTTGTGCTGCTCGGGCTCGACTACGTTGTGAGGTTGCTCAGATGGTGGGTGGTGGGGCTTGGTGCGCTGGTCCTCGCGGACCCGGAGGCCCCTGGCGCTCGGGCGGCGCGGAAGACGGGGGGGGTGGAACGGCATGGCCCGACGCGCTTGGGGCGGAGGAGGGGGGGGGGGCAGGGGGCGTGCCGTCCTCCTCCTCCTCCTCCCCCTCCTCCTCCTCCTCCTCCTCCTTGAAGAAGATGAAGAAGGAGAAGAAGCAGGACGAAGAAAACGAAGATATGACGTGCCGGAAGAAGGAGGAACAGGGAGGCAGGGGGCGTGCCGAACGAAGAAGAAGCAGCAGCAGGGGACGTGCCATACGAAGAAGAAGAATGACAAGAAAAAGACGGACGAATAATACGAAGATGACGTGCCAGAAGAAGAAGAATAAGAAGAAGGGACAGGGGGGCAGGGGACGTGCCGAACGACGAAGAAGAAACAGCAGAAAAAAAATGAACAACACAGTCAGACACATCATGTCAATTACAATACGGATACAATGACAAAACCAAGGAGAATGATAGCAATAACCAGAAGGAGAAGAAGAAGAGGGTGGGGGGGGCGCGACGTCGGGGAGGTTTCGTGTCCCTGGCCGTGATTGCCCCCCAGAAGAAGAAGAAGAAAAATAAGAAGAAGAAAAAGAAGAAGAAGAATAAGAAGAAGAGGGGAAGGGGGGGCCGCGACGTCGGGAAGAGGTTTCGCGCCCCTGGCCGTGATCGCCCCCCCCCCCCACCCCCCCCGCGCCCGGCGCTCGCTCCCCCGTCCCGGGCCGCTCCCGGGCCCCGGCTCGGGCCTCCGACGGCCGCTCTGGAGGATTTTTTTCCTCTGCGAGCCAGTGGGCAGGACCGAGGGCGGCGACAGTTCGCCGACATGCGCGCAAGATGTGCGCCAAACAAGACCGTGCATGGCTGACCAACTTGTTAGGTCAAGCGCAGTCCTCACGAACAGATCCAGGGTCCACACCCGTCGGCATAGCGAGCGGGGCCTTGCCCGCAGATGGGGCGAGGCCGTGTGGATCTGGCGTAAGGCTGCGACCTCTGCAGAGTGCCGAACGGAGGCAGCCTGCCCTGCACGATGACGCGTGCCCAACGCGAGCAAAAAGAGATGTTGGGGCCCAGAACCAAAGCTCAAGGGCCACAGCAACATCAGACGAGCCACTGTCAGGATGAAGTCACCCCCGTGCTCGGACCAAGAAGACGCGCACCCTAGGTGTGCATGCTCCTTCCCCCAGAAGTGGGGTGCCTGACACGCGTGCACGACGGACGCACGCACAACGAGAACGTACACAACCTGAACAAGGAGAAAATTCGACCACCCACAAAAGGACGACGAGCCCAACAGTCCCTGGTGCAGCCAGCGCCAGGACGACCTTCGGGCTCGCCCCAGATGTGGGGTAGAGCACGGATGCCTGCCAAAGGGGCCCGCCGCATCGGGCCGTGCTGAACTAGAACGAGACGGCGAACCCTCGCCACAGGGAAGAATCGACCACCCACACAAGGACGACGAGGCCAGAAACCCCTGGTGCAAACAGCGCCAGGACGGCTGCCAGACTCGCCCCAGATGTGGGGTTTAGCACGGATGCCTGCCAAAAGGGTCAGTCGCATCGGGCCGTGCAAACAAACGACAACTGAAGGGCGTCCTTGCGCCACAACGTCAATCTGGACTATCCGTCTCTGTCTGGCGTCTGTGGGGTTCTCCCGCGCGCCATTTCACGAGCCTGGATGCGCGCCAGAACCGCTAGCATCCCAGGCGTCTGCACCAGTCCCTCCATCCCGAAAGCAGGCCGAGAGACCTCTGGAGGGGGCGGGGTGGTGGCAGCATAACAAAGATAGTTCACTCCTCTTCGAGAAGTGGCCGAAACACGATCATCCTCGTTCATATAGTGAGGGTGGAGGCCAGACATGATCCTAGGGAGGGTCGTCTTAGCCCCTGGAAGCTTCTTGCCGATACATTCTTGGCCGAGCTTGAAGCATCGGCGGGACGTGTACGCCCCGCACGTGGTACAAAACATCATGCTAGAAACTTTATGCTTGCGCGTGACGAACGTGTGCGCAAGAGTGTGGCCTTTGGTGAAATCAAGAACCCCCTTCCAAGTGCGATTCGGCCCTCGGCAGCCTAGTTCAGGCCGACTGTCAGGGTCACCACTCAACTGAAGGCATCGCAAACACCTGGCACGGCCCCCGTCGAGATTTTCCCAGTGGTGCCAGCCTCCAGTCCGTAAAAAATACATCTCGGTCCAGACTGGGGCCGCTCGAATTTCTCGACGGGGAAAACGCGCAAAACTTTGGCCATGACCTTGGCCGCGAACACTAATTTATCAATATCATCGCTAACTTCTTGGTACACCGCAGGGGGGGCCTGAGGGTGGAGGAGGGGGGCTTGCTTGGCTAAAGTATCCGCAGCTTGGTTACCTATAGCGATCCTTCTCTCAGGCCCTGGGAGACTATCGATGACCGCTTGAGAGCGGTGGGCTGGCGTGTGAATAACCCTGTACTCATGGCCCCGCTTCTCATGCAGAGAAGCCCCACGTCGCATTCCCGCGTAGCGGTGTTTGCTCGATATCTGATGCTGCACTGGCGTGTTACACAACTTAGTGACGGTGGCACAGTCCGAATAACGATCCCCGGTGTTCCACAAACAAAGGCACCAGCGCCATGGCTTGGTGTTCAGCCGCCTGCGGTGTCTGCTGGAGCACGTCCAGCACCGTTCCTTGTGCATAAGCAACAAATCGACCCTGACGGGTCCAAAAAGACCCAAGCGAAGGCGGCCCGAGACAACCCCCTCACAACATGACGAGCACAAGAACCGTCCATACAAATGTCCAGGCCCTGGAGGTCAACGGAGTCCCAAACAATTTCCTGCCCCTCGGGATTGAACAACTTCGGGTTGGGGTCGGAGCTGGGCGGAGGGAGTTTCGACCCTGGATGGTCCATCTTGAGCTCGTCCCAGAAGCAGTGATCCGCGCTCCCGGTCGCCTCCAGCAACCATTCGTGATGATCAACAGCCGCATCTTGCCGAGCCTGGACAGCATCGTGATGCTGACATTTCCAGACGCGGTGCCTGACTCCATCAGGCTCGCCACAGAGTGAGCACCTGCCATCACTGACGTAGCCTGCAGCTCGGGCTCTGGCCCTGGTCCAGAGTCCTTCGCAAAACGCAGTGGTGACAAAGTATTTTCCCTCGGGGCCAACTTTTTGGACTCGGGGCACAGCAATCGGGCCAAGGGTTCCGTGCAAACGCGCGTCCCATTGAAGGGCGGCAGGAGCCTAGCCAAAACTCTCTCATGGCGTCGTTGGGCGCCGAGCTGCAGCAACTGACCTAGGAGGGCAGGCGATTTATACCCAAGATGCACGACTCTTTCAGCGTCGTCGAGCCACGTGAGAGCAGAAACACTACGCCACCCAATACGATTCAACGACAGATGCATTCTCTGGATGGGCCCTCGCGAACTCTTCCAAGTGACTCCTTCATCCATGGGGGCAGCACACCACATCTGACATATTTCCTTAACGTTGTAGTACGAGGATGAGGGGGAAGTGAGGGCAGTCCAAACGATGTGCGCCCAGTGCAACGCTGGCGCAACTCCCGCCCTCCAGACAGGGTCCCCCCAGAGCGCTAACTTGGCGTGAAACGACACCCCGCGGTGATAAGGAGGTTTGTAGGTCAACATGACTCTGTGGGCTTCCTGAAGCTCGGTGTCGTTTAACCCTCCGACGGCAGCACCAAACGTAGCAGCAGGGGAAACGCCCGCAACATAGATCTTGCCAGTCCGTCCCTTCTGGCGAGGCAAGCGGTCACGGTACCTTTTCAAAATCTTGTGCCGAGCGTGCATTTGGCCCCCCGTCGCTGTCCTGCGGCCAGGTCCGTGCCCAGCACCACCGCACTATTGGTGACCGTGCCCGCCATGCCGCCGAGCAGCCTGCCCAGCTTACGTGCAAGGGGCAACGAGCTAGCGAACGTGGCAAGCTTGTCCGCCTGCAACTGCACCTTCAAATAATCGCGAAAGATAATGTACATGGCCGCTGCAGCCCTGCACATTCGGTCGAGAACCTCGGTCTCGGACTCACCTTCCGTAGTAAGGGAGTCGTCGTCAACATAGCTGCTCAGGGGGACCAGCGGGTGCTCCAAAGTGAACTGGCCGAAAGCCTCAATGCTATAAACCTTAACAAACAAATCATTGAATCTGTCACCCGCTGGTAATCCCGACTGGGCAAAAACTGGGGCGTCGGCGTACTGGGCGCCCAGTCTCAAAAGCCTGGGTCCTCGCCAGAAATTGTACGTCGTTTTGACAATCACAGGGTTAAAACCGTGGGCCAAAGCGCGTTTCTTCAACAAATCCAAATCGAACCTCTCGTAGTATTTGGTCCCATCCCAAATCACCCCCACCGTATGCTTGCCAGAATGCGCCGCCACCTCGGCCCTGGTAGCCTGATGCCACACAGCATCTTCAGCACTACGACCTGGACCGAAAGCCCAGAAACGTCGGGGGAAATTGTCATTAAAGCTGAGAAGCTCGGGTCTTCTCAATCTCTCCCAAACGCGCACGGGCCCAGCGCACACCAGGATGGGCCGAAGTCCCCCTTTCGGTTTTTCGAGGAGGGGGAAGAGCATCCAAAACAGTTGCTTGGGAAAGAGACCTAAACTTTCCACAGCTTGATACAACGCCGACAAAGTTTCAAGAGCCGCGTCCGACACCAGCGACAATTGCCGATGACGCACTCCATCTAAAGATTGCGCCGTGAGAGGAGAGAAACTAGCGCTGGCACTGCGAATAGCTTCAGGCGGGGCCCTAGGAAGGTGCACGCGATCAGGGACATCAACGAGCGCTGGCTTGTCAGACGCATGCCAACAACGAGAAAGCGTGTCACGCTCGGCCCTCGGCAGAGCCTGAGGGTCGCTACTGAACTGCCCTGGGGCCGACTCGACAACCGTGGGAACCCACTTCTGTTTCAATTTAGTGAGTATACGCATGGCCCTGGCACCCCCTTTCAACGCCTTCTCCTGCCATTCATCCCAAGAGTCCTGCTTGGCCTTCCCGAGGCCCCTCTGCGCTGCTACGTGGTCGTCCTCCCACGAGTCGAGGTACTCGCGCAGCTGTTGCACCCATCGCTCGAGCGAGGACGGAGGCCATTGCTGCGAGAGAGTCCTAGCCGACTGGGCCGTAGCACCCAGCCTGGCAGACAAGCCCTCACCAGGGCACGGTTTATTTAAAAGTTGCTGCACCTGCTGCGCGGTGTCACTCGCCAAGCTCTCGCCCCGCACAGGGCCCGTCGCAAAGTCTTGCGCGGCCGCCAGCAGCCGTGTCGCCACGCCTAGAGTCTCTGAAACATGCTGCGATAACCAAACCCATCCGTGGCTAACCAGCTCGGTGCAAGCACTTTTAGGGGTAGAAAAGATGGGAACCCAATCATCTTTAGGCGTCACACCTTTGAATCCTTTATCCTTAATCGGCACCCCCAGAAAACTTTCAAGTTCAAGCTCCAAGCAATTCGACAACGCCAGCCACGCCTTCGCGAGGAGTTCCCAAGCGAATCCAACGGGGCTCTAGAGGGCAGCTCGTGCCGCGGTTTCGGCCATATCCCTCGGGACGTTCCAATCCTGTGGCTGAGGCTGCGGTCCGTATGGTAGCTCCACTGGGAGCCTCTGGTGACAACGATACACAAGCTGATACAGACGCGTGGCCTGATCTTTGAGCTGCAATCTCACTGGGTGATGCGGTCGGGAGCTCCAACTACGATCACACTCGACCTTACTAACGGCTCGCGTGAAAGCCGAGCTGCACAGGAAGAAATCGATAGTGCTGAGAGCATTGGCACTGACGCAAGTCTTACCTGGGGGAACAAAAAGCAGCGAGCCAAGACGCCTCGCCAGTCCAGACATTTCAACCAGGGCAGGGTCCAAGTTCCAATCCCCCCCGACGACAAAAAGCTCGTCGTGCTCTAAAGTACGACCGATGGCTTTCAGATAAGACACATTCCGATCACACATGCCCGTGCCGCTCTTCAGAGACACGCAGACGACGGACAGAGGGGGCCACTCGGGGATGTCGACAACCACTTTCATGATTCGTGACGGCACAGTGACGCCGCCGCAGACTGGCCATCTTAGGCCGACATGGGCCCGCACAAGAACCGCCACCCCCCATTTGGGCCTACCCTTGGCCCCAACCGTCGACGGGGAGGCGGGCATTTTCCACCCCAACTTACCCGCAGCCGCACACTTCTCACCCATGGAGTCCTCAGTGAACCCCACCTCTTGGGCCAGAAAAATGAAGGCCGAACTGACAGCCAGCCTGTCCCTCAGGGTCCCCCAAGAGTTGCCGTTATAAGACTCCAGCACTTCACCGTAGCCAGACCAGCCCTCACAGTCGGGGTCGAGGCGAGGAGGAGCGGGGGGAGGCTGCACAGTGCCTGCGCGCGTCAGGCGAAAACCACAACATCTAGGTACAAGTGGTGGGTTACCCCAAGCGCTGCCGCTCGGCCAGCAGCTCAGCAAGCTGGGCGTGGAAATTCCGCTTGTCCACGCGCTGCGCGGCCCAGAAGAGTGCGTCCATCTCCTGGTCCAGCTCGGGGTCTGGTGGTACTTCTTGATGCAGCCCACCGAGGTCACCTCCTCCTCCAGCTGCTCGTGCTGCGTCGCCAGCTGCGGCTGGTGGGGTACTTGGCGCAGCTGGAGGGGGCGTGCTGGTTCCATCATGGGCGGCAGCGGCAGGGTGTGCGCCGCTGGCAGTAGCTGTGTCACGCGCCGCTGCAGGTGACTCACTCCGCTCGCCCATACGAACATCGCCATCTTGATCGAAGGGCGAAGTAGCAGCCCGAGAACTGTTCTGCTTCGCCTTGGCCTTCCTCGCGAGGGCCTCCTGGTAGAGCTTGAAATGGGAAGACTGAAAGAGTGCATCAAGCTGAGCCTGCTCATCATCTTTCTCCGCCAAGTCGTGCATATCGAGCCCGACATCCTTCTGGGCCACCGAGGATGGGAGTGTCGCCACGAGTTCACCTCGTAGTTGCTCCACCTCCTTAGACGCCAGCAAGTGTTGCGATTGTAGGCTGTCCAACTTCTCCTGAGCCAAACGAAGAACGTCGAGCTGTTCGGAGTCTTGAGCTGATATCTTCTCGACCTTGGCCTCGGCCCGCTGCAAACGGTGCCCAATGTTGGTGTGGACCGTGAGCTCAGGCTCGAGGCTAGATAACTGCTTGCGCGCTTCGGACAACTGCGCGTCCAGAACAGCCTTGGCCTCATCACAAATTGGGCACCTTCTCCACCGCGGTGCGGGCCTGTTCCAGCTGCTTGATGTTGTCCCGTAGCGCTTGTTCCTTACGTTCACCTTCACTCGGTTCTGGGGGAGCACCAGCGCCGACGGACCCGCCAGCATTGTTAGCACTGCCGCCAGTGCCGCTCCCAACCAGTTTATCATACTTCTTCTGGGGTTCGGCGAGCTGCTTGGAGAGCTTCGCCGCCGTGGTGATGCCAGTGCGAGCCCCGAGAATCTGACGAGGCTGTTGACCACCAGCAGGAGCACGTTGAGCATGCTTTGCATTCCCGCGGGCTGCCTTGGCCACCGCCGCGGGGGCGGGTTTGCCGCAGCGACAAACCATGCGCGAAGCCCAGTTTGACGAGAGCCCACACGAACACGGCCAGAATGGCGTGCGCGGTCCTGGCAAGACATCGACGCCATCTGCCATGGAACGCTCCGCTGGCGCGGGAGAGGAAGCCTCAGGGAGGCGCAATAACTCTGTTGCCACAATGACTCGCAGCAGCGGCTGCCGCTCTGAAGACTGCTGCTGCAAGCCCAAAAACTTGGGCCAGAACGGCTGCCGCTCTGGAGGAGGAGGAGGAGGAGGAGGAGGAGGAGCGAACGTCACCAGCAAGGTGCGTTCGGGCAGCTAGCTACGGAAGCGGCCGCGCGCGCGGGGCGGGCGAGGCGGCGCCGTAGCGGTGGTACTTCTTGTCGGCGGAGTGGAGGCCGGAGGAGAGGTGGTCACCGTTCTCGGAGTCGCTGGCGGCGAGGTGCTCGTCGAAGTTGTCGGCCCAGGCCGCGGGGGACCAGTCCGAGGCAGTGGAGTCGCCGTCGGAGTCGCTGTCCAGGTAGCCGTAGCACTGTGCGAGGGTGTACAGGTCACCCAGCGTCGTGATGTCCTCGATCAGGTGCTCTGGGCGGTACGGTGCTCCAGGCGGTACGGGAGAAATGCCCGTCGTGTCCGCTTCAGCTGCAAGGTCCTCTTGCTGCTGGCGGAACGTTTGCAATGCGCTCTGAACCTTCTTCAGCGAGACTTAAGGGAAGCGCTCGTCCGAGTTCAGCTTCTTGTGGGCTGAGCGGTAGCCGATGTTGCCATTATTGTTGATCAGCTCTTGGATTCTGTACTGCAGCGTGTCGATGGAGGCGGGCGCGCAAGGCTGCGCGGCGTCGGCGTCCAGCGGCACGGTGAAGACAAGCTCCGCGATCGCGTCGGGGTACTCGTCAAGGCCGTGGGCGGCGTGCGGGTCGGTCAGCGGTGCGCCCTGCAGGTGCACGCTGGCGATGTCCAGGTCGTCGTCGCTCGTGTGGTGAGGCGCGTCGGCGGTCAGGTTGAACGCGTTGGCAGGCAGCGGGTTGGACGCGACGGGGAACTGCTCGAAGTTGGTCGCGTCGGTGGGCGGCAGCTGGGAGCTCACGTTGTGGGAGTAGCCCTGGGTGTCGAATGTGTCGGGGGGCTGCTGCTTCAGCGGGGGTGTGGCCATGAGCTGCCCGAGCTGGTGGGCCATGTTCTCCATCTGGTAGCGGGCGGCGTCGACGATCTTGGAGACTGTGTGCTGGTGCTCCGTACGTAGAACTGAGAGGTCACGCTGCAGACTGTCCACTTCATGTCGTAGGTCTCGCTGCTGTTGCACGCTGTTGGAGAGGAGACGTGCGATGTTCTTCACAAGGGGCGCGATCGCCGTGTCGATGTTCGCGGCCGCGGAGGCGGAGAGCGAGGAGTTGACACCGTGGACGCTCGTTAGCAGCTCGCCCCGTTCGGTGCAGGGAGAACCAGAATGCGCAAGCTGCGGAGGCACCGAACAGCCAGGCTGTAGGGAGCTACCGCGGCTCGGGGAAGAGACCCCGACGCACGAGGCCGCCTCGACCTTGCAGGAGAGGATCTGGGGGCTCGACGTGTTGATGCTCATGGGCGCGGGGGCGGATGGCGCTGGCGTAGTTGGTGTGGCTGTCGCTGGAGAAGCGGCCACTGCGGGAAGAGCTTCAGGATGGAGTAGCCCGACACGATGTTTGGCACGATTGGCATCCCGATGGGCTCGAAGACGCTGTCGAAGAAGATCAGGCTGTAGGTCAGCACCAGCGGCAGCACCACGGGCGAAGTGATGTGGAATGGGGGCGTGACGGTCGTCAATGGCGTGCAGCTCCATGGAGTGGACAACCTTGGCAGCCGAGTGCGCTAGCCATGCCGGGACAGCCATCCAGTTAAGACCAGGACCAGGGCGAGGTAGAAGAAAACCGCGCTCCATCGCGCGGGTCCGCCGGGCGGCGCGGGCCATGGCGGAGTGCCTGTGGGGCATGGAAATGGAGGGAGGGGAGGGCGCTACTCGAGGCGGCGCTCGCAGCACATTCACCGAAGCATCGGTGGACTTGAGCCAAAATGGCTACGGAGGAGGAGGAGGAGGAGGAGGAGGAGGAGGAGGAGGAGGGAGCCTCCGAGAACCGACGCTGCCCCCCCCCCCCCCTTCGACGGCGACCCTCTCCCCTCCTCGCCGCGCGCCCCTGTGGAGAGCCCTCCGCGCGGCGCCCCCTGCCGGGGAGCGCCTCCCGAGGCGAGGGAGCCTCCGCGAACCGACGCTGCCCCCCCCCCCCCCTCCCCCTTCGACGGCGACCTTCTCCCCTCCTCGCCGCACGCGGCCGACCTCGACCCCCTCTTCGGCTCCCCCGATCCCAGGTGTTGGGCGGGGGCCGGCCGTCCCAGCACTCCTGTAGGCCTACCCCGAAATGCCCTTCGAGCAACAGAGCAGCGTAATGATCAGAACGATGTTCTGATAACATCATGAGGTCGATGATTTCAAGAAGGGTGGTCTCACCCCGCAGATGTGCTAAGACTATCCCGTGCAAGCCACAACGGGGTCTCTGAACATTTGTTGGTGGGTCTATGGGCAAGCCAGGGCACCGCGCCCCTGCTTGAGCTTGAAGGTGGGCGCCCCGCCCCCTTGGCATTACCCCCCCCCCCCCACCCCACACCTGAGCGACGATCCTTCCGCCGCGGCTTACGCGGGCCGCCGACGCGACACGCCACGCGAAGACGAACGCTCGCGCGCGACCTGACGTGGAACGCTCACTGACGCGCGAATGTCGACGCAGGCGACCCCGTTCTCTCGTCAGTCGCTCACCGCTCCTCCGAGCCCAGGCCCCCAACGCCATGATTCTTTAGAACGTCGACCCCCAGAGGTCCCGACCCACTCCCCAGGACTGGCTTCTCATCCTGAGCGGCTTTGCTGACGGTCCCGAGGCCCGCCGGGTGCCCCTAGCGGAGGCCGAAAGTGGAGTCCTCCCAGAGAACAACAAAACACAACAAAAGCGTGTCGAGTCTTGAAGTAGGAAAGCGCTTAAAGTAGATTGGGATCTGGGAATCCAGAAACACCTACTTTCAACGACGGGCGTGTTCTCGTCGACGTGATTCGACACTTCGCAGCGCAGGGGGGCGGAAGCACAAAGAATTTGAGTCTACCCATCGCACGGCCACCTAAGAACCGCCCTTTTCCGCAACGCAGAACCTTCCGACGTCATCTTTTTCCAAGGGGAAGGCGGAGCGCTGACGCGCGAGTCTGTCGACGCCATCAGCGCCTCGCCACTGCAGGGCGGCGGGCGCCCCGCCCCCCCCCCCCCCAGCGGCCGGGTTGTCGCCCGCGCTGGCCGGCGGCGCGGCCGCGGCCTCGCTCGCCCGCGCGGGCGGCGGAGGAGAGCTGCCAGGAGAGGGGCTGCCGAGGAGTGCCGGGAGAGGGAAGGCCGAGGGACGCCAAGGAATGCCGAGGAGTGGGTGGAAGACTTGGGAGGGACTGCCGAGGAGGCCAGGAGGGACTGCCAGGGAGGGGTGCCAAGGAGGGACCGCCAAGGAATGCCAGGAGAGGGGATGCCAAGGAATGGATGGAGGCGCTGGCACGGGGAACGCCAGGGGGAAGTGCTGAGGAATGCCAGGATGGGGGCTGCCAGGGGGGGGGGGGCAGGGGAATGCCAGGGAATGCCAGGGGATCAAGGTTGCCGGGGGATCTTATCTGCGCTCTTCGCCGCGGTCGCCCCCCCTCCCCCCCCTACGACGTACGGAGAGCGGGGGGGCATTCCCTGATTGCCCGCCGCCGTACGGGGGGGCAGTGAACGCCAGGATCGGGCCAAGAAGGCAAACTGGAAAGAGCGAGAGAGAGAGAGAGAGAGAAACAAAAAAACAAAATAAGCAAAGCCAACAAGGGAGAGTGACATACATTCACATATATATACACACACGCATAAAGAGAGAGAGAGAGAGAGAGAAAGACAAACAAAAACACAATCGTTTTAAGACTGCTCGCTCTTATCTGCTCGCGTGCCATTTAACACGTATGTCTCAAACCCTGGATACCCGCCATGGCCGTCTTTGGCAATACCCCCTCTGGGGGTATTGCCTTCCCTGCCTGTCACGTGTACTTGGCGCAACTCCTAAAACAGGGAAGAGAGGAGGGAAGGGACAACGGGGAGGGAGAATCGGGAGCGGCCAAGAGGGGGGTGTCCAAGAGGGGGGGGCAAATCATGACCGGCGGCATGTGCGCGGCCCAGCGGGGGGGCCAGGGACGTAATGAAATAAGAAGAGGCGCCATGAAATCTGGGGAAATATCATGGCCCCCGCCATGATATCCCCACCCCCAGTCATCACCCCCTCTTTTCCGCCCCCGAGAGAAGAATGGAACACGTAGGGCGACGAGATCTATGCATATCCACTGCTCCTGGCCAGGCCCATCCTGGGCCCAGGAGCGGTGTATATGCCTCCCTGGCCAAGCCAGGAGGGCGTATACACAACTCTTGGGCCCAGGATTGGCCTGGCCGGGAGCAGTGGATATGTATAGATGTCGTCGCCCTAGAGCAGGAGGCGGGTGAGCAAGAGAGGGCTTACGAACAGCAAGACGAGCCGCAGAGCCGGGCGGGGCGCGGCGGGCGGGCGCAGAGAGCCGGGTCGAGCGGCCGGGTCGCCGAAGCGTCCGTCCTCCAGGAACTGCGAGGACCTCTCGAGCGACAGCGAGGTTCCCAACCCAAAGACATCGCGAGGAAGCCCCCACAACGAGAGCGTGGTTTCTGAGTGCCGGGGGCGCGGCGATTCCACAAGTTGCGAAGACGTGCCACGCGAGAGCGCGATCCCTGCACACATTGTGGAGAAGTTCCGCGCGCGAGCGCGATTTTGTATGAATTGTGAAAAAATGTCAAGCGGGATCCGTTGTTGTGAAACTCTGGGTCCGCGCGGGCGAAGCGAGGTTCTGCTGGGCAATCTGTCGCACCATGGATGCTGGCGATTCCTGACGGACTCCTTGCTCGGGCTCCCTTACTCCGAAGTCTGTAGTGTAGATTCCCTAGTCTGGATCCTTTACTCAAGCATTCTTTACTGGGGGTGCCTACAAAGGATTCAATACTGGGAATTCCCTACAAAGGCTTCCTTACTGGAGATGCCTACAAAAAAATGCCTACTGGGAATTCCCTACAGAGGATTCCTTACTGCGGGGTGCCTTGACTGTGCGGGGTGTCTCGACTTCGCTTGAGTACGCACGGTGGCAATTGCAACAGACTAATCGAAGATAATGTGTACTCAGATGCATCTATATATATATATACATACACAACTCTAACACATGCAAGCAATTATGGGAACAGGATGAGGTCAGAGCTCCGTCAAGGGCCCGCGAGAAGATACTACCGCACCCCAATGTGCAGTCAAATAAACACAGATGAGGTCAGAGCTCCGTCAAGGCGCGATCCTCTGTCACCACGCTGCGCGGCGGGGGATGAGCAGCGGACGCATCTACGCGAGTCTCCGCGAACACCGGCATAACTGCGTTTCTTCTGCGACTAGCGGGCCACCAACCTTCTCATCAGCCGCGGTCCTGGCCAAGCCCCTAAAGCTTGTGTTGGCGATGTTGTAACAACTTTTATGTATACATTATTATCCATGTGTTATCACTTAGAGAATAGATGGGGTCATCACTTCGTCATGCCCACTGTTGTAGGGCTCCAGGATATGCAACGCAACTATGTTTTAAACCGTGGATATGCTCATTCTTCGTTCACACGGTTCCGCGTTTTCGCACGGGCAACACGGATCATGAACGTCCTCGTCAGCCGCAGTCCTGGCTAAGTCCATGAGAATCCGTGAAATTACAGTGATAGCAAAACGCCGTCAACAAAAACCATAGATGAGGTCAGGCCTCCATCAAGGCGCGACCCTCCGTGACCACGCTGCGAGGCGGGAGAATCACTGGCACTTTGGGGCTAGGGTCGAAAATTCGTCAAGACAGGGCATTCACTTCTGGAGTGCCCTTACTCGTCAGGCTTCAACCCCAGGGGATACGAACGGAGGGAATGCAATGCATCTGTGGTTGCAACGGCGGAGATGACTATTCCCAACCAACCTGCTGTTGGGTCTTCGTTTTGGAGACACAGCGCCCCGCATTACTCACTCCTTCCTTCCTTCTTTCCTGCCTTCCTCCTCCCGCTCCTCCTCCTCGCTCACCTCCCTCCTCCCATCCCTGCGTCTGCCCTCCGCATGTCATCGTCGTCGTCGTCACCATCATCATCATCATCATCATCATCATCACCACCACCAGCACCATCATCATCATCATCATCATCATCATCATCATCATCATCATCATCATCATCATCTTCTTCATCATCATCATCACCATCATCATCAGCCGCATCATCATCAGCCGCATCATCATCAGCACCCTCATCATCACCATCATCACCATCGCCATCATCATCAGCATCATCATCAGCAGCATCCGCATCATCATCAGCATCACCCGCATCATCAGCATCGTCATTGTCATCATCACTACTACTATCATCATCAGTATCATCTTTCATGCCCACATAGGGGAGTCCACCTAATGCTCCAGTGGCGGTGTCCACATGCGTTTCCCCCACCCAGCACAGCGATTCGTGGCTCCAAAAGGGAGCTCCACAGAAATCCCCAGTGGCGGTGTCCACATGCGTCTCTCCCGTAGGGAGCTCCACCGGAGGCCCCAGTGGCGGTGTACACGTGCGTCTCCCTCACCCAATGCAGCGCTTCGTGCCTCCATATGGAGCCCCACCGAAGGCCCCAGTGGCGGTGTCCACATGCATCTCCCCCACTCGGCACGGCGTTTCATGGCCCCATAGGGAGGTCCACCTAAGGCCCCAGTGGCGGTGACCACATGCGTCTCCCCCACTCAGCACGCCGCTTCGTGGCCTCATGAGGAACTCCACAGGAGGCCCCAGTGGCGGTGACCACATGCGTCTCCCCCACTCAGCACGCCGCTTCGTGGCCTCATGAGGAGCTCCGCAGGAGGCCCCGGTGGCGGTGTGCACATGCGTCTCGCCCACTCAGCACGGCGCTCCGTCGCCCCATAAGGAGTTCCACCGAAGGCCACAGTGGCGGTGTCCACATGCGTCTCCCCCACCCAGTGCAGCGATTCGTGGCCCCATAAAGAGGTCCACCTGAGGCCCCAGTGAGCTCCACCGAGGGCCGCAGTGGCGGTGTCTGAAATCGGTGGCCACAGGGGGGTGGACATGTTTCTTTACAACGGAGCGCCCCAACGAACATGAATCACCTGTGCCCGCCCATGGCGGGCCTAAAGCCTAAAACGCGATGACAGACACATAGAGGGGGGGAGAGAAGAGGAGAGAAGAGGACAAATAGGACAGCGGGACTACTTTCAGTGGGTCTGACATAACCAATTAAGTGCCCCCCCGCCTCCGAGACTCATCTCCCTCTTCAGAGTACTCATCGAGGCTAGCTTTACGAAGAGCATCCTTGGAAGCCTTCCTGGTTCGGGACTTGAGCGACTTGTTTAAAGATCTTTCTGAGAAGTGGCCGTCTTCATCAATCAGAGTCATGGTTCCCCGGGAAAGCAGGTCGGTCTGAGCCAAATTGCCACGGGCTGGATCCACCTTGGTCAACGCGTCGGCGGCCATTCTCCCGTGTGGAACCCACCTCACTCGTGAGCCGACGGCGCTCATACTATCTCGAACTACAGCAAGCTCAATCGAATTTCTTCTATCAGCACGCGACCCCGCTGAATTCTTGCTCAGCGTGTCAAAAATCGATGTGGCATCCACCACTGAGATCGTCTCGACACCCTCCGCGAGGGCGCAGTCTCTGCTGAGCACTACAGAGAAAGGAAATGGAGACAGGTGCCAGTCTGGAGGACACACGTCCCCGCGTAGGAGATCGCGCCAGAGGATGGACAGCCACTGCGCCTCTGCGAGAGCGGCGGAGAGGGACAACGTCTCTGCCGCTCCCGTGGATGCGACCACTCGTTTCAAGCGAGTCGAACGCCAACTCAAAGACGAAACACGAGCTCGTCTGTTCCGTCGTATCGAGGAGTCAGCGGCGAGAACCAACCAGCCCCCCTGAGCCCCGTTTCTCCGGGCAGACCCTGGACCCCCGCTGCCCGACACCGCGGCGAAGCTGAGAGCGCTGGGATCAAGGGGCCAAAAGGGTGATTTTGTGGCTAGCGGTGTTCTTCAGGTGCGTTACTATCTTAATAATGCATAGCATGGCATCCCCGCCCGTAGGACTGGGAAGGGCAGCGCTCTCTGACTGCCCAACTGCCTCTTCTCGAAGTCCGCTTCGAGCGCTAGGGGGGACGAGATACCCACCTGCTTGAGATATCCTATCTTAGATAGACAGCCAGCCCCTGGAGGTCGGTACCCTCTGGTCTCCGAGGGAGAGCTGGGTGGTGCCGAGCAGTGCATACCCGAAGGCTGGTACCCTATTGCACCCCCTATGCTCTCACAGGCGGCTGAGCAGTGCGTACCTCCAGGGGGATCCCCTGCAGCGCCAGCTCCGCTAAAACCCTGGCTTGGTGGTAGTCCGAGCCTGCTTAGCGGGCATGAAGCACTCCTGGAACCGCTTGAGTTTCTCGCGATCCTCGGGCTAGGCAGGGTCGCACTCGGGGAAACTGGCGGCTTTGAGGCGCTCTGGCAAGCTGGGGTCGTCCCAGTCGAACTGCACGTCGCCATCCGCGTCGCCTGCAGCGCCACCAGCGCCACCATCAGGAGCACCGCCACCAGCTGCCTGGCCCGCTGCCTCAGCGGACGCCTGCTGCTCCTGCTGCTTAGCCTGCTCCGCGAGCTTGGTCTTGATGGCGGTGGCCTCCTCTTCGAAGGCCGAGCCAAACACCGTGAACGGGGCAGCCAGCCCCACCAGGTGCCCCGAGGCCTTGAGCTTGCCCGACACCTCCTGCATGAGGCTAAGAAGTTCACTGGCCGTGCCGACGTCGTTCTTGCCATCCGCGACCTTCCCGAGGACGGGAACGGCGTTGGCGAGCTCCTTCTTCTTGATGACCGCGCTGATCTCCGCCAGCGCCTCGCGATGCTGCTTCTGGTACTCCAGCTCCTGATCGAGCTCCGCCTGCTTGGCCGCTCGGAAGCTTTCTCGAGCTGCTTCTCCTTCTTGGTCTTACGGAGGTGTAAGTCTTGCAGGGACTTAGAGGACAAGTCCGCCTTCGCAACCACCCCCATGTCTTCATCCACTTCGACAAGCACAAGCGTCGCTGACGCCGCCTGTGCTTGCCATTCAGGCATGCCGTGCTTTGCAGGGTTAGCGACCAGCGCCTGCTGGAGCTCCCGCCTCGCCTGCAACATCGCCTCCTCCTTGAGCTGTGTCGCCGTACGGGTGGACGTAGGGGGCCCCTTGCCCCAGCTGCCTCCTGCCTTCGGCGGCACTGCCGTGGACGGCTCATGAGTCCCGTGAGCTGCGATTGCTTCAAGGATCCAGGGCGGCGCCTTCTTTCCGCACTGCTGGCGCTGCGTGCGCCAGCCACGATTCTTGTGCCCTCCACAACGGCCGTTGCGCTTCCACTGGCGGAGCGGCGGAGGCGCATCGCGGCGATTGCTGGGTGCCATGCAACTGGCTCGTGACAGCTGTGCCACTTCCAATCGCGCTGCCACAAAGGTCTGAAACCTGGAAATGGCTAGGAGGAGGAGGAGGGGGAGGAGGAGGAGGAGGAGGAGGAGGAGGAGGGGGCGGGAGGAGGAGGAGGAGGAGGAGGAGGAGGAGGAGGAGGAGGAGGAGGAGGAGGAGGAGGAGTGGTGGTCAAGGTGTCAAGGTGTCAAGCATCGCTCTCTCGCGCCCTGCGGCCGCTCCTTGAACTTGTGGGGAGTCTACAAACTTTGAGGCATGCCAGCGCGATGGTCCTCTCAGCGCAACAACGCCCGGTGGGGCGGTGGCGCTCGCGCAGGTGGCGGCTCTTCGTGGTGCTGTACGCTGTGTGGCACGCGGTCCTGGTCAACCTGCTCGCAGTGCCGATGGTGCCAGGCCCCGAAGTCGTACGTGCAAGCAGTGGCTACGTGGCCTCCACTGCCGCCGTCTGCACCCGGAACAGTGGTCGGCCTTGCTCCGTCTACGGTTTCCACTCCTACCTCACCAGCCTCTCCACCCCCGGCTGCGCAGGCGCCGGCGATGGTCTACGTCGATGTGGACTCCGAGCCGTCCCAGAAGCAGATCCGGGACCAGCTCAGCGCCCTCATGAAGTCCCGGGGACCGCTCGCGATGATCAACAGCCCGGCCCTGGCGGTCATCGACGCGCAGATCGCGGAGAAGAAGGCGTCCTTGTACGCGTCCTGGCCGCCGGGCCAGCAGCTCGACGGTCTCCGGCAGGTGATCACCCGGGCGGAGAAGCGCCTCCAGCAGGCCCACGAGGACATGCAAGCGGCTCAGGAGAGGATCAATGCGGAGCAGGCCGCCTTGACGGCCTACCGGGCGGACCTCATGGAGCTCACGAAGAACACCTACGTGGTCGACCAGCCGACGACCGAGGGAGGGCCCCCGGCCGGGTTGGCTGAAGGACACGATTCTCGACCTTGCGCGGCAGATCAGGGGAGGCACGGAGATGCCGAGGGACGCCTTGGCATCGGCATTGGAGGGGATGACGCTCCCTCCGCCAGCCCCCATGCCGCCCGATGCCCCGGAACCAGCGCCCCCGGCGTCGGACGTGATGCAGGACGATTCCGAGACCCCGCAGCCTGCTGCTGGAAACTCGGGGCCTTCGCGGAGGCTGCACGGGAAGACCATCGTGGAGACGCCGTGCCCTCAGGGGTTTCTCGTCCCCTCCGTGGCCACGCCTGGGACGTGAGTGGCCGTGCCGTGCTATGTCTAGATACGCTATTGCAGCATTCTCCTAGTTTTGGGCCGGGGTTGAGGCCACGAGAATTCATTTCAAATCATAGTGCAATTCATCCTCCAGCTCAGGGGTGGGCGGAGCAGTCTTGCATCGGAGCATGTCGTTTGACTCATCTTACTTCCTCTACTCGTGACTGGGATTCGTGTCTCGAGGTCGGCGTCAATTGTTTCCCCGCCGGGGCTTTCAAACAACAGACCTACAGTGTCTTCGATCGTAGCGTGGTGATGTCTTTGCTTCATCCTTTCGGTCATGTTTTGTCGCAATCTTTGTGTGGTGTCACGCTGATGGAACCCACAACCGCAGAACTTGCGACTACAGTGCGTTTTGTGCCGGGAACACCGCTGCGATCCATTCACATTTATTTGGATGGATCGGGAGGGGGATCCCCAAACCAAGCCCGCGCCTCAACAGACACGTCCCCTGTTCCAGCGTGGGGGTTTTGTGTACTAAGCGAGGGACTTGATGGAAGCATAATGTATATGATCCGTATGCGGGCTTGTGGTTATTGATTGTGGTCATCCGCATTTTGTCGGGGCAGTGCAGGATGAGGCCTCGATGTCATTCGCGGCGGAAGCGTCCGCCATGATATGGGCACTCCTTTGGGCGCTGAGGTCCAAGGACCTTTATGGACAGTGCGCAGTCAGGGTCTTTTCAGACAACATGTCAGTCGCTGATGTCGCTTTTCGGTTTGCCAGAGCTTCGTCTCAGCATAGTGTTTGTCGTGTTGTGCGTAATTTGGTCTTGCGTATGAGCAATTTTGTTGATGTGTCCCATGCGCATGTGCACTCTCATTGCGGTCATCCTTGGAATGAGCTTGCCGATAAGTTGTGCGATGCAGCAGGTCATGGATCCGCGCACCCAAGCATCAGGAGCGACACTGTTTTCGCGGAATTTTCTTTTCCAGCCAACCCAAGCGGAAATGATGTGGACTGGCTCTTTCTCGGGGGGTCGTGTGCCCAACGGAAGGAGGAGTACCCCACTGATTTGCACGAGGTTGGATCCATGCGCTTGGGCAGTATCGAGATTGATAGATATTTGCCCGCGCCTGTCATTGCCGAGCGGATCGATTCGGATCGCAGCCGGCCAATGGACAGCACACCGATCACAGCATGTGAGTTGCGACTCTTTGGTCACAATGCCTTAACTCTTAGGGCGCATGCGAAATTTGAAGTTGCCTTGGCACAGCTTGAGTCTCGGAAGTTTCATGTTGCGGGTTTCCAAGAGTCTCGCAGCAAAGTCACGGGGAGGAAGATGGTGGAGGACAGCATCAGCGGAAAGAAATCCATTGTGATTCAGAGCGCTGGGTTGTCCAATCTCTATGGGTCACTTGGGTGTTCCATTATTTTGTCAGCGTCTCGTCCTTTTTTCGTGCAAGGAAATCACAAGGTGTTCATTCGCATCGATGACGTTGTCATTCATCATGCTTGTCCAAGGGTGTTGGTTGTAATCGTATCAACGGCCGTGTGTAGATTTGTTGTTGCTTCGGTGCATGCGCCGCATCAGAAACACCAGGAGTGCATACCTTGGTGGAAGGAGGCTGGGACGCTACTGCCACCAGCGTTGCGGACGCTCCCAGCGTTAGTGATGATGGATGCGAACATCACTGTGCCATCGGCCTGGTCCTTAACGCCCCTCGTGGGTGGGAGCCGCGAGGCTTTGCCGAGTAATGCGGTCAATTCGTTTGTTTTCGAGCAGTGGATGTCTGACTGTGGACTCTGGTGCCCCGCTGTGTGGCAGGACATGTGGGCAGGAGGGACGGCCCATCACGCATATATAGGACATGGATGTGCGACCATGAATGATTACATTGTTTTGTCTTGTAATGTTGAATGCGTTGAGGGTTCATATACCGTGGATGATGTATATGACACGGCAAATGAGCGCGATGATCACCTCATGATTTCCACCCGCGTCAAGATGCAGCCTAATTTTTCACGCTCGATGCTGCGGCGCTGGCTGGCGCCGTACGACAGGCGTGGCCCGGAAGACCCAATGAAGGTGCATCGTTTTAGGCAGCTGCTCGCGGAGTTGCCGCCAGTCCCTTTCAATGTTGATCCCACTTCCCATTGCTTTATCAGGCAATCCCAAGTGCAAGACGCGGCGGTGCAAGCTTTCCCGAAGCCCAAGCATGTGAAGCGCAATGCCGCACTAAGCCAGGGCACGCTTGACCTTGTCTTACGGAGAGGTGTGCTTAGGAAACGGTTTCGGTCACTCGGTAAGGACATTGCGCATTTGCTTGATAAAACAGTGTGCCATGTTGTCTTCCGGGCCTGGGCGGCTGCAGCAGGAGGGGAGCCGGCGCCACTGGTGGATTGTAGCAGCTTGTTTTGGGACGCCTGTCTCAACAGGAGTTTTTGTGGCGCGGTCATTGACGAATTGTCGAATGAACTCAGAGAAGCTCTTGACAAAGATGCTGCCGATTTTGAGGAGCGGAAGCGGCTTGAGTTGGAAAGTGCAGCGGCCGATGTGTCGATGCGGCGCATGTTCGATGTGCTGAAGCCTCTCTATAAGCCCGCCCAGCAGTCGGCAGCATGCGTGAAGAAAGCAGATGGCACTGTCACGTTGCCAGCCTCTGAAACAAAGCGCGAAATAGCCGAGCATTTTGCCATGTTGTTGCAAGGTAGCCACATTACCATGCGTGACTTGATAGAGAAAGATCGGATTGACAACCTCGTCGTTGAAGATCGCGCAGTTGACGCAATTGACTTCGGCCTCGCCCCGAGCATTTCGGAGGTTGCTTGCATTTTTGCACACATGAGGCCCATGGCTGGAATATCTGAAGATTGCAATGGGTCCGAACTGTTCAAGGCTGCGCCTCTTGAGACTGCCCGGTTGTTCCACCCGCTCGTCTTTAAGTCAGTTGTTTCTCTGAAGCCGCCTTTGCAGTGGAAAGGGGGGCATCTGTTTGAGATATACAAAGGGAAAGGGGCTATGACCGAGATCCCGTCTTACAGGGACGTGACCATTTGCGAGTCGGGCTGTCCCTCCACATGCGGTCACGTGGGATGCCCGCCCTCGCAGCGACGAGTTCAAACTTGCAGTTTGGAGGTGGTCTCAACGGAGGGTCAACGGAGTTTGCCCACCTGTACATGGTGGCGTGCATGGACGTTGCCAGGGCTAAGAAGCTATCCTTTGGTGCTTTGTTCGTTGACTTGCAAACGGCATTTGCTAGCATTGCGAGGCTTCTTGCTTTTCCCGCGCCGCCGGCGTCAATGGATGCATTTGTCGCCAGACTGTTGGCTGCAGGATTTTCTGCCGAGGACGCCGCGGAAATCGTTGAGGGCCTCTGTGCCTACGAGCATTGGACCGCGAGCGGAGGCACGACGCATTATCTCGCGATGCTGAGTAAGCTGCACAGACAGTCCTGGTTCGCTATGGAAGGCGTCGCAGGGTGCGTGCAGACTACATCTGGGAGTCTTGCTGGTAATGCTCTTGGGGACTTTGTGTTCCTCCTCGCTTTTAGCCGCGTGGTCCGCGCTGTCGAGTTGCGCCTTGCTGCTGCCGGTTTGCTGTTCGAACTCCCAGCGGAACCGTTGATCCCCGGGTTCGGCGTTGAGCCGGCGAACGGGCGGCCCGCGGAGCCAGTGCAACTTGGCGCAGCCGGTTATATGGATGATGTCGTCCAGCCATTGTTTGGTCAGGCTTGCGAGATCGTGGGTAAAATGAAGGCGTGCGCCACCATTTTTGAGGACGTTTTCTCCATGTATGGTTTACGCATCAATTTCAAACGGGGCAAGACGGAAGCATTATTCCGTTTCGTTGGCCCTGGTTCTGGCGACGCGCAGCGGCAGCTGTTCGGCGATGCCGGGGGCCTCATTCAATTCGAGACTCGCGGCGTGCAGCGCCAGCTGGTTGCCACGGCCCAGTACAAGCACGTTCGTACGCTTACTTGTTCCACGGATTCGATGCACCCAGAGATCACAGCCAAAGTCGGCGCGTTGAGAGGAGTTTTCCAGCAATTGCGCTACACAGTGCTGCAGCGAAGTTCTGTTCCTGTTGAAACACTGCTCGCCTTATGTCAAGGGGTGGTGTTCACGCGTGGTCTGCACCAGGCGAGCACATGGCCCCAGTTGCACACTGCTGAACTGACGAGAGTCCACACAGCTGTGATGCAGGTGTATTCATCCGTGATGAAAGGAGCCTCGACGGACCCTCGTTGCCCGTCTCACGCATCCATTTCTGAGCATGAGTGTTTCATCGCACCTGCGACTATGATCTTGTGCATGCGGGTGGGGCTTTTCAGCAGAGTGTGTTTGCAGGCCCCGCGTGCTCTGTGCGTTGCGCTGTGCCACACCATTGGGGTACGCAGGTCTTGGATGCATGCCGTTTCTGCTGATTTGGACTTGTTGACTTCGCGTTCTGATTCGTTTTCTGAGTACGCAACCAAGCCCATACGAGAATGGGTTCCAGTGATCCGCTCCAATCCGAAACGCTTCAGAGCGGCGTTGAAAGACGCCAGGCAAGAACGTGCGTTTAATGAGGTGAGGACGTGGGCGAAAACCCGGCGCATGGCCGAAGTGAACAGTATTTTCTCGTGCCACTCTTGTTCGTACACATGCGACTCGAGACAGAAATTGGCCACCCATGCTTTCTCAGTGCATGGTGTGAGGCGCCGCACGCGCGACCTGATTGATATCAACCATTGTCCTGCATGTATGCAGTTTTTCCACACTCGCGTGAGAGTGGTGACCCATTTGGAGGAACGTTCTGAAAAATGCCGCTCCGTCGTCATGGCGACTCTCAGCAAATTGCCGGAGGATGTTGTTGCCGACCTCGATCGGAAAGACGCCAGAGACGCCCGCGAGCGAGCCAGAAAGGGCCAGAAGCCACACCACGCTGATGCTCCGGTCAGCCAGTTGGAGGGCCCGTTGACCCGGGAAGCGTCTGAAGCTGGTCTGAGCCATAAGTCCCCCCCTCTTGTCTCTCTTTCTCCTTTGAGCCGCGGGGTGCTGTTACGACGCTGACGTCCTCTTAAGGAGGGTCCGCCCATGTACTGTCCTTTTCCTTGTGCCTCCACCTTGCATGCATGTGTCTCTTCACGCGCACGTGCCAGGCTGCTCGGAAACGAAACGAGGAGGAGGAGGAGGAGGAGGAGTGCAGCAGACATTTTTTCCGCCCCTTGGGCGAGTCTTCGCTTCTGGACACGACCACTTCCAAAAACAGTCGACGCCCACCTGGGCCCCGCGGCGCTCGTCGCCCGGACGCCCTACCAGCACGACCACAAACACGACCTCCAGCACGACCGCCAGCAGGACCACCAGCCCGACCACGGGCACGACTACCAGCACGACCAGCATCGCGACCAAGGGCACCGCCTTCAGCACGATCACCAGCCGGACCGTCAGAACGAGAACCAGCAAGACCACTGGCACGACCACCAGCACGGCCACCAGTCCGACCACTAGCACCACCACCACCAGCACAACCACCAGCACGACCGCAACGGGTCGAGGCGCCTTTGCCGAGGCCGCCGACATCGTAATTCCTCCAGCGCTCGGGGGCTCTGTGCGAGGTGGGGCACTCTCTGCTCCTTCTCTCCCGGCTCCTCCTCCCTCACTTCCCCCCCCCTCTCTCTCTCCCTCTCTCTCTCTCTCTCTCTCTCTCTCCGTCCGCTCGACAACAGAACCGCCAGCGCGACCACTAGCACGACCACCAGCACACCCCGCAGCACGAGGGTGAGGGACAAGGACGAGGAACAAGATGTTGTGGCGAAGCGAGTGAGCGAGCCAACGGTATCTTGTACATAATTATGTATACCTGTGTATATTCTACCTTTCTAACTCGGGAAGGTGGGAAAACCGCCCCGCCCCCAGCTGGACCCCTGAATTCCTGGCCTCGGGGGCCCCCAGATCTTTGGTCTCGGTGGCTCCTGGACGCCCCTGCAAAAGGTCACCCAGAATTTCTGTGCCCCCTCGACGTCCCTGCTGGGCCAATGCGAACTCTGAGGGGGCCGCGTGAAATCGTTGGTGGTGTGGCCTCGGGTCAGAGGTGTCCACTTTGACCCCGTGGAAACCTTGAGTCTAGAGCACAAATGGCTACAGTCGGGCTGCTGAAATAACGAGCGCCCAATAAGGAGCGAAGCCCCTTTTTGGCACCAGAAGTGCCTGGGTACACGAGGAAGGCTAGAGGAACAACCACGGAATGACCTGAGGAACACCGAGCCCCTTACGAACCCAAGGTGACCCTTCTTTCAGCGTCTTGGCTGTACGGCGGAGGAGGAGGAGGAGAAAAGCATGGACGATTCTTGCTGCTGTCCGGTGCCCAGTGAGAAGGAGGAGGAGGAGGAGGATGAGGAGGAGGAGGAGGATGAGAAGGAGGAGGAGGAGAAGGAGGAGGAGGAGGAGGAGGAGGGGGAGGAGGAGGAGGAGGAGGAGGAGGAGGAGGAGGAGGAGGAGGAGGCTCGACTCGCTCCTCAGCCCTCCTCGAGGACAAACCTGCGGCGGCGAGCTCGGCTGCAGCGCCGGGGGGGGCGGGGGGCGAGCGCGGGCGTGCGCCTGTGGCGCCGCCGCGGGGGCCACGTCCACGGGGGCGGGGGCGGCGGGCGCCTCGTCGCGCGGAGAGGCGGGGCGCGGGGAGAGGAGGGCCACAAGGGGGGAGTCGGGATCTCGCCATCGCTCGGACGTCCATTCCCTGTGCTTTCTTCGGTTTCGTGCGTGGTTTTTTCGCCGAATGATCAAGGATGCTCCTCAATGGCCCTCGCCGAGAAAAAATGCACACGTCCGAGCGATACCAGGGGATGGGAATCGGAATCGAATCCAGCGCAGAGCGCGCAGCAGCCACGCTGCCCGGGTCCTGCGCGGGACGGGGCGGTCCCGCAGTCGTCCGAGCACGGGCATTAAGGCGGCAGGCGGGACGCCGAGGGGAGCGTGGGGGGGGGAAGGATGAGCGCAGGGGAGAGGGGGGTATATAGAGGAGGGGGTGGGAGAGCGGGGGGGGCGGGGGGCGGGCAGAGCGAGGGGAGGGGGGGAGCAGGGGAAAGGGGAAGTGGGGGGGAGGGGCAGAGCGAAGGGGGGGGGGGGGCGGCGCAAGGAAAGGGGGGGGGGGGAGGAGGCAAAGACTGGTCTACTCTGTAAGAACGGTTTTTTGAAGGCAGATCTGCCTCCAAAAAACCGTTCTTACAGAGTAGACCAGTCTTTGCTCCTTGCAGGTAGCGCGCAGCTGCTGCGCGAGGGTCCGGGGACACCTCGGGCAGCTCGGCCACTCGGCCAGCTCGGCCAGCTCGGCCCTCCTCGGCCACTCGGCCAGCTCGGCCACTCGGCCAGCTCGGGACAGCTCGGCCAGCTCGGCCACTCGGCCAGCTCGGGCAGCGTGCTGTTCTGCGCACCTCCTCGGCCAGCTCGGCACACGGCGGCCGGCCCCCCTCCGGGAGCTGGCCCTGGGGGGGGGGGGGCCTGCGGCCGGGCCTCGCCGCCTGCGCCGGGAGGTCCAAGCACAGGCCGCGGGCAAGACCCCACAGGCGCCCCTGAGGCCGCGGGCCGGAGCCCCCGAGGCCGCGGGTCGGAGCCCCCGAGGTGGGCGAGCAGCCACCCGGCGAGGAAGGCCTATAAGCAGTCCCTGCCCGGGCAGTGTCGCGAGGCGCGCCCTCCGCGAGCGCGCGGACTGCGGCTCCTGCGAGGCAGCGGGGGCGGGGCTGGCCTCCTCCTCCTCCTCCTCCTCCTCCTCCTCCTCCTCCTCCTCCTCCTCCTCCTCCTCTGGGTGGTGGCGGTGGTTCTCCTCTCTGGGTGGTGGCGGCGGGCATCCCCCCCGGAGCCCGCTCGCGTCGGGAGGGGCAGTGACAGCAGCGAAGCAGGTGCACTTGAGGGGGCCCGGCGTGTGGACCCGGGCCAAGCTTGATCCTCGGTCCCAGCCGGCACGGCGTGCGGGAAGGCTGATGCCCTGGTCCGCTCGCACGCTCCGCTCCGATCCTGGGGGGGGCCCTCGAGCGGAGAGAGGGGTGGGGGTGGGGTGGGGGGGAGCGACGGGGAAGGGCTGGGGGCAGAGAGGCGAGGGGGGGCCCAAGCTAGTTTCGCTCGCACCACACCTGACATCCGATCCTTCCCTCCCATCCCTTCCCAATGCTCTGATTTTATCTACCCGCGGGCGCGTGTCATGGCCGACCTGGAACCCCACTACCACAGTAAAGCACCGGGCAGGTGGGAACTGTGGGCATTGTGCGATCTGTGGCACATGTAGACCCTGTGAGACTTCTGTGGCCTGTGAGACCTGTAGGACCTGTGGGGCAGGTGGAACAGTAGACCTGTGGGACCTGTGGGACTTTGGGGACCTGTGCGACCTGGGGGACCTCCGTGGCCTGTGGAGCCTTGTGAGACCTGCGACACCTGCGGGACCTGTGGGAACTGGGGGACCTGCGACACCTGCGAGACCTGTGGGACTTGTAAGACCGAGAGGGCCTTGGGACTTGTGGGGCCTGGGGGACCTCCATGGGACCGAGAAGCCCGTGTGTCTCTTGAGACCCGTGTGACGGGATCCGTGGGTTCTGTTGTCGGGTCCGCCGCTTTGTGGTCGCCGACGCCGCCCCGTCGCCGCCTGTCGTCTGGACTCCGTTGTCGGGTCCGCCGCCTTGTGGTCGCAGTCGCCGACCCATCGCCGCCCGTCGTCTGGGCTCCGTTGTCGGGTCCGCCGCTTTACGTTCGCCGTCGCCGCCCCGTCGCCGCCACGTCGCCGCCCGTCGTCTGGGCTGCGATGTCACGTCCGCCGCATCGTGTCGGAGAAGACGACGGAGGCGGATAGCCCAGGGGCGGGCGTTACAATTTTCGGTGCTCGGCAATAGCAGCATTGCTTCGGGCGCCTGAGTGGGGGAGCTGAGGATTTGAACGGGCGCGCGGCTCAAGTCCTGGATTGGCGCGGAGATGGCGCGTCGAACGTTGCAGTAAAATCTGTGTTAACCAGATGCCAGGGGCGCGCAGCGCGAGCTCGACTCCACTGCTGACGCCAACCACTTCTGGCCACGGTGCCCGTAGTGAAAAGGAGATGTGGGCACGCACTGCGGCGCGCGCAATGGCGAGTCGCGCGTGAGATTGCGGCGTCGGGAGACCTTGGCCGTGGAAGGCGAAGCTCCGCGGCATCCTCCCTATGATGCAACGCAAGAGAAGCTGCGGGGACATCGAAATCGCAGTGCACGTCGCCAGTAGGCCACGAGGGCGCTCTGGCTTCCTCCTGAACGCAAAGTGGATGCATGTAACGGAATTGGCCCATGTAGCCCAAACTGAATACATGTAACCGAACAAAAATGCATGTGTCGTAAGCACATACAAACCAATAAGTACATCACGGACAACCGATACATGTAAGTAGGACGGGATACATGTATCCGTTTCTGCTGCATCCGCAGCGTTCTTACCACCGCGGCGCCCCACCCCACCTGCAGCCCGCCTGGGCAAGGTGTCAGCCCGCGGCCACTCGGGCATCGTCTCTCCTCCAGCGCAGCATCAATGGGAAGATGCCGAACTGCTCCGCCGCCCCCATCCGCGGAATCTTGGCGCCGCGCGCTACCCGCAGTGCGCGACACTGCACTCGCCGCAACGAGCGCCCCCATATCCTTGCCGCAACGGACATCGCGACCAATGACACCAGGCGTCAATCACGATATCGGGGTCATCCCGCGCGCCACCGCATCTGGTCAGCGCCGTCGCTACCACCACATTCGATGCGCCACCTCCGCGCCAATCAAAGTCTTGCGCCGCGCGCCTGCTCAAATCCCCAGCCCCCCACTCCAGCGCCAGAAGCAATGTTGTCATTGCCCAGCCCCGAAAGGTGCAACGCCCGCCCCTGGGCTGTCCACCCTCATCGTCTCCTCCGATTGTGGTCGCCGTCGCCGCCCCGTCGCCGCCTCATCGCCGCCCGTCGTCTGGGCTCCGTTGTCGCGTCCGCCGCATTTTGTGGTCGCCGTCGCACGTAGAATCGGCGACAGCGCTCCAAACAGCGCACTAATATATCGACGCTCAGAGGGGGAGGAGGAGGAGGAGGAGGAGGAGGAGGAGGAGGAGGAGGAGGAGGAGGAGGAGGAGGAGGAGGAGGAGGCCCAGTCGCCGTCCCACCGCCACCGTCCTGTTGCACCTCCCCCCCGTTGCAATCGTACTGCATGGCAGTGTTGTGCATTGCGTTGCGCTGCTCTGCATTGCTCTGCACCGCGTGGCATCGGTTTGCACTGCGTTGAACTATGCTGCACTGGTCTTCGCTGCTGTCGCATTAAACTGCATTGCGCTGATGTGCTGCGCATTGCGTCACAATGCGTCACATTGCGTTGCATTACCGTGCGCTGATTTGAACTGATTTGCATTGCAATGGCATTGCGTTGTTTTGTGTTGTGCCGCATTGCTATCGCATTGCTATCGCGTTACTATCGCATTGCTCTCGCATTGCTATCGCATTCCTATCGAATTGCTGTCGTTTTGCTATCGCAGTGCTTTGCATTGCGTTGCATTGCTTTGCGTTGCGTTGCATTCCGATCGCAGTACATTGCTTTGTTTTGCGGTGCGTTGATTTGCATAGGTTTGCATTGCTTCGAACTGTCTTGCGGTGTGTTGCCTTGCTTCGCATTGTCTTTGCAATGCATAGCGATCGCATCGCACTTATTTGCTTTGCATCACACACATTGCACCACATGTATTGCACCGCCAATGTTGCACCACACTGATCGCACCAACCTGATCACGCCGCACAGAACGCAAGAAACCCCTGCTCGGGGCCCGCGCTGGCTTACATTGACAAGCTCGAAAACAATCGGATTGCAAGCAACCCGAAGAAACAAGAACACTGACTGACTAGGGGGAATGCGAGGGGGGAGGGGAAGGGGAGGGAGGCGAGGGGGTGGGGAAAGCGGGGGGGGAAGGACGTGAAGCGGGGGGGAGCGGGGGGGAGGGGTGGGGAAGAGCGAGGGGGGCGGGGAGGGGGGAGGCGAAAAGGGAACTTTCGACTCGGGACGGCCACATTCGTCTGAAAGGCTCACGGCAGTTGCAGGGATGGACGTGGTGAAACAAAATATGGTTCTCGCCCAAAATGCAAGAGGGCCCATCATCAAACCGACAGATCGGATCGGCGATCGAAATGAATCGGATCAGCGGCAGCCGGCAGCCGAGTCGGGAGAAGTCGAATCGGTAGAAATCGGCAGGCTAGTAGTCCTCCATTGAGAAATCGGGGCCCAAACCAAAATCCGAAATCGAATCGAATAGGAATCGGAAACCATCGACATCGAAGCGCATCGGTTCGGAGGAATCGAAACGAGCACTGGGCATGGGGTGTGGTTTTCACAACGTGGCTCTCGCCTTCGCGCCGCGCACACTCGCCGCGAACAGTCACATGGGCGGATGGCGGCTCCTTGTCTACAGGAGGCTCTCGACCCAGCGCCGGCGCCGCGCGCACTCGTCGCAAGAGCTGACAGCAGCTGCAAGGACGGAGGACAGCTCCTTCTCAAGACGGAGCTCCTGCCTTTGCGCCGCGCACGGTCGGCTCAGACGCTTGCAAGATCTGCATGGGCGGAGGGCGCTTCGCTTTCAGGCTGCGGCTCTCGCTCGAGGCTTCCCGAGTTTCAGCGGCCATGCTTTTTGGTTCTTCGATGGACGTATCAACTGCACACGTGTACGGCGGGTTCGTGTCGTGCCGACCCCAGCGTTGGTTTTTGACACCGCAGGGATAGTTCAACCTTGAACGATCGGCCGTCTCCGCAACGTCCAATCGTTCAACATCGATCGATTCTGGGTCGCCGGCGGCGTTCAACCTTGAACGCCCGCGCTGGGGTCGCCGCTGGTCGACACGACGCAAACCTACCGTACGGCGGTTCATTTTCAAACTGGGCTCCCGCCAACTGTGTCCGCACAGACAACAGCCATCAGTGTGACTGGGTGCAGTCGTTGCATGGGTGGGCGGGCGCTCCTCTTCAAAAAGGGCTCTGGCTCTCGCTGGCCACGCTGCCGATCAGCTGTATGGCCATATCTCTTCGCATTCCATACAGATCACTGGTATGATTCGCCAGAAATTGTAATGCTTCCCCGGTTTGCCCTGTTTCTCCTCTTCTTGCTCCTCCTCCTGCTCCCTCCGCCCTCCTCCTCCTCCTCCTCCTCCGCCTCCTCCTCTCTCTTCCTCCCCTCCTCCTCTCCTCCTCCTTCTCCCCTCCTCCTCCCTCTCCTCCTCCTCCTCCTCCTCCTCCTCCTCCTCCTCCTCTCCCTCCTCCTCCTCCTCCTCCTCTCCTCCTCCTCCTCTCCTCCTCCTCCTCCTCCTCCTCCTCCTCCTCCTCCTCCTCTCCTCTCCTCCCTCCTCCTCCTCCTGCTCCTCTTCCTCGTCGTCCTCCTCCTCCTCCTCCTCTCTCCCTCCTCCTCCTCCTCCTTCTAGGCCACCCCGCGGCGTCGCCCGCCGCGGCCCCCCATCCTGAGCCGGCGCCGCCGCCGCCGCCTTGGGCGCGGCCGCCTTTGCCTCGGGCGCGCACGCGCGCGCAGGCGCGCGCAGGGGTGCGCTGCCGCAGCGAGGTGGAGGGGCGCAGCAGGGATCGAGCAGGAGGAGCAGGATGAGGAGGATGAGGAGGAAGAGGAGGAGGAGGAGGAGGAGGAGGAGGGGGAGGAGGAGGAGGAGGAGGAGGAGGAGGAGGAGGAGGAGGAGGAGGAGGAGGAGGAGGAAAAGGGGGGGGGGGCAGAGGAGGGCGCAACCCATGACGCCCCCTGTAAGGGCACGAGGCCCGAGCAGGGGGTCCACTTCGGTTCAAAACTCACCGACGATCAACGACTGAAGGCGAGCGGCAGGGCCCCTGCTCCCGCGGCACCGTCCTCGCGGAAGCCGTCCGTCCGCGCCCCGCCGTAGAAGAGGCATGCGGCGGTGGGGGGACGACGGGCGACGGGCTGGGAACCACGGGGCGGGGCAAGAGAACTAGTCAGAGTCGCCCGATAGCCCCCGAGAGGGGATGTTGCTAGGGACCTTCGCACCCTAGCACTCGGACGGGCCCAAAATACCAGGGGGGGAGGCACTCACGGGGTTGCGCCATTATCTTCACGCATCTCAGCCACTTCAATCTTCTTGCCTGTTTAAAGATGCCCCCCCCCGCTCGGCGCGCCTAGCCCTCATCCTCTGGTTGGCGAGGGTACTGGGTGCCAGAGAGGGCCCTCTACACACGATGCGAAGGTGCCGCATGCTGTCGAGCGCGCCACGAGCTCCGCAGCGCCGACAGCAGTAGGGAGGTGGCATCATGCCCGAGGGCCTGAAAGGGATCGGGCGGTTTCGGGGACAAGGGCGCTGGCAGTCCATCGGCGGCGGCCGTGCCACCGACCTCTGCCGCGAGCCTAGGCGCCACTTCCTCCTCGGCCCTGTCAGCCGCATCTAGAGCAACCTATGCCGCCTCCGAGCGCACGACCGAAAACGACTCGCCCAGGTCGAGAAGCCAACGGTCACGCACATGTCGCTGGATCGGGAAGGGAGACACTGGCGGGTTTCCTTCTTGCACATATTAAACTCTCGGCAGAACGCCCGCAGTCTCTGCACCCCCGATCAGCAAGGAACGCCGAGTGCCATGCATCATGGGTGGTGACTGCCAGGGGAGGAGGGGCGGGGGCCACAAAGAGAAATGGAACGAAGTCAGGGCCCATCACCGTCCATCTCCTGGCCTCCAGCAGCCGCTGGGCTGCCCGAGCAACAGCGTGGAACGGTGATGCTTGGGCTCCCCAGCGATGGCCTCCGCAAGCCCATCGGATACATCATGCTGAGATGCCCCATGCTATATCCGGAAGGTAGGCCCACGCGCCCCCCGCCCACAAACGTAAACGAAACCCCCGCTCAACGGCCCCATCAAAGCTCAAGTGGGCGGGGCGCCGTCTGAATAGAGGCTGCGCAACTCCAAAGATCGAGAAAACTTGCCTCCAAATCCCGGCGTGCTTGGCCGCGCCGAGCGCCAGCTCGGGATCCCGCGACTTCCCTCTGCGCACAACGGCCTGCAGGTCGGAGCAGAACGAGGCGCGAAGCGGGGCTCGCCACGAGAGCACGCAACACATCTCAATGCTCGGCGCGCAGGATGGTCTGGCGAGGGCCTGGCGGGGGCTCCGCAGGGGGCTCCAATGGGGGGCGTGGCGGGGCACAGCTGCGCGACCACCCGCCGAGCCCTCGCAACCTCTGGGGCCGAGCTACATAAGCAACTGCCGTCCAAAAACGAATCGGGACCCCAGGGACTAGACGCGCACGTCATATGCGAAGTAAGCACATGCAGCAGGTAGGGGGGGGGGGGGGGGCGCAACCTTGGCCCACGCCGCAGACAACGCGCCCTCTGCTTTGGACATATCACCCCTTTGATGCCGCGATGCAGCGCTCTGCGCCACGCCGCGTCCGCGCCAACAGGGGTGCGCGTGTGCTTGAGGAGGCGCCTGCTCCACCATCTCTGGGTGCCCTCTATGAGTGCCAACCTGATGTCGTGCGGAGACGTGGCCAACATGGAGTAGGACGTGCCAGCGTCGCTGCGTAGGGTGCGCGCATTGACCGCAATCCAGCCAATGCGCAGTGGAGAAGGTCAAGCCGCCGACCTCGGAACTCGGGCCTGCTGCCATGTCGGATTATCTAGCATGGTCATGCGTAGTTCCAACCAGGCCCGCTGGGCCCTGCTTATCTCCACCCTGCCGCCCCACGCGAACGCAGGTCACTTCGCTACACCGCCCGAGGTACAGTGGTAGATCGGATCGCACAGGCGGCCCGAATGCATGACGAAGTAACCAGTGACCCCCCCGCGCTTTTTTGCCACCCGCCAACGTAGCGGCCATGTGGCGCAAATGCCTTGGGGCGGTGTCGGAGACACCAGATACTGCCCCGCCGCGCCCTGCAGCTGGCAGGGCGCGAGCGCGCCAGAGGGCAGCAGCGCGTCAACCCACTGCAGACTTCAGGCGGGGAACTTTCTTTTCCTGCCCTTCAGAGCCTGCGCCCACTTCTTCTCCGGCGCGCGCGTCGCCCTGCCTCCAGCCAGCTCGCGCCCGAGATTCCTCGTCCGCCGACGCGCAGGGAGGGCTGGGCAAGACGAGACAATGGCAATGAACATGCGGCCGGCGCCGAAGCCGGCCACGAGGCCAGACTTCTTGCCATGGGTCCAGAGGCCGAGGTCGAACGCATCTGCCGCGAAGCTTTTGACGGCGCGCCCATGCCGGGGGAAATCCAGCTTGGAAGAAGAAGCCAACTGCAGGGACAAATCGCCCGCGCGCGCGGGGAGTCACCTGCGGGGATACGCTCTTGAGTCTCTTGACAGCGCGCAAGGTAAGAAGGAACAGCGTGCCCGCGGCGTGGTTGCACCCTGCTGGGATGCATTGATGCGCAACAGAAATGCGACTCAGAGAGCCAAGCACCTTGATACGTCGCGGCTGTCTGTGCAAGTCCACCAGCGTCCACACCATTCGCATGGGGAAGTCTCAGGCCCTCGCCTCGTGGAGCAGTCGCTCCGAGGAAGTCATCTCGAAACGCGTGGCCATATCGAGCAGCGCCGACAGATGAACGTCGCCGAGGAGCCCAGCGATCTCGGCATTGAGGTTGCGAGCAAACGCGCTGTCGGACGAGCTACGGCGACGCCCAGCACCCCGAATCTCCGAGCAACTGCGCCAATCCTGCCATTCGAACGTGAAAGGCTTTCTGACCTTACTCCAAGCCCTACAGATGCTGCTGGCCAGCGCTGCGAGGCGCGTGCCTCTATCTGGCTTGGCCAGCCTTGCCGCGTCGTTAACGGCCATCCCATCAGGCCATCCCCATGCCGATCCTATAGACTGACTAGCACTGCCAGCGCTTCAAAAGCGGCAGCTGGCAAATGAGTCAGCGCTCTGGGGCGGAGGGCACTGGGCCCTGCCGCGGCGCCAGCGGGGCAAGAGCGCGCCACGCATTGGACCAGCGCGCCACGATGGGGGGGGGGGGGGGGGGCAGACCAGCAGCCAAAGTCAGCGGGGAGCTGAAGAGGCGCGGCCCCGCGAGCGGTCCAAACGCGGGCCCGATGGGCGAAGCGCACCACCGGCCGACAAGCACGGAGTTGACGGGGCAATTGCTGCGAGGGTCTCTTCGACCGCTCTGACCTTCGAGAATCTGCGCGCCGCGGGCGCGCCAGACTGAAACGCTTCTCTGGCCCGCTTGAGCCAAGCAGTGGCAGCGGCGCTCTCTGCCTTGGCTATGACAGCCTTGGCCCTGGAATAAACGCCGTTGGCCTCGTTAGCAAAATCCGCCGCCGCTGCGAACCCACTCTCGAGAAAGCTTCGGGCGGGCTCCTCCAGATGCGAGAGCACTCTTTTACTGCGCCCAATCTTGCCCGCGAGCCCGGCGAACTCCGCCCGAGCCTGCAGCGGCTTACAGCGTTGCGCGGGCGCGAGAGTGCTTTGAGCATGAGCAGCCTGAGGGAGCATAACTTCCTTCGCGAGGTACTGCCGCGCCTTAGCGAAGTGCTCGGTCCATCTCAAAGCGGTGGCCCAGGCGCGATCGCCCGGGTCTTTGCGCGCCCCCCTTCGGGGCGGGGCCCGCGCCAGTTTTTGCCGACGGACCTCCCGAGGGCCGCCGCGGCCGACGCAGGCCTCAGCGCGGGCCGCGACGGCGCCCCGACGACCCGCGAGCTCTCTCTCAACGCCCTCAGGGACCAGATCCCAAAAATTAGGCAGCAAATCGCGCGACGTCACCTGTGGGGCCGTAGCCTGGAGCGCGGTCTCCCGCGGTAAGGCGGGCAGCCGCGCGCGTCCATTTTGCGCGGCCGCAGGGGGGGGGGGGACTTGGGATTCTTGACCAATCGAGCCCAAACTGGCGCAGAGCTGTTGCAAAAATCTGGCGAAACGGGCAAGTGCGGACAAATGTTGGCTGTCTCGCCCGCCCCGGCCCCCGCCTTGAGCTCGGGCAGCAGCCAGCTCGAGCGCGTGAAACAGGTGGCACGCGTGCCCTGGCTCTTGCACAAAGGTGTCCGAGGCTCAGGGGGGCTGCCCTGGGAAGCCTGGGCGGGGGGGGGCAGAGGGGGGGGGCAGGGGGACGAACGACACGACACGACACGACACGGAAATAAAAGTGGCCCAGGGGGGCTACCCTGGGAAGCGTGGACAGGGGGGGGGGGGGGCGAACGACACGACGAACGACGAAAATAAAGGGTTCCGTGGCCCAGGGGGGCCACCCTGGGAAGCGTGGACAGGGGGGGGGGGGGGGGGGCAAACGACACGACGAACGACGAAAGTAAAGGGTTCCGTGGCCCAGGGGGGCCACCCTGGGAAGCGTGGACAGGGGGGGGGGGGCGAGGGGCACCCTGGGGGGGCGGGGGGGGCGAACGACACGACGAACGACGAAAATAAAGAGTTCCGTGGCCCAGGGGGGCTACCCTGAGAAGCGTGGACAGGGGGGGGGCGAGGGGGACGAACGACACGACGAACGACGAAAATAAAATTGTCCGAGCTCTAGAGCACAGCTGCGCAAGAGAATAATCGTGGATGCGGCCTAGCGCCGCCTGCCGACGCGCGGCCACGGTCGACCGCGCATGCGCCGCTCCCGCGCTGGCGAGCCAATCCGACTGGCGAGGGTGCTGATATTCACGTTCCAGCCACCTCCCACGATCCAGGGCATCCACGCGCCATTGGATGCGCTGAGATACCCAACCAATCGCCACAACATCGAGGTACTCTGAGACCCAAGCCCCGCTCCGTCTTTGAAATAAATGGGCGCGAAGACAACGCCTCCAGGCAACACAGACTGCGCATGCGCTGCCACCACTCGCCCTGGGGCAATGTCGGGCGTGGGCGAACATGGCGGAACCGTAACTGTGATGTGCGACTGCGCCAGCGCCTCCACGCCGCCTGTAGTCCCAGCGCCGCCAGACTCATCCGGTATGGCCGCGCTCCAGATACCGCGATAGTGGGTGTCACCCACTTGATGCTGCCAACCAGCTATCAGGTCAACGGGCACATGCAACTCTTGAGCAAGAACAACCTGCGCGCTCGCCTCGGCAAGGTAATCCACCAAGGACCCAAGCTTACTGGAGTTTACCGTGACCACCGTAGCACACTTAGATGCGTTGGGCTGCTGGCTCTGCGGGGGATTCAGAGCATGCCTCGCCCCATGACGCGGACCATGTCGCGGAACAGACGCGCCAGAACATCCGCCCACGTGCGGAATCGTCGCCGTCGCGGAAACCAACGTCGACGTCGCATTACTACCACCGACGGAAGGATGCAGTTAATCTCTGCTCGCCTGGCGATGGCCCCCGCCCGCTGTCGAAATTATCTGGGCTTCGATGCGCTGGCTGGCATTGATAGCTGACCCTGTCGTTTGGTGCGCCCCCAATTGCAACTGAGACACCACCACGGCATCCACTGAAAATTGACCTCCATGCGGGTCGACAAGCGAATGTCCGAATGAATGAGGGACAGCACCAGGCCCCTCCCCTGCGCGAGCAAAAAATGAACGTCATGACGGCGCTGATGAGCACGAGCGCACTACGCCACTGCGCGTGCTGCCTTGAGCTTCTTGGCCACGCGCGCGACGGACTCGAGGTACCGCTTGAGCCGCTCACGTAGCCCCTGGACTGATGGCGAGCCGCCCTCCTCGCCATACTCGACCTCGACGCCACAAGCCTTGCGATGCTCTCTGCTCTCGACACATCGCCTTATCCAGGGAGTCCACGTGCGCAGCAGCCACACAGGCGTCCACGTCCATGTCCTCCCCGTGCTCCGAGGCGGGCGGCGTGGGCGGCACCCCGACCTCCTGGGCCTCTGGCGCAGCAGCTGTCGCCGCCTGGGTCACAGTAGCCTGCTTGAGCTCGTCCACCACCTGCGCCATCGACCGCAGCTCCTCCGAGAACTGGGCCGTGCCGCCGAGCGCTCGGCTGACCGCATCGAACTGAGCCACCGTCGCCTCGAGCCCAGGAATGAACGCCGCCATGGTAGACTGTTGACCTCCGCTCCAGCAGGCAGCGCCGCGTGCACCGCCTGACGAAACTTCTCCGTGGTCTCGGTGACATGCTGCTCCGCCTTGGCTTCGTCCTGTACGGCCTGCTGGAGAGCCTCAAGGCCGTACGAGCCGCTGCCACCCGCTGAGTAGCGACGGTATTATTGGCCGCGGCGCTCTTGATCAAAGGAACCATTACTCTGCTCGATCGGCCTGTCAGATTAAAGTTCGACGCACAGACGGTCCCGCACAGCCGTCCACTTAGCCACATCATCCTGGTGGTCAGGCCCAATCAACAACATGCTTTCGACAGACGTGAGACGCTTGCGCCTGTCACGCCAGGTGGTGGACCAACGCCTTCTCCCTGGCAGTGGCCAACGAAGCCGCACGACAAACAGGAATTTTGGGAGGAGGCGTGTCCGTGAACCCGGAGCCTTTGGGCCGGTTGCACATAGCACAGAACTTCTTGGCTGGGCCATTGATCCAAGAGGTGTTCGTCGGCTTGTGAATCCACCACTTGCGGAACCAGGCGTCGGCTTGGGCTGCACGGCGCTGTCTGGATCCCATGGCAACAGCAGAAGGGCGAGCCACGCAAGCAAGCCTGGGCGCCCTGCCGTATCGATGGAGCCTGTGACGCCAGGGCAGGCTGACACAGGGGTGCGGGAAAGACTGTCGGGCACAAAGCCCTGGCACTGCCGCGGACTAGCGGTATCCACTTTGTTCAAAGCGAACTTCCAAACCTTGGGCCAAAATGGCTGCGGAGAAGGGGGAGGAGGAGAAGGAGGAGGGGGAGGAGGAGGAAGAGGAGAATGAGGATGAGGAGGAGGAGGAGGAAAAAGGAAGGCGAGGAGGAGGGGAGGAGGGGGCAGCAGAGGGGGTGGAGGAGCAGCAGGGTGGCGAGCTGGAGGGCCCCCCCTTGCGAACACGCTGTTCAAGGAAGTACGCAATGCAGCGCAGTGGCGCGAGAGGGAACCTCACGAGAAAGTCCCCGAGCGGCGACTCGGGGAGACCCACGCTGCTGCTCGGGGGGCGAGGGCGAGCGGAAGGAGTGGAGGCTCGGAGGGCGAGGGCGGGGCGGAGGAAGGAGGAGCGGAGGACCTAGCCAGCAGAG
>CAUYUJ010003247.1:247500-262500 GCA_963575745.1 Prorocentrum cordatum
TCTATCTCTCTCTCTCTTTCTCTAGTCTCGGCTCGAGAGTGCCCTGCACTCAGACCGCAGCCGCGACGCGAAGCGCCCCGCCTCGGAGTCAGACTCCCAGGCCTCGCGAGACCGGAGGGGTCCCAGCAGGACCCTACTGATTCGCGTCACCTCTCTACCCACCAGAGCGCCCGCCGCAATGGCCCCCGGCAAGCCGGAGCGCCGTCGCTCTTCCAAGCAGCCGCCGAGCTCACGTCCTGCAGCTGAAGGGTCCCTCCTCCAACGCAAGCAGGACTGCATTGCAGCTTTCAAGCAAGCGGGGTCTGACCGCCCCACGGCCGCATACAACGGGCTCGCCGAGCTGAACGCGGACGAGCTGCAGGCCACGTACGACATGCACAAGACCAACACAAAGAAGCTCGGCAGTGCCTTGATCCGCATGTGTGCCGCCAACCAGATCAGCTACACGCTGGATCACCACCAGCGCAGCAAGCCTAAGCGCATTGGTGGTGACACATCACACCCACCAGCTGCGTCCGCACGTCTTCAGGCTGCGGACGCCCAATTCATTGCCTTGGACCCGGCCTTCTGGAAGGTCCCAGTCCTGGCCGAACCCACATCACTTGACGACGGCAAGACGTACAAGCCCAGTATCAGCCTCCACGACTACGAGAGCGGTGAACGGCTGCTGCAGCACCACCTTGAGCAGGGTAAGCGTACCACGGGTCAGCTTGCGATTGCTGTCATGGGCCCAAAAAACGATAACTACGTCGGTACCGAGCTCGCCGTCCCCGTGCTGAAGCGTCACCCCAAGGCGCCCAAAGTGGTCCACACGCACGTCCCCGTGACCGTGTACCAGCTGGGCACCAAGGAAGTCGCCTGCACGGAAAAAGTAGCCGTCGCCACCATCGATCCTGCCGACCACGTATGCTGGATTCGGGTGACCATACATGAAACCGAAGCCATCGCCGCAGTCCCCTCCATGCATCAGGCCTTCGAGGATCAGTTCTCGGGAGGTGCCCCCGTGAACGGTGGTCCACGCGCCAAGGGTCCTTTCCGAGGGGACTCCGCTCCACAGGACAAGGCGCGCCAAAACCAAAAGCACAGGGAGTCCAAGAAAGACGCTCGCCGCCAGGAGCTCGATAGTCAGCTCCAGGACACCTTCAAGGCCCTCTTCCACGGCAACTTTAAAGCCGTCACCATCCTCGAACCCTGCAAAAGCCTAGGCAGGTATGGATCGGGCGTCGGAAAGAGGTCCCTGGCTGCCACCTTCGGCGTCAGTCTTCAAGCGGTTGACAAGGTCTTGGCGGGTTCAGGGCAACTCGGCGCCACCTACGACCTCAGCAACGTAGGTGCAGACGAGCCCACTGCAGACAAGTACCAGACCGTGTGGTTCCCTGAGGACCAGCCCATCACGATGGCAGATGCGTTCCAGAAGTCGGTGGACTTCAAGGCCCTAGGAGTCGTCAGGCACGGCAAGTCAGGCTTATTGGGGATCCGTGTTGCACGAGGGTCAGACGCCGCCAAGGCTGCTGCCGTCAGCATCCGTGGCTGTGAAGCCACCCTCGCCAAGACGCGATACCGCATCACTGGCATTGCGGCACGCCACGCCACGCTGACCCAGCTTGCTAAGACTCTCACGGGCCCGTCCGTCAAATGGGACTGTGAGGTCTACCACACCGCCTGGGACCCAGCCACTTCGGCTCAGTTTGCCTTAGTGCGCGCCCATCGTCCCCCACCCACATATACGGTACAGGTCGCAGGGTGCCCCATCCCGTGGAGCATCACCGAGGCCCCGTTGGCTGAGGTGGTGCCGAAGAGGGACAACGTTACCATTGTCACCCCTACCACTATCACAGAGCCTGTGACGCCGCCAGCCCGTGGTGGCGGCTTCAGCCCCGCCACGGGCACACTCCTAACCAAAGCGGCCCAGAGCCCTTACCTCCACGACCTCATGACTGCCACGCCCAAAGGCAAGGGCGTCGCACCGCTCCCGATCCCCAAGGAGGAGCCTCTAGCCAAGCGCCACCGATCCTCCAGTGGGAAACGCAACGCCACGCCGCACGCAAGACCACACGGCGCCCCAGGCCGCAGCTCCTCTGCACCCCCGCACGGCACGGATGGAGCTGCCGAGCAGACGGCCGTCCAAGGACCAGGTGGTCATGACCCGCAACTTGGCACGGTGGCGGCTGAAGGCGGGGGCCACACGGAAGGGGACGCTGCCACAGCCGCCGAGGTACCAGGCGACGCTGACGACGTTGAGATCCTCTCATCAGGGGATGAATTCAGCGTGGCATCTCGCGAACTGAACACCCTCGGCGAACGCTTCGCAACGGCCCCTAAACTGTCAGATGCCGCCACGACCCGCATCCAACACATGGAACAACAGCACGAGCTGCTTGCCAACACGGTGGATAACATGCAGGTTCAGCTTGCGGGCGTTCTCTCATCCCAGGCCACACTCACGGAGCACGTTTCAGGCTTGGAACGAGGGCTTGCCACCGTCGTCACTCAGCAACAGACGGCAACTACCGAAGCTGCTGCACTGCGTGGCGACATCCAGGCCCTCCTCGGGCACCTCACGGGGGGCACCATCCACCTGCCTCAGGTGGCCACCCTCGAAACAAAAAAGGAGGAAGCTGCATCAGTTGCCGACCCCGTGGCTGTCTGCGGGTGGATTGACCAGCCAGGCCAGGTCACCCCAGGGACGGGGCCCCCAGGGGCTGACAAAGGCAAAGACAAGGGTCGGGCCACTCAGGAACCCTATTGAAGGTGCCTCAGAGAGCCTGCCTCAGCCCTCCGAGGAAGCGCCTTCAGAGGCATCTCTTCTCTCTTCGCGTCGTACCTCTTTCTTGTCATATCATGTCAGTTTTGGCAGCAGCACGAGCAAGCTATCTGGTGTAGGGACACCTGTCATCTTGCTGTGGGTGTGTTTGTTGCTATGTACATGAGCATGCAGGGGTATCTGAGGATGCGTGCTGACATGCAGCTTTTGGCTCATCGCTCGCGCCGCCCGCCAGGCCTCGCCATCATGTGGCGCCTTGCCTGCAGCCTGGCCCTCCCCTCGCTCGCTGGAGCACACCCGTCTTCAGGCGGTGCGCCCCAGCATGGAGGTGAGATTCTCCTGCGACACGCTGAACGTGGGACCCTTTTCTACCTCTACGATGACAGCATCTACAAGTACGATCACTGCACCATTTTGGACTCGATCGTGAACGGCACCGTTGCCGCGGGTCCGTGCGGCATAGGCCAGGCACACAGTGGCGGCTTCAGCCCCGCTGTTGTGCCCCGCTATTGCCCTACGGGTCTCACCACTCCCCTGTGTGATAGGGGCGAACCCGAGGAGGACCCTGCTTTCTGGCACCTGATGATGATCCGCGCCCGGCTCATACCGTGTGCGGCGGCGTGGGCACCAGGTGAGGACAACCAGGACATGTTCTGGGCATGGCTCGAGGACTGCGTCCCGTACATCCTGGCGACGCTTCATCTGCCACAGTACGATCACCTCTTCCAGGAGGAGTCCGAGGACACTACCGACACCCTGCGTCAGCGCACTGCGGTCGACATGTGCGAGGACATCTGGCACAGAGCGGGCCCCGACAGGCAGCGCATCAACCGCAACCTCACTCGTATCCAGAGCAGCCGCGAGTACGCCACCCGCTACTTTGGCCTCCTTCTGGAATACCAGGGCGCTCGTGCCACGCTCGTCGGCCCTGAGGCTTTCATGGCACCTTTGCCGCCATACCTCTCACGGGCCCATGCTCTGCTGCCAAGAGGCCTCCCTCCACCCGACCAAGACGCCATGGCGTACCTCGCCGACGTGATTCTGCACCAACCGCCAGACATGCTGCCGCTCGTCGAGGCGGAGCTCGCCGCGGCGCCGATGGACGGCACCGATCAGGCCGCAGATGATCCCGTATCATGGCTGCTACAGCACATCGCGGCCAGCGATATCGGCAACATATCCATGGACTCGTTCCACGCGTCGGACGATAGCCAGGACGGCATCGATGCCCAGGATCGAGACGGCACGACACCACCAGGCGACTCGGCCCAGCGTGACCGCGACAGTGGACCTTACTTTGGGCACACCTCGTTGCACAGCAGTCCGCCCCACAACTCTGCTCAGGCCGACCCCAGTGCACAGCTCAACGACGCTGAAGGCGTCACTGCCGCTGACGCGACAAGCCATTCCACTGCATCGCCAGCTCATGCCAGCCAGTGCAGTGGCGGCTTCAGCCCCGCTGCACCACTGGCTAGACCTGGACATCCCCAGACCGCAGGTGGCAGCATCACGCCCTTCACCTCCGTACACCGTGACAACGTGACTGACGACTGGCAGGCCGACATCGACAACGACCCCATCGATGATGAGTACCCAGATGCCAGCGGTTCCCACGAGCCACAGCACAGCGCAGCGGCATCACGACATTGTGGCTGCCTCATCTGCCTCTTTGTGGCCACGTACGCCATCGCGATAGCAATGCCGTACAAGGACCAGATCGATGGGTACTTGCCGACACCGAGCCGAGACCCCAGCTACCGACAACGACGACGACGCAAAGCGACGGCACCAGGCCCATCGGTGTCCACCACATCCCGACGCAAAACGACATACAATGTCACGTCCACATTGTGGGCCACTCTCAAATGGACCAGCGTCAAACTCAGAGATAGCGTCTCGGGCGGAGCCACTGCAGTCGGGGTCGGCCTCGGGGGTGTCCTGAAATGGGCCAGCGGCAAGCTAGGGGCTATTGCCACAGGTGGAGTCGTGTGTGGGCTTCTACTCGTCGGTGCCAAACTTCTTGCCCAGGGAGCTGTTGGACACGTAGGAGCCCGCATCTGTGCGCGGGCCCTGGACTCATCCACAGCCCAGTGGTGCCTCCGCTGTTGCCAACCGAGCAGGAGGCCGCGGGACGAGGCCACATACAAAATGCCGTGCACGCTCGCCGACGAACACGACGACCAGCATGTGCACGCACTCCGACATCCGCTGCTACAGGAACACTACGCCGCAGCAGTTGCCGCCGCAGTCGCCGATGTCACTACCGCCACCACCGCCGCCATCGTCGAAGTCACTGCCGCCGTATCGCGAGCTTCGTCTGTCACACCAAGATCGACCAGCCCGTCTCCACGAGACGGCTCCAAGAGCGGCGCGACATTCGGTAACCTACCGACTAACGAGGATGCCACAGCACACGGCAGCGACACCGAGGCAAGGGAAACGCGTGAGCGCACCCACGATAGCCCGTGGTCTATCTTCCGACATGCTGACGCTCGTGGTTCCTCCCCCGACGCGGACACCCAACCACCACGACGGCGAGCACGCTATGCATCACCCGACAGGCCCCAGGCGCCTTCAGGCCCTGGTATGCCTTACACTGCCCTCAAGCCACCGACACGCAACTTACGCAACACCATCCAGCGCGACCCAGCGGTCCCCGTGCCGCCGAAGAGCATACTTAACGCCCTGTATCAAAACGGTTTTGCGCTAGGAAACAGTGGCGTGTCTACAGAGGACATCAAAGACGCTCTGCGACTTCACGACCATCCTCGATTTACTCATGATCCAACACTCCAAGCGCTGGGGCCGTGGACGGACATCATGCAGAGGCCACCGAACCGCCTCACTTGGGTGCTGGAAGACTCGGGCGGGAACTCAGGCGAGACAATCTTCCCATACCTCACGTGGGACCTCCGCCAACCCACCACCGACGCGCCCACTGTCTTCTGGCATGGGACCCGCGGCGACCTTGCGGCCCGTCTTGCTGCCAGTGGAGGGCACCTCTTGCCAGGTCCCCGCCGTGAAGCGAAGGGTCGAACTGGCACCAACGTTGGCCGCACGTACGCGAGCGTGCACCCTTCGCTGGCCGCGTGGTACGCAATGCCGCCCCACCCGCCTTACAGTCTTGAAGACGACACCCTCGCGTGGGGACCCATCGCACTCTGGATGTGCGAGGCCACCCAACCACCGCGCGGGGAAAACAGGCACAACTACGTGAAAGGGGAGGCCCACGGAGCGCGCCTCATTTACCCTCGGGTCCTGAGCCTCCTCATCCGCATGGACTGGTGTGCCCCCACAGAAGCTGCTTCCAGGTGCCGTGCCCTTCCACACGCCTATGGCATGGGCGACTGCGCGCACGCCCTCCACATCGCTGGTTACGATCATCCTGATCTCCGTGAGGCGGCTGAAGCTCACGACCAGGAAGCTAGCAACAGGCGCAGACCAGCCATCGCGGCAGCATGGCCACCGCCGCAGGCGCTATACTCGCCAGAGGCAGCGCGAGTATGGGCCAAACAGCACTACGACACGGAAGCAGCCACCAGGGATGACCCTAACCAGCCCCGCCCACGTGTCTCGCTTCACATGCTCCAGTTGGACCCGAAACCACTCATCGACCTGGTGTACACTGGCTTGCAAGCTGTCCCCGTGCGGGGGCACCCTGACGCACGCGGGTCGCGCCCCAGCGGCTCCAGCCCTGGGGCCGCGTCGGGCCCACCACGCACGTACAGGTTAGGCACAGCCCTGGCGCACAGTCCAGACCGCTCATCGACGACATCTGGAGCCGACGAACGCCGTACGCCTTCCCTCATCAGCGCGGCCGCCGCCCTCGCCCGAGGCCGTGCTCGTCCACGACGATCTGCCTCTCGCTCGTCACGACAGAGTGACGGGAACTCCACCTCAGACAACAGTGGCATCGAGACGTGGGAGCACATTGTGACGGAAGAGGAGCCGACTGCCTACCACGTCCTCGCCTACCATGTCCGTGATGTGCGGTCCCGTGTCAATGCCCCTGGCATCGAGGTCTGGCTCGACCCTGGTGATCACCACGATGGAGCCTACTTACCGTGGGGGACGACAGTCATGGGCCACCGCGTTATTGACTCTGCGGTGGATGGGCGGGACGGCTGGGTCATCCTCCACCACGACCACGGCGACACCACTACTAAGCTCTGGGCACCGACCCAAGTCCACGTCAAAGCGGACGACACCTGGCGCACCGTCATGGTACCAGCGGACATGGGGCCCCAGTGGATCAGGTGCCACGCCGAGGACGCACGCCTCCCCGCCGAGGTTGTCCGCACTACAGGCCAATCCTGGTTTGCTGACGTCTGGCCCTTGTGGGATCGCCCGAGACCCCACCCAGACGACCCAGGCACAAATGAGCATGCGCTCCCGCCTTTACCAGGACGCTGGTCTTGCCTGCAGTGTCGATTCCAATGCTGTCAGTACTGTGCCGCCCGCCGCAACACGCAGCTCGGCACCTCGGGCCAACCAACATGCCCAGACTGCGGCCGCAGCGGACTGCGTACACTCATGGACTGGTCAACGGACTACTCGTGCAACAGTTGGACGTGTGCATACAGCACCAACAACAGGGACTCCGACACATGCTGCCTGTCCAGCAGGTGCCCCCATCCCCCCAGGCCACACAACCTGCTCGACGTCCGTGCCACAGGGATGCCGCCGCACATCCTTGCCCGCCAATTCGGCAACGCGCCAGCCCTCCACGACCTTAAGGAACCCCCCCGAGCGCCTTCAGGCCCCGGGGGGGAACCTCCACAACCAGGGCAAGCAGGCTACCAGGGTCAATGGTACCTCCCACCGCAGCCGCGGCGCGTCCCCAGGCAGGGACTGCCTGACGGCACAAGGCGGCCACCTGGATTTCACAGGAACGGGGATGCCCGAAGAACCTTCCCCCGACCAACCGCTCTGGAGGGAAGGCTACGTGCTCTTCAGTCCCCACCAGGCCCTCAAGGAGGAATTCACCTTCAACAAGACGGTCCGCCGACCCTACTCCCTAGCCATCACCAACATGTACAGGGATCGTGTCACGGTCAGGACCGTCTGCGAGTCGATCGCCGAGCGCATCCACACTACCCGCACCCGCTGGCGAGATGTGGTACTGTACTGGGACGCCGAGGGTGGTCCTGGGCCTCAAGCCCTCGACTACGACATGCGACTCTGCGACGCCATGGTGAGCCGTGCCACGACCGAAGCCGAGCTAAACCACGACCGCAGCAACCGTGGTAGTTTCTGCCTCTATGGACCAGCGCACCAGCGAGCCGTCAACATCACGGCGATCTCCGAGCCGCAGAACATCGACTACATGGAGCATGTGCGGCGATACTCACCCGTAGGGGGGACCTACCCTGACCACGCCTTCGAGCACGTCTATCGGGGCTGGCAGCGGCCCGACGTGCCCACCATCCTCCCCGACACCCGTCCCCTCTCGAGAGCCGACTGGCAGCGTCACCAACAGCACCAGCAGCGCATCCAGCAGCGGGACCAACGTGACGCAGGACAGCACGGCACGCCACGCTTCCGCTCCCCCGCGCGAGTCCCGACAGGCGGTAACACGGCCTACGACGGGGTTGCCGCCTACTACCGTGGCCCCATAGGCGCCAGGCCCGCGGCTGCTGGAGCAGCCGCCTCCAGCTACGGCCACGCCCCCCACGCCAGGGTACACCCAGCGGTCATCGGCTACCCGCGTGCACCCGTGCAGGCCCTAAGGGCCACCTCGCCAGTGCCAGGGTCCACGCGCGCCTGGGGCCTTTACTCAGGCCGACATGATGGCACCTCCAGCAACCAGCCCGCAGTGATAACCCCTGCGGCTTCAGCCCAGGGGGCTGCAACAAACCGTGGCAGGGCTGGGCGCCCCGAAGGATGGCGTGATGCGAACGTGCGCGCTTGGCAACCGCGCCAGCACACGCCCCCGCCAAACGTGGCTGCAGCACTGCGCCCTGCCCAGGCAAAACCTGCCCCACCTGAGCGGGAGAGGCAGCCGCTTACCCCGCTCGTCCTCACGCACATCCAGGCGCATCACAGCGCCTCCCCGCGGCACAGCGAGGGAAGCGCCCACCACGTCAGCCCCCGCCCCGACGCTGTCGACCCCGACCAGGCCACAGCCACGGCGGAGGGCGGCATAAGCGCCTCTCGCCAGCCCAGCCCATCACCCTGCGCGGCGCCGATCCGATCCCCGAGCAGGGCGGATTCCGAGCGCGCTAATGCCCAGGCGACCTCGCCACGCGACCGCCACACGGGCGGGCGCGTCCCGCGCAGCAGGACCTGCAGCCGCCACAGTTCACGCAAGGCCCCAGGGAGCTCCACGAGCTCGCCGCCTCGCGAGACTCAGGCTGATGGCCGAGCCCCCGAAGTGGTGCCACGCTTCGGAGCCAGCGTCATCGAACCTGGCCAGGTCGACCTCGAGCCGACGCCGTCCACGGACCACGAGCCGCCGCTGCCCACCCGCGTGATCGTCCCCATCGACGAGGCGCCAACCTTCGACCCGTTCAAGAACAAGTACCGTGTCAAGAACCTTGTGGCGGGTTTCGGCGGTGGCTCACCGCTCTCACCTCAGAGTCGGGGCGGAGCCCCCGCCACCTCAGCTGCTGCCGCGGCAGCGGCGGCCCCGCGGGGAATCAGCCCTGTCCGCAACGTGGGCCTCACGGCAGCGGGCATGGACGAGGCCCAGCGCCAGGCCTCCGACCGTGCTGCTGGAGCCGTTCCACCAGATGCTGCTCATCAAGATACTGACGGGGCGGGCGCGCCACCGCAGGAGGGACCAGCGGTGTCGCGTGCGCAGTACATGCGCGTGCGTTGTGCCGCCGCCGCGCCTAGCCGCCGCCGCTGGTTCGCTTTTGTTTCTGTGTTCGGCAGGACGGATCGAGGAGTCGCCTCCTTCTCCCTCTGCTGCCGTCTCACCTCTCCTCCCCTCGTCCCCTACAGTACTGGAGTGAGGAGGATTTTTCGTGACATTTTCACTGACGTTTATGAACCCCCCCTGGCGCAGTGCCGACCGTGTCCCGCCTATACTTCTGGCCTGACGGCGGCTTCAGCCCCGGTCAAGCTAATCCATAGGAACGCCATGAGCTCCTACTGTGGCCAAGCCTCCTACCTGGGCGAGGGTCAGGCTGACCTTCACCGCGCGGGGCGTGCAAACCCCAGCTCCACCGATGGAGACGGGCCAGGTCGCTCCATACACCTCGTCAGCCTTAACATCACCAGTCTCGCAGCGAATTGGCCAACCATCACCGCCCTTGGTGTCGACCACAACGCCGCAGTCATAGCACTGCAGGAGACCCGACATGCCAAGCCGACTAGGCAAGCCATCGCTACCAGCGCCGCCAATCCACTCCACGGAGGATACCACGCCAGTCTTGGACCTGACCTTGATCTGGCGCGAGCCCAGCGCAGAGCTGCCCACGGCGGCACAGACCACACCGTTGTGGGCAACACTGGCGCCTCGGGAGGGGTCGCCATCCTCTCTAAGGATGCCATTGTCGACTCCACTGTCGACGACAATGCGCCCTGTATCGCCGCCCTCAAGGCCAAGAAAAGATGGCACGAGGTCTTTCTCCCGCTCTGCACTCAACACCGCCGCAGGCGGCGACGAAACAACCACGGGCCCGCGGGGATCTACATAGCGAGCCTCTACGGGATTGCTGGAGGAGACAGCACAGCTCTTTTTCGGCTCGCTGACTGCGCCGCCGCTAGGGTCGGCTCAGCCCCCTACTTCATCTGCATGGACGCCAATACGAACATCGACGACAACCCACACCTTCTGCACATGTTGCAGCACGGATGGTTCAACGTTGCTGAGGGCACACCAGACCACACCATGCACACATACGGCAATATCCCTGACTGGGACCGCGTCACCAAGTGCCCCCGTACTTCGCGCATCGATTATATCATTGCCAACCAAGCGGCGCGATCCCTTGTCACCGACTTCTGCTACCTTCGCGACTTGCCAGCGAAGTCTCATGTTGGCCTGCAGGTCACGCTTGACCTCAGTCGCCTCGACCATACGGCCCGACGTCTTCTTGCCCCCACGCCCTACCCTCCCGACGATGGAGCTCATGAGGGTCACGAGCTGCAGGCACTAGGGACCCTCATCGCTGGGCGATATCAGGACCGCATGGAACAGGCCGACACACGCGACGACGTGGAGCGCATGTTCGCCCTGGCTAACGAGGCCAGTCATGAGTACCATCTCACCCGTCTGCGCGACCTGCCACCTCCACCGCCCGACCACCCAAAAAAGAAGCCCCCCACCATGCACGGGCTTACGCCCACGTTCGAAGATCGACCAGTTGTCCCCCGCGCCTTCCCCACCTACGGAGCTTCCACGATACACATGAACCGACTGCGCAAGCTCCATCGGCAACTCTGTGAGCTCCGTTTCATCGGACAGCACCATCATTTGGATTGCCGGGCTATCCCGCCGTACCTCGCGCAGCGCATCGACTGCACGTGGACCGCGGCCCGCCTCTTATGCCACAAGCTGCGCCCCACGGTTCTCCTAGACTTCCCCGAGGCCTGGACCCCCGACGAGCCAGTGCCTCACGGAGAGCACCTTGACGTTTTGATCCAACACCTCGACTTGGAGCTGGCGCGACGTGCGAACCGTGCCAAAGCTGAACGCATCAAGATATGGGCTGAGGGCGTCCGCGAGCCAAGCGGGCGAAAGGCGGCCATATACGCACGGGCTGCTGACAGCTCGCCCACGGCGTATCTCCGCACGCCTACCACACCTGACGACACGCAACTCCACTGCGACACCAACGCCTTTAAACCTGACGAAGCTTGCACGGACGACAGCGACGCTGACACCGAAGCTGGCGGCTTCAGCCCCAGCGACGGTAGTTCGCCCGACACGGACAGCGACGAAGACCACACTCGTGAACCACCACCTGCGCAAGTCCCCGACATCCTCCCTGCCAACGCCATTGTTGCTAACACCAAGGACATGCTGAAGCTCATGGTCGACACCTGGGAGCCCATCTTGGGCAGGTACCGTGCACGTGCGGGACATGACGCCGAAGCCATGCCGACGTGGGCCGACTTCTACGACGAGTACCGACAGGAGCTGCCTACGCCAGCACCAGCTACCCCTTTCCACCTTACTGACGACCAACTCATCCACTTCATTCGCACCCGTTCACCGCGCCGCGCGGGGGGACTGGACGGCTGGACTACTAAGGAGGCTAAGGAGTTACCCGACGACATTCTTCGCCTCTTCGCCAGCGTCCTACGCGCTATGCAACGCACTGGCACCATCCCAGAACCCCTCCTCCACGTGCCAAACCCGTGCCTCCGAAAAGGCCGAGGCGAACTCCCAACGGACCAACGACTTCTCTCGGTGCTTTCCGTTTGGATGTATGCGTGGGAAGCGCCAGCTTACCGCAGCCTCACGGACTGGCGGAAAGGATGGACCCACGCCACGAGTTTTGGCGCTGTTCCCAAAGCTACCATTGGGGACGTCAGCACCTCTCTTGCCCTGCGCATCGAACACGCCAGGGCCTTACTCCTTCCCTTAGCTGGAGCTGCCCTGGACCGACAGAAGTGTTTCGACTACCTCATCACGGACATCTGCCTTAACCTTGCGCTTCACGCGGGGTGTCCCCAAGACATCGTTACTGTCCGCAGAAACTTCTACAGGCGCCACAAACGCTACATCCGCATGAACGGTGCGTACTCTAAGGAACTGGCCAGGACTAACGGCACCTCCAGGGAAGCTCTTGGTCCCTGGACGACATTAAGCTGCTCATGTGTGTGTGGACCAAGAGACAGCATCGATACGTTCCGCGATCACTCAGCACTACCTTCGTTGACGACAGCAACTCCACTACCCACACCGCGCCTGAGTTGCAGAAATCTCTTGATGAAACCGCCAAGTTTGATCGATTTTCTGGTCAACGCATTCATCCTGGCAAAGTGGCGGGGTGGGCGCTCACCGACGAGCTTCACACCGCCGTTACCCAGCTCACTCTGGCGGAACGGCCCTTACGCGTGGTCGACTCCTTTAAGCTCGTCGGGAGTTACATCAACGCCGAGGCAGCGCCGGCTCCAGCCGCGCTTAACCTCACGGCCACCGCTGACGCCCGTGTTCGCAGGGCGACTAGTCGCCTGCCGCGCATTGGCAAGCTCCCATCACCGATGCTTATTAAGGCGCGGCACGCCCGTTCCCTTGCTGCCAGCGTCTGTACCACGGGCACCGACATTCAAGCCCCATCAGGCCCCGTCAAAACTGCCTACAACCATGCCCTTAAGGCGGCTATCCGCCCCAAGGGAAACAGGTGGGTCGAGTTTTGGACTCTCATGGCCGTGTGCGTCCCAGGACACGCCCTGGAGATTGACGCCATTATGCAGCGTGAAGTCTTCCTGTGTCTGCGGCGACAGGTTAACCGCGACGCTACTCTCTGCGGTCTCGTCAGGGATCTCCAACACCATGTCCAGACCCTTTTCGGGGGAGGACCTGTGGACGACTTGTCCAGACGCTTCAGCAGCTCCGTTGGACCTGGCCCACATTTGGCATCATGTACGACGACTGGGGCTGTCAGATCAGTTGGCTGAACCTACCCCAAAACGCCTTCCTTCACATGCTGCGAGCCTCACAACGCAGAGCCTTTCTGAGAAAAATCAAGCCACGGCGTCATGACCTTGGACACCTGGCCTCTGTCAGACAGGGCCTCGACCTCTTCGCCAGCACGTGGCTCGCCCGAACGAAAGGAGCAGCCAAATGCAACGCATGGCAGCTGGCGCTCCTCCTTAACTACCTGTCGGGCGGGGACCACACCCAACAGCGACGATCCCGATCAAACACGTCCGCTGACCCCAGCCCCATCTGCCGATACTGCGACGAGGAAGAGGAAACTCAGGAGCACACTGTTCGCGACTGCAAGTGCTGGGCCCGAGAAAGAGTCCCTCTTACCACCCTCATCAGTGACGAGCAGTGGGCCCGTCTTCCACCGCACACAAGACACTGCGGGCTCTTCGATGAAGACCCAGCCCTCCTCGACCTGCAGGCCGACCTCGCGAGGGACCCGCTACCTCAGCCCATACCGCGGCCCCCACCTGAGGGAGATCCTGCGGCTTCAGCCCAGGACTCCTACACCACCTACCTTGACCATGACACTGGTTGGACATGGGTCTACGCTGCCACGGACGGTGCATGCACCAACCAAGCCATCCCATTGCTTGCACGAGCGGGCTACGGCGTCTACTACGGCATCGACCACCGCATGAACTACAGTGCACGCGTTCACGGCATCACGCAGAACGCACAGCTTGCGGAGACCCTCGCCATTGTCCACCTCACGGCATGTGCCGAACGGCCCGTACACGTCTTCGTGGACAACCAGGCGGTGGTTGACGGTCTCCAAAGGATCATCGACGGACACTCACCACCGCAGGGCACGCACGTGGAGCTCTGGGAAAAGGTCCACCGATGCGTCATGGCCAAGCCCAACATGTTCCGCGTCGAGAAAGTCGCCAGCCACCAGGGCGACATGGGCATCGACCTCGGGCTCATCGGGCCCATCGCGGAGGAGTTCAATCGTCAGGCTGACGCCCTCGCCACAACGGCGGCACGTACTCATAACCTTCCAGACGACATTGTCGAAGCTGCCAAATCACGACATCGCCAAGCGACCGTGCTTCATGGAGTCGCTGTCGCCATCTACGAGCGTAGACACCGTACACTCCCCCTCCCACACCGCAGGGCTGGGTTCACAGCTGCGGAACTAAACAAAATGGAACCAAACCCCCTGCTGTCTGACCAGGCACCACCCGCGGCTGGACCAGACATCCCACAGAACCCCGACGAGCTCTGGGCCGAGGCCCAACGGGCGATATTCGACGAACAGGAGGACGACCCGTTCGGCTTTGGCGGGGGCCTGGACTTCCTGGGCGACGGGCCAGCCAGCGCCAACCCTGCCCCGTCGGGTACCCGCACGGCGCCCCCGACTCCGCCATCTAGAGCGGCAGCGCACCCACATGACAACGCCGCTCATTTTCAAGACGCTGACGAACAGGAGGATGACCTGTTCAGCTTCGGTGGGGGATCGGACGCTGTGGACGACGGACCAGCCAGCGAAAACCCCGCCCTGTCGGGAAACCTCTCGACCCCTACTGCGACTTCGTCCCCGAGAGCGATATCGCCCACATACGATGATATCGGCCACCGCCAGGACGCCGACCATGACCTGGGTGACCCCCGAGGACCGAGTGGCATG
>CAUYUJ010003247.1:265000-272500 GCA_963575745.1 Prorocentrum cordatum
CAGCGTTTTGTGACCATGAGCCCCTCAAGAGATACATGTTCGGGGCGCCAAACGGCAATTCTAGCTGAGACGTCCCACCAAAATCGGCGCGAACGGGCTCGTGAGAACAGCCAGGGTGGCTCCCCCTTGGGGCTCCCAAATGATGCCCCTGGCAGCGTTTTGTGACCATGAGGCTCTCAAGAGATACATGTTGGGGGCGCCAAACGGCAATTCTAGCTGAGACGTCCCACCAAAATCGGCGCGAACGGGCTCGTGAGATCAGCCAGGGTGGCTCCCCCTTGGGGCTCCCAAATGATGCCCCTGGCAGCGTTTTGTGATCATGAGAGAGTGTGCGAGCTTCTACTGATCTTAATCTTGAAATCTCTTCTTATCATATCTTGTGCTATCTTATCTTATCTTGTAGTATCTTATCTTGTCTTGTCTTATCTGGTGATTATCATTGGGAGGAGGGAGGCGCGAGCGGGAGGAAGAAGGAGGAGGAGGAGTGGGAGGCGTCAGAGTAATAACAAGAACCCCGATCCTTAGGATATGGGGAATAAGAAGAGGCGCCACGAAATCTGGGGAGATATCATGGCCCACGCTATGATATCCACCCCCCCCCAATCATCCTCTTTTCTGCCCCTGAATATTCCTCCCCCTCACCCTCCACCAATCCGGGCGTCTCGCCGGAGACTCCCTGAAATACCTCTGGTACCGCAAAACATGTTCTGGGGCCAGCGCCGCGCACGCTCGCCTCGCAGACTTCCAGCTGCTGCCCTGCTGGAGGGCAACACCTGCTCGAACTGGGGATCTCGCCGGAGGCTTCCTTCAGCTCATCGGCCGTGAAAGCTGAAGCTTGCAACCGTGTAAAAAGTGACGGGCGGTCCCACCTGAGACTTCCTTCAAAGTGTTTACTGTCAAGCTTGGAGCTCCAAGCAATCACACAAATGGATGGCAGCCTTGTTTTCAGGGTCAGGCTCTCACATGAGGCTGCCTGAAACGGCGTGCTCCTAAACTGTGAAAGCTCTGAGAGCTATACTGTGTGAAGGGCGTGCACATTTCATAATTGAGCTCTCGCTGCCTGTACAGTCGGGGCGTTGACCTAAGGAACCCTAAGTAAGGAACGAGGCCCCTGTGTCCCATAAGTTAAACTTCGATGTCCAATGGAAGACCTCAGGAAAACCTGAGGCAAACTGTTAAACACTCAAGGAGCACCGAGGCCCTCCCCAACGAAAATGGTTCTTTCTTCAGCGCCCCGACTGTAACCGTGGTCATGGAACTCTCCAGCCGCTGCGAGGGTGGATGGCGCTTCTTCTGCCGACGCGTGCTCTCGCTCTGGCGCCGGGCGCACTTGTCTAAGAGCTTCTGCCAACCAGCTGGCAGCATGCATCGATTGGAAAAGGGTCCCCTCAACGTCTGTATGTGTGTAGCGTGGCACTGCGCGGGCGAATCTCGGAGATTGACCAGATGACCTTTCCAGCAACAGGCCTTTCAGTGGAGGCTGCCGGGTGAACTCCACGTGCGCACGGCATCGCATTCGATGTGAATCCCAGCGGGGCAACCGAACGACGTCCATAAACGACTGAGTGTATTCTGCGAAACGCACGCCGATTAGCGAAAACGACTGGGGACTGCTGTGCCAATACATCCGACTGCCAATGTCGAGTGAACTAGTGCAGACTTCCTCAACAGACTTGTCAGGGTGGGCGCTCGCTCATCATATCATTCACAATGAGCAACGAATGCCCGACACAAAGTCGGGAATCAACTCAGCTACGTTGGTTACAAGTTTTCTGCTCAATTCCTGTTTGCGTAAAGGTGCAACAAAATATGATCGTGGGTTATTTGCTAATGCCCGAAATTCTGATCATGTTATGATTGCTTGTGCACGCTCAACAGCACAGAAGGCTCTGACACCGGGCTCTGCCAACGTAGACCCTTAGGGGCCTCACGTTTACGGCGGGCGCCCGCCACAGGAAGGGTGGTGGTGGTGGTGGTGATGGAACTTGCACCAACACGCAAGGGAACTTGGGGCGAAAGGGCGATCTGCAGCATCAGCGTTGACCGATGGGTCTACTGTGGTCCTCCTGCTCCTTGCTGCATGATCCTTCCACTCCTCAGTCTCCTCCTTTCCTCATCTTCTCCCTCCTACTTTCTGGTTATTCCTTCCTTCCTTCTTCTTCTTCTTTCCTCATTACTCCTTCCTCCCTCCTTCCTCCGTCCTCGCTCCTTCCTCCTGCATCTTGCCTCCTTCCTCCTGCCTCCTCCTCCTCCTGCTCCTCCTCCTCCCCCTCCTCCTCCTCATTCTCGTCCTTTTCCTCCTCCTCCTCCGCCTGTTCCTCCTCCCCCTCCTCCTCCTCCTCATCATTATCGTCTTCGTCCTCGTCCTTCCTCTCCTCCTCCTCCTCCTCCTCCTCCTCCTCCTCCTTCTCCTCCTCCTCCCTCCTCTTCGGTTCCCACTCCCACTGGGGTTCGAAACCGCGGTGGGCGCATGCGCTACGTGAAACACGCGCACATACAACCATGGTCGAGCAACTGCATGAAATGTACACGCGCACCTGAACTGACATCACGGCTGAACCGCTCGGTCGTGGCGAAATCTACCCCAGTGGTGATATCCATAGTATGGATCCAGCGGCGTAGAGAGAGCACACAATTGCGGAGTCCTGGCCTCCATCTGGCCGAATAGCGCCGCAACGCTGAGAGAGGAAGGAGGCACACCTGAAATAGTGGCAACCGCAATTGCTTTACACAGGTCGGCAGGATACTGTTTGGCCGCAGACGTTCTGTGCTTTCCTGCAGCTGTGAGGCCTATCGGTGCCTGGTGCTCAAACTGATGTTGAGCACCGACCCCCGTTGGGCATCCTACGGATCGTTTCCTCGAGGAGAGGGAGGCGGAGGGTCAAGAGGGAGGTGGGTTTGACACTGTGGTCCCCGAATTCACACGGATCAAAGCTGAGAGAAGCTGACTCTGGTATTGTCAATAACTGTCTTACCTCCAGCAGTATCCAGCTACTCACAAGGTTGGGCTCCATGGGGAACCCTGGGTGTTCCACTATGAACCGAGCTCCCACCGCACAGCACGCGCACAAACTGTATCGTGGTGCGTAAGAGGGCGTTTGAGACATCGAACTGATCCCATTCGGCCCCCCCTCTAGACGGGAGCCCCCACGGGAACTGAGGGGTTCTTATAATCCTAAGGCACAAAGACCGACGCGGGGGGCGGGCGGACACGCGCACGTGAGAATGTTTCGCACGGGGGGCCCGTCAAGACAGCGGGGAGAACTCTGACTTCAGCGCTGTTCGATTGGCAGCAACATATCCCCCCGCAGCCTTCGTCCGCGCCTTCTCGCTTCAAACCCGCAGGGATGTCTGGCGCAGGAAACGAGACGAGCACAATGCAACAGCATACTTGAGCTTTGACATCTTGTCCAGGCTGGGGACCCCCGAAGGCCGTTCTCCTCAAAAGGTACCAGGGCCGCAGACTGGTCGTGACTTCTGAACGTAAGCTCAGGGCCCCGCGACCCTCCCCTGTGGAGCAAGAATCCTAGATACTTGTAAACGTCGGTCTTACACACTTTGACCCCATATATACTTACCTCGAAAAAAATGTTTCCTCATATTCGGCTCTGGCTGCCGTTGAACCTTGACCCGCGAAACCAACCATGAGCTCACTTGTTCCTTTGCTATAGTTAGGCGTGAAGCCTGCCTATGAGCTCCTCATGCGCCACAGTTCATGTTGATATGACCGCCTCGTGCCAGTTTGAGTTTTGCCCTGGAGAGGTAATGGTAATCATGTCATCTACAAAAGCAGGGGTCACCCTGGGTGCAGGGGCCCCCTCCTTCGCTCTCGCGAACGCCTGTGCATCAAGGGAACCGCCCAGGAGGTTTATCAACTCGGTCGAACTCAGCCTGATACTTGTGAGACGCTCCGCTGTAAGTCCCTGGTGCACCTTAGCATGAGCAGGCGCAAAGCCTGCGATGAAAAAATCTCCGAGCGGCATTCCCGCCCTCGACCCGCATCGGGGGATCGCTATGTTCGCGGCCCCTCGCACGCCGAACCAGGTGAAGCCAGCGGCCTCGGTGGGCATGTCAGACAACTGAGCAGGCGCCTTGACGGCTAAGAGGGCCGGCCGCCGCAAAAACGCAGAGCAAGCAGGGGCAAGGTTAACTGACACCGTCAGTCTATCTATAATCTCATCTTCATCTAGCTTCTCTGCGTCCACGACAAACTGCTTGAGTATCCTATAGAACGCACCCTTCAAATCAGAAAATAAGAGGGTAGCCGTGCGGCCTTGGCTTTTTAGGAACTCCAGGGTCACACTTGTGTTTAGCGAGGCGAGGTCTGCGCCTCTACCAGGAACCCCCCGATCTGCCCTTGGCCCGCCAACTCCATAATGACTGACAAAACTATGGACCCCAGCCCCCCTAATCGGGCTCGCAAGTGCGCGCCGTGAGCCCTCGCGGCCTTAGGGGCCCAACTACCTGTTTTACCTTTTGATCTTCCAGGCGGGTCGCGACGCGAGCGAGGCAGGGTCTCTCTCTCTCTCTCTCTCTCTCTCTCTCTCTCTCTCTCTCTCTCTCTCTCTCTCTAGGGCAGACAATGCGTTATATGTGGCCGTGGCGAACTCTATTTTCACCTGCGCGGTCGCTCTGCCCTACCACCGGCGGCATATACAAATGAGCCTCGCAAGCTAGCTGGAGTCCGATGTCCCCTGAAGTCCCCCTCCACCAGCTGTGGATACTCGGCGCGTGAATCTCCTTGGAGCTCGCGGGTCCAATCCCATGCCATGGACCCCCGAAACTCCAAACTCTCCAAGGAGCCTGAAGGTAGCTGGAGGCTATGGACGGCAGCGCTTTCGCACAGCGAGTCGGAACACTAGTCCATGGATTTCCTACGTGCGACCGCGCGTGGAGGACAAAAACGAACGTCTGCAACTTGACGTGCACATCTGAGCACGTGCCGAGTGACCTTCACTAGTTTCTGGTCGACCCCTGCAGCAAGCACGTCTACTTGTGCCAATGCTATAGCTGTGGTGTTGTCAACGTAGAACCTAACCTCTGGCTTCACATTAGACGCAAGCGCACGTCCCCCCGAGAGAACCCATAAGGGGGCCCAGTATATCCCCAGGACTTCAAAAGTGGTGCTGGATGCGGTCTACCTTACCCGGCGCGGTGGCAACTGCTTCGCCCCGCAGGAAGCCGCACACATGTACCTTGGCTTCTCCCAGACCCCGTGGATCTGGCCACTACGATGAAGGCCCAGCTCGACTTCTCGGGCTGGTCTGGCTGCCGCGAGCCGTCGGAGTAGATGTCAGCGCGCTCGTGGGGGCCTTCAGGCTCTGCGGCGAGCGCAACAGCCAGCCTTGCCGCCCCGCGCAGATCCTCACTCGGCACATCCCGACACTGAGAGAGAAACTGCGAATGAGAGCGGACGACCTGGACGAAGGCATCTGGCGAGCCGCACTCTATCTTGAACATCTTGCGTGAGGGGTGACCTCTTGGACCACCTGGGGCCCCGAGCCTCGTGAACTGGAAATTACTGGAATGTGTTCTCGGAGTGGCGGATCGCGGTTATCTTCCCCAACCTGCGAATTATCTATCAGCGCGTCTAGCGCAATCAAAACTGGCGAACGCGACAGAATGGGGGCTGGGACGACGGAGGCAGGGGCGAGGGGGGCAGAGGAGAAGGGGGGCCTGAGGCACGTGCACGCGCCTCTCCTCACAGTCCCAACTCACGTTCTGCTCTCGGACACGTCCTCGCCTGCCACCAGATCCACCACCTCGTCCTCTGCGCGCTGGAACTTCCTCGGTTTGACGGGCGTCTCGGACGGCCGGGCCTCGGACGCTCTCCTCATTTGCTCCTCCTGGTTGGCCATCTGATCAACGGGGATCGCCGCGGCCGCCTGCATCGCCGCTGTGGGGGCCAGCACCTCTGGGAGTGGCGCTTCTGGGGAACATCTGGCCTCTGTGTGACGCGAACACGGGAATCGTGTCGTCCTGAGCTGTGATCGACTCGATCGGGCCTCCAATGACCTCGGCCTCTATGACTGGCCATGTTGGCGTGATCGGCGTCAGCGAGCCCTCGTTGGGGATCTTCTCCTCCTGGGATCCGAAGGCCGGCATGAAAGGTCTGGGCTGCAGGGGGGACATGGGTGTCGGTGCTGTCGACGGCGCTGCCCCTGCCAACGATGCCGCTCCCGTCGGCGGCGCTGCCGTAGGCGTAGTAGTGGTGAAGGATGGCGAGGCTGCCGCTTCTTCTGCGGGCGTCATCGGCCCTTGCGGTTGGCCACGGGGCTGGTGTGGGATAAACCCCACCGCCATTGACCTCCATCGCCGCCATCATATTGTCGAACTGCGTCTTCTGCGCTGGGCTGAGCCCGCCAAAAGTATGCACTGGAATCGGGGCTGGCGGCGGCGGTGGCGGTGCCACCCCTTTGCCTACCCCTTTGGCCGCCAATGCGTGCTGGTGCGCTGCAACCCCTGGCGCCACAGGCTGGCACGAATTTGGCGGGATGGTGGGCTGGGCCTGATGGGCTGGCGCCGCCGGCTGCCGGGGCTGCCGCTGCCAGGGCGGCGCTGGCGCAGCACCACCAGGCCCATGCTGCATGCCACACGTGTCTCCAGTGTCCATGGCGTCGTACACTTGGGCGCCCCCGATATCCTCCTGGATCTTGGCAATCTGGGACGTCGTGTCGGTGATCTCCCGCTGCACTGCCACTTCTTCTTCTTCTTCTTCTTCGTCTAGCGTGGCCCGATCGATTATTATCTTCCTCAGCTTCTCGCTTTGTCGATTACCCGATTCAGCTGGTCTGGCATCAACTGGGCGAGGGACCTGAGCGACACGAGGGTTGCTTTCCACATTGCAATCTCGGTCCTGGCCTCGCTGTCGTTGGTTCCCGCTGCGATCGACGCGAGCACTGAGGCGGCCAATCCGTCGATCCTCTTTTTGACTATGTTTCTGTATTGGGCGTGCTCGCCGTCGTCTGGCGGATCTTCCCACTTTGGATGCTGCTGAGCCTCCAACTGGCCTATGGGACGGATGGGCTGCACGACTTTGTTGATGGCCTCCTTCGAAGGAGCCTGCGCTGTAGTTGTCTGCCCACCTTGTCCCTTGGGACCCCTGCTCGGAGGCCTCCTGAACCATGTGATGCCGAGCCTCTGGCTGAAGTGTGTGCCGCACCTGCAGTTCCACTTGCTCAACGGCACCTTCGATCCACACGGGCATTTCCATGATGATGACTGACCTGTATGCGAAGCTTCTGTTGTCGCCATACTTCGTCCTTGTGACTGCCGTGCGCTGTGATGCGCACTCAATACCTCCCTCGCCTTGGTCAGGCGGAGAAGGAGCCGACACCAAGAGCGGCGCGCCCTGCTGCGCCTATGCCACCCTGGCTCTCGTGAGCGAGTCTGAACAATGTCGGGATAGTCGCGGCCAGGGCGGTGCGAACCCCTGACACGCAAAGGGTAAGGCCGGTCCACTTGCCCCCTGGGGGCAAAAAAGGGGTGCTTCGGCCAAAC
>CAUYUJ010003247.1:275000-280000 GCA_963575745.1 Prorocentrum cordatum
TTGTCCGCAGCGTCCGGCCCCAGTTTAGCGAAGGTGGTGGTCCGACCGACTTCCACGTCCGCCCAGCTGCTGTGGGCCTTGACTTTAGTAGCTGCTGGGCTGATCCCATCGAAAGGGTGGAAAACTCTCGACCAAAGGTGGCGACGCGAGCAGCTCGAGCTCTGCGCAAACTGCGGGCATCGGAGCGCTCCAAGTGTGCCGCTGCAATCAATGTAAAACTGCACATTCGTGACATCGACTGCACCGCATGCTGCCATATAGATGGCGTAATCCTCTCCGTCGCGAGCAGTCTGAAAGGGCGCTGCCTCGAGCGGTGCCGCTCCGAAGCAGGCTGAGATGAGTCGGCCGTCATCGTCAACCATCGCCAGGGCCCAGCCCGCACGAGCAAGCCAAGGGTCCGCGGGGTCCAGGCAGGACCCGTCCGAGAAAACGTGGCCCCGCAGGACCCCATCTTCAGGCCCCCAGGTGATACCCGCTTGGCATGCAGGGGGAGTGGGAGGAACCAGCTCGAAGGGGAGGGGGAAAATGCCAGCCGCTGCCTTCTCGAGGCACTGGTGCCAGGCCTCCAGATTCCTAGCAGCCTGGAGAAGATCTTTACTGCAAGCCGCGGTTCTCTCGCCATGCATAGCAGGCCAGAGAGTCCCAGGGGCAGAGCGGCATAGCTGGCATAGCGGGTCCTTGGTTAAACCGTGCTTGCATAAACGCTCCTGAGTCCACGTGCACTGCGAAATCAGGCTGCGCAGCGACTCCTGATGGTGCTTGGACCACAGGCCCTTAACAGGGTCTTCCAGAAGTTCCAGGAGGGGCTCCCAGAGGACGGGGCGGTTCCAAACCACGGAGACGCTCCTGGCCGTCAAGGCCGCCACGTCGGATTTCCTCTGGGCCGCTCGCTGCGCAAGCCACGGAACCTGGTGCGGAGCCAGGGCCAGCAGATCCAACGCTCGACCGTCCTCCGAAACAAAACTACGAGCGCTTTGGATTTGCCAGCCTAGCGCTCTGACCGTTTGTACGAAAACGTGCACAGGGGACCGAACGGCACGCCAGGAAAACCGAGCCTTGGTTAAATCCTGCTGGGCTCCATCAAGAGCCTGCTGCAAGTTGGCCAGCGTGGGCCTCCCATCCCAAATGGCCTGGGACCAGGCCATCACCACCGATCTATGGTAAAGGCTCTGGGGATCCATTCGCCGTCCAACCTTCGGACTGTACAACCTAAGGACAGGGGAAGCCGTACCTTTACACTTGAAGAGGGATCTCACTGCAGCGACTCGAAGGCTGTGAAGCTGGCGCCCAGAGAGCCCTCCCGCGATTGCTCCCCAAACTGCACACGCCTGAGGGCCAGCCCGCTGGACACGATGCGTGGTCGCCCCACCTCCCCGAAGTTGGCGGAGCTTCCAGCTTCTGCGGAGACCCTTCCGAAGACGAGAAGCCTGAGTGGTAGTGCGCCTACGTCTCTTTGCGGCCGTCACAGTGGGTCCGAAACTCCTGGTCGATTTCTGCGCTCGAAGCCCGCGGTGCCTCCAGGTGTCCCTGAGCTGGTCCTCAAGCCGCCTCGAGGATGCCACAAAGTGCGTCTAGGTGTTTTCCAGCACAAGCTCGGGCTTCGAGTAGCCAGTGGCTAACTTGTTCCCGACCTGGCCTAGCTGGAATGTGATCGTATCTACTGTGCCTAAGCATTGTGCGTGCACGTCGTCTACCACGTTTCTGATCCTTACATCGGGGTGGGCCTCCAGGAGGTCTCGGAGCAACCTGTACAACATCATCTTAGCATAGGTTGTGGCCAACGTGCATCCAGCCAAGATCGTCTCCCTGGCCCAGAATACCTCTCCAACCCCATTGTGAAAGCTGGGGGCTCGAGGACCCGCATAGAGCCTGCAAGCAGTCAAGGTGAGGCGCCCATTGAACCACGTGGCCCGCGACTCCCTCATGAAGATAAAATGGGACACCCGCTCGTAGAATTTCTCAAGGTCGCTGAAACGGGTGGCCGACTCAAACCCGTTGAGGGAGGAGAGGTAGTTGTAGAATTCATGTTCCCATCCAGCACGATCGCAAGTGCGGCCTCTGGATCACCAGAAACACGGGAGGTCGCGCACGCGCTCCCAATCCTTGGCCATGGCTTGGCGCATGCGCGCCCACACACGAAACAGGCCGGCGATGAGTGCAATGGGTCGGAGTCCTGGTCCTTCTGCGTTTGCGATGAATGCTATGGTACTTCCAGGTCTCGTTCCCATACGGCGAGCACAGCGCAGAGCCTACTGAGAAAATCGTCCGAGAGGAGAGGCCAGCTTCTTGGGCTGATGCTGTCGACGCCTAGCCCCGCATCGTGCTTGAACTTTTAAAAGCCGTCCGAAGGAGGTCCAAGGATGGGGGGGGCAGCGTCTCTGCTTCAGCTTGGCGCACCTGGGCGTCTGTCATCATCGTCTTCGTACCACGCCAGTACTTACTCCATTCCGACTGAAGCTGCTGCACCGCCGCATCACCTTGCAAGGGTAGGCCATCCTTGGCCATGGGAAGGGTGATCGGAGATGCCTCCTTGATAAACTTGTGGGCAACCTTGCCGCCTCCCGAAACAGCATCGCGTGCCCATGCTCGCCAGCGCTGCCAACGCAGACGGGCCTGTCCGCGGGTGATACGCTCGGTGATGTGATCTACCGAGTCCACGACTGCTTCCAGGGAGTCGCCTCCTGTCGTAGCCGCATATAGCAGTGAGGGGATGCCCCCGACGAACCCAAGATCTGGTCCCAGGATGGTCGGGCCGAACTGCTGGATGGTTCTCAGGAGGCCTTCCATGGTGTTCCAGAATCTGGGAATGTCAGGGCCTGCCCAGAGGCCTCGGATCTTGTGTAGGGCCCCTCGGAGCGACTTCCAAGCCCGACCTTTCGGAGACACTCCGTCCTCCCAACGCCGCTGCATGAGCAACTGGAGTTGCACTTCACGGCGCCGAAATCCTCCAGCACGTCCACGATAAGGCGTGCCACTACCTTCACAGAGGTCAAATCGACGGCATAGTTCATCTGCCATCTTGGTGAGCCACTCGGCCCAGAGGGTGTCCAGGCGCTGGTCTCCAGGGTCACCCGTGTCCCACGTCCACTGGTGCCTCAGGGGCCCCTTCTGGCATCCAATGGGGGCCCGCGTCGGAAAGGCCTTCCATGCCACACGGACGTGCACTGGGAGCCTCAGAGAAATCCCTTAACCGTGAGCTGAACTGGGGCATGCGGTCCGCATGGAGCAGCATGAAGAGGAACGATGCTCTGGACGGCGGCAGCCATTCCTCTCGAAACAATAAAGAAGTCCAAGCAGCGGGCCTTGCCAACGCCGCCCGAGAAGGTGGCCGTGTCGGGGGCCACAATCGAACCGTTAAGCAGCTGAGTCCACTTGACCACACCAGGCGTCTCTGGCAGCATGTTGAAACCTCCTGCAATAATCCAGGGCACCTGGCAGCTCTGCAGGTACGCTCCCAGGTCCTCAAGGGGCTCCAGGTTGCCCCCCTTGCACTCCTGACCGTCATGGGCGTGCAACGCTATCCAAAGAAATCCAGAGGCCACCATCGCGTCAACCTTGAGCGCAGCAACTATTCCTGCACCAGTGCGACGGAGACCGAGGTCTTGCCAAGGGATAGCAACCGACCGAGCATGCGAAGCGACTCCAGCCATGACCCCCGCAGACGTGGCTAGCTGGTGTTCCCCCGTGCGCACCGCCGCCTCGAAAGTGGTCTTGAGGCCCCGTTGTAGCGCCCAGTTCGACGCCGACCTCTCTTTGGATTTCTCGAGCCGGGTCTCTTGCACACTCCAGGCGCGGCATCGGCGGGCCCCTTGGGCCAGCTGCCATTCCAGGACCTCTTGGTGCGAGGCCCAAGTGTTGTGGTTGACGGCGATGAACCGCCAGGTCGGAGGCCCGTCCGAGGCCTGGCCGCGGCGCCTCCTACTGCTAGGTGAGGAAGCTGCCGTACTCTGCGTAGCCGACGTCGATGCTGGCATGTCCGACGGACTGATGGATGCCGACGAGCCCGCTGACGAAGTCAGTGCTCGGGCTCGCTCTTGCCAGGCGCGGGCGCAGATGTCCCTAGCCATCCTGAGGCGCGCCTCCAGTACATCGACCCCTTGCTGAGCCGCGATAGCCCCCAGGATGGGAACGAACACGTCTGCTCCAAGCTGCGCGCTCACGTAGGGCACGCAGTGCTCACGCCATTCTCGCCTGCCCTCCTGCTCGCAGTGCACGTCGGGCTCTGGCGTCATCCACGTACTTGCCATGGTGCGTAGCAAGTGTAGAAGCTGTCGCTGCTGCTGGTCAGCTCGGCCTCGAGCGTGCGGGTCCAGCTTGTCGTCCGCATCGTTCGGTTGCCAGCCAGCCCACGAGATGCGTCCTGATCCACCAACCCTCTCGGAGGCGAGGGTCCGACGAACCGCAGCATCATCAGGCCTGTGATGGCACTGGCAGTGGTCGTCGGCCGATGCGTCGTACCCGATCCACTCGTGGCTATCGTCGCTGTGGTTGTGCTCTGCGACGCTGGAGTCGTGGTCTGAGTTGAAGTCCTGGTGCTCTGGGTCCCACTGCGCGTCGCCTGCCCTGACGGCGCAATCGGATCTCTGCGGGTCGCTCATGCTGAAGATGCCGCCGCTCTCGACGTCGCTGTCGTCGGAGTCCAGCAGCTCGTCCTCGCAGATCTTGCTACAGTAGCTGTAGACGTTGGGGTCCCTCCGTCTGCCTGGAGGGCCGATGGGCGGGGCCTGCCCCGTGCGCGCAGGGTTGCCCGCCCACTCTCGCAATCTGTTGTACTCGTAGTTGTGCATGTCCATAGCCATGCGCCTGTGAGCCGCGTTGAGCGACGCCAGCCAGCGCAGGCACCTCCGCCGACGATGGTCACTTCTCTGCCACGAGAGCGCACGCATCTCAGCTGCCAGCTGGTTCGGGCTCTTCGGGTCGCGAAGCCAGCGGGCGGCCCACTGGTCGATGAGGCGGTCGAGCGCAGGGGCAGGGCTGGATCGGGCCCGTCTCCGCGGCGC
>CAUYUJ010003247.1:285000-287500 GCA_963575745.1 Prorocentrum cordatum
GACGGTGGTGAAAAGCCACCCGCAGTGATCATGCCATGACACGACGGCGACGACGACGGCGAGGGCGACGCCGACGGCGAGGGCGACGCCGACGCGGACGACGACGCAGAAGCGGACGCGGACGCGGACGCGGACGCCGACACTGACGCCGTTGCTGACGCCGACGACGACGACAACGACAACGACGATGACGACGAAGACGATGACGACGAAGCCGTTGCCAACGCCGACGCCGACGCCGACAACAACGCCGACGCCGACGACGACGACGCTGACGACGAAACCGACGCCGCCGCCGACGCCGAGCCCGACGCCGACGCCGACGACGACGACGTGACGACGCGACGACGGCGGCGATGACGACGACGATGCCGACGTCGACGACGACGACGCGACGCCGACGACGACGCCGACGCCGACGACGACGATGCCGACGATGCCGAAACCGACGCCGACGACGACGCCGACGCCGACGACGCCGACGATGACGTCGTTGCTGACGACGAAGCCGACGACAACGACGACGACGCCGACGACAACGACGCCGACGCCGCCGACGCCGACGCCGACGACGCGGACGCCGACGGCGACGACGGTGACGACGACGCCGACGCCGACGCCGACGCCGACGACGACGACGATGACGACACGACGCCGACCACGACGACGACGCCGACGCCAACGACGACGATGCCGACGATGCCGATAACGACGCCGACGACGACGCCGACGCCGACGCCAACGACGACGACGCCGACGCCGACGCCGACGCCGACGCCGACTGCGACGCCGCCGACGACGACGACAACGACGACGCCGACGCCGACGACGACGACGCCGCTGCCGATGCCGACGCCGACGCAGACGCCGACGACGCTGACGTAGCCGCCGGCGCCGCCGACGCCAACGACGACGACGACGACGCCGACAACGACGCGACGACGCGACGACGGCGCCGACGTCGACGACGCCGCCGACAACGACGACGACGACGCCGACGACGACGCGACGCCGACGCCGCCGACGACGACGCAGACGCCGACGCCGACGACGACGTGACGACACGACGACGGCGACAACGACGACGATGACAAAGACACCGACGACGACGACTCCGACGATGCCGACGATGCCGAAACCGACGCCGACGACGACGACGATGCGAACGCCGACGACGACGACGACGCCGACGCCGTCGACGACGATGCCGACGATGCCGATGCCGACGCCGACGACGACGCCGACTCCGACGCCGACGACGCCGACGACGACGCCGTTGCCGACGCCGACGCCGCCGACGACGACGACGACGACGACGGCAACAACGACGACGACGCCGACGCCGACGACGACGCCGATGCCGACGCCGACGCCGACGACGCCGACACCGACGCCGCCGCTGGCACCGTCGCCGATGACTACGACGATGACGCCGACGAAGAGGCCGACCCCGTCGCCGACGACGACGACGCCGACGCCGACAACGCCGACGACGACGACGCCGACGACGACGACGCCGAGGACGACATCGATGCCGACGCCGACGCTGACGACGCCGACGACGCCGACGCCAACGCCGACGCCGCCGCCGACGACGACGACGCCTACGACGACGCCGCCGACGGCTGACGTCGACGCCGGACGCCGGGACGCCGACGACGACACCGACGCCGGCGCCGGCGCCGACGACGACGAACGACGCCGACGGACGCGACGATGGCGACGACGGACACCGACGCCGCCGACGACGACGGCCAGACAACAGACGACGGGACGCAGACGACGGACGACGACGCCGGACACCGACGACGACGCGCGACGACGCCGACGACGATTGCCGTTGCCGACGCCGACGCCGACGCCGACGACGACGATGCCTTACGTTTCGTCGACGACGACGAAAAACGCCGTTGCCGACGCCGACGACGACGACGAAAAGGCCGACGCCGACGCAGACGACGACGACGACGATGCCGCCGCCAGCGCCGCCGCCGCCGACGACGACGACGACGAACAGGCCGACGCCGCCGCCGACGGTGACGACGACGACGACGCCGACGACGACGACACGACGACGCGATGACGGCGACGACGACGACGCCGACGCCACCGACAACGACGACGACGACGACGACGACGAGACACCGACGACGACGACGACGACGACGACGCCGACGCCGACGACGACGATGCCGACGATGCCGCTGCCGACGACGACGCAGACGCCAACGCCGACGCCGACGCCGACGACGACGACGCCGACGACGAAGACGACGACGACGCCGATGCCGACGACGACGCCGACGCAGACGCCGACGTCGACGACGACGCCGACCCCGACGACGACGACGCCGACGCCGACGCCGACGACGGTGCCAACGCCGCCGCCGCCGACGACGACGACGACGCGACGACGCGATGACGGCGACGACGACGACGACGCCGACGACGACGACGACGACGATGACGCCGACGGCGACGACGACGACGACGACGCCGA
>CAUYUJ010003247.1:292500-327500 GCA_963575745.1 Prorocentrum cordatum
GACTGGGAGACTCGCAAAATTGTCCTGCCTGCCAAGCGACCGATTCTTGCTGTGCTGCTTTTTGCGTTCGAGGACCTGCTCCAGGATGGTTTCTCTCGGGAGCGGGTGCGCGGCCTGCCACTTGATCATGCTCTGTTTGCAAATTTCGCGCCTGTGAATGTGCTTGAGCAGCCGAGCATTGTCTCGAAAATCCTGGAGACAAGTCTGACAAACATGACCAACGACGCAAAGCTCGGGGGTACCCTGGGACTTGTGAAACTTGGTGCGATGGATACGGAGCTGGCGAAGGGACGGATGAGTATACCCGCACTCATAGCAAAGAAAAGAGGCAGGCGGCGGCGGCGGCGGAGCGGCAGCGATCGTCCCAGCTAAGATAGAGTCGAGCTTTTTTGGCCACTGATGCCTCTGACTCTCTTGCCTCTGAGCAAAGATGGCGCTCCTTATGGCAGCGTTGAGGGCAGATCTGAAGCCTCTAAGATCACCAGTGAGCCTGCGAAACCACCCCTGAAAGACATCGCCCTCGGGTCGTTCCGTGGGACAAGAGTGCCGATTAAGCCACTGTAGGTCCTGACGAACGAGGGCCCCCCAGGAGCCAGTAACGTCCCAGAGAGAACCCATGAGCAGCCTGAGAACAGGTGGGGCCCTGTCGGGAAGCGAGACTCGAAGCAAGTATCTGAGCCTGGCGATGGACAAGACAACGCTTATGGGAAGCCGTTCAACTCTAGAGATGATATCTTGGTACGCAACCTGGAAATTGTTGTTGTTGCTCTTGGGAAGTCCGAGAGCCGCGCGATAAACCATGGCATGAGCGGCCTGGACCTTCTGCGAGAGAAGAGCAGAAAGCGGATCCCAAGTGCAGGCAGCAAAGAGCAAGACGGAAGAGGAGAGGGTTTCGTTGAGAGTGACGCGGGCCTTCTGACTCAGAGCCTGTCGTTTGGCCACAGTCGCTCTGATCGGTTTCAGCGCTTGCCTGGCGCCCGAGATTCTGGCCATGATTTCATGAGCCATGGAACCACCCTGGTCGACCCGACCCCCCAGAACTTTATGCGTGGCAACCACCTGGGCACACGCGCGCCACTTGGGGGAGATAATACGGGGAGCTTCTCCACAGAAGGCTTGAAGCCTGGCCGCCTTGGATCCCTTCCCACGAAAGGCGAGCATGATAACAGTCTTGTCAGGATTCAACTTCATCCCAAGACGACTGACCCCCTCATAAAGAATGTCAAGCGTCTGTTGCGTGATTCCAAGGAGATCCTTCGCGCGCGTAGCGGCATTGCCAATGTGCATGTCATCAACGAACGAAGTGGTGGGGCGGGCACTTTCGACATCCTTGGGTCTGGCAAGAAGCTGGGGGGCCGAGGGGAGCTCCCAGATGAGCCCCCTGTCTTGCATTCTGGCGTCAACGTAAAGATGCACCTTAGTGAACACAAGATTGAAAACATCGGTGGCGGGGATGGTGCCAGGTCGAGAGCCCGTGCGGGGTCGAACATATCCCTGACTGCCCTCAGTCTTCCAACAGGCCCCCGACTGGCTTTCTTGCAAGAGGACAAGCAGGTGGGAAGAGGGGAGGGTGTTGTCAAAAACAGGCCTATCCGTTTCAAGCTCGAGACCAACCGCATGAACAAGCAGAGGTGGCAAGTCACACGTGAGAAGGGCGTGAGAGATGTCTTCCTGGTCCTGCGGCAAAGCGAGAGCAAACTGCCTGATGACGGAATAGAAAGCATTTGAGAGATCAAGAAAGATGGCGGTGCTGCTAGCCTTTTTGTGTTGGGCAATCTTCCAATGCAACCTGACAGCGTGCCCAGAGGTGTCACAAGGCCGCCCAGGGAGGCCGCCCTGCTGTGAAGACAACAGCACCTGTTGAAGAACGTCCAGCGCACGGCCCCTGACGAAACGGTGGAAAAGTTTGCCGATGGTGTTTGCCTTCAGGATGTTGCGCTGGTTGCGCGCAGGAAAATTCTTTGGCTCCTTTATAGAACCAAACAACCCGCCCGTCTTTGAAGCCGGGGGGCTCCTTTCCCCCATGGACGTTTTGCAAAGCAGGGGAAGGAAGAGGGCGGTCATCGCCTCAGGCGCAACGTGTTGCAGGGCGTCGCGCAGCCCATCAGGGCCAGCAGCAGTGGACATAGAGGCCCTTCGCATGAGAAGCTGGACATCGAGATGGGTGGGAATGCATCCAGACTCGAGAGGGGGGACCTGGCCAGCAACAACGGTGGGGGGCGGCATGTCGGGAGAGACAGGGGCGATGCACTTCCCATCCCACGCATAGTGCTGTGTCTGCTCAAGAGGATACTCAGCAGGAAAATTGGGACTCCAACACTCGCGTGCAACCCTTTCCTCAGCTCGAGGCCAAGGTAAAGAGCCAGTAGAGCAGGTCCCTCCTTTATCTTCACGGTATCCTGGTTTCTTGAGTGACATCGGCGCGCTGCCCCCTCCCTCCGAGCTGTCGTAGCTGTCGCGGTCGCGGCGCGGGTTCACGATCGGGGGGGGGGGGGGGGGGGGGCGGCGGGCGCGGGCGCACACAACGAGTTTGCGCAGAGAGCAAGGGAAAACGCGGCACGAGGGAGCTGCAACGGCCCAGGCGGGCGTGGGGATCCTCGTTCTGTACAAGCAAAGTGACCCCTTTCAGTCTCTGGGAAGGGGGTGCCACAAGCTGGGGGGGGCAGAGAGCAAACGGGGGGGGGGGGGGGGCAAGGGGGGGGGGGGGGGGGGGGGGGGCGTCCTGTTGTAGTAGTCAACTACTTCTTGGTCGGTGAGAGCCTGCGCTTTCTCTACGCATCCGAAGAATTCTTGCATGTGCTGCGCCACCAGATCAGAGGAGGCAAGCGGGTCGCCCTGGCTATTGAGCATGCATGGGAAGGCCGTGGGCTTTTTGTTACGCCCCCCGAAGCGCAGAAGCTTGTGATACCTTTGCCAGGCCTGTCTGGCCATGCCCCCGTCAACAGACAGCTGAGCCTCCTGAGCAATGCCTTCGAGAAAAAGAACCCTGTCTTTTTTCAAGCTGCTTGGCAAGAGCATACTTGGACCTGAGAATGAAGGCATGGAGGGCAAGCATGAACTCGTCGTGGTGCGCAGCGCCGTTGAGAAACCGAAGGGCGACCTGCCTGACAGAAAGATAAAGGGCGTCCCAAGGAGAGTCCTGCAGTTTTTTGTGTCCCTGGTCGAGGTCCCCGCTGGTCCATCGACCCGCAAATTGAAAGAGAATCCTAGGAACCGTGGCCCCAGGAGGCAGCGCCGAGGGACGCGCCACCTTGCGCAAGACACGAAGTGCTCCGCGGCGGGCAAGCACAAGCAGGTGGGAGGAAGCAGTGATGTATGATTGCCTAGGACGACTCCCTGGGCGGGTGAAGATCTCCTTCGCAACTTGATTAACTTGCTTGGTGACCGAGGTCGTGTGTTCCGATGGGGAGACTGACCATCCTATGGGAGGGGGGGGGGGGGGATCTCTAAGAGACGTTCCTGAAACTGCGCGATTCTGTCAGGGTCTCTGAGAAGATCATCGCCCAGCCGTGTCGACGAGGTTCGACGAACAACTCGCTCCTGATGAAGAGTAAGATTGGCAAGCACGGGAAGATGGTCGCGCTGCTTAGAGGAGTTGTCAAGCTCCTTCCATGTATGAACGGCAGAGATGTTGGAAGCCATGCCCTGGACAACGCATATGTAGTCAATGCGGTGCCGAACGTTCTTGTTGGTGACAAATGTATAGTCATCACTATCGCCCTGCATAGTGTTGACAGCTACCAGAGCCGCTTCGTTGAGAGATTGCCTGAATCTCGTCCCATGAGGGTCCTCGTCCTGACAAAACCCCTGGTCCCCAACCGTGGCGTCCGCATGGGTGCCGAGACGCGCGTTAGCGTCGACAAGCATGATTTGGACTCCCCAGGCGGCAAGCTGTTCGTCCAGAAGGGTCCAGAAGGCATCCCGGTCCGAAACTTTGTGGCCAGAATGATATGCATGTGCAACGGCAACAGTGAGTTCGAGTCCTGGAGCTTGAATCCGCACGATGAGAAGACGGGGAGCGGCATAAAGCACGGCGAGATGGCGGGGATGAAAGAGCAAAGGGCGGCCATTACACTGTCCGTAGGGTTCCTCGAGGTTGGCCCAAAGCTTGACTCCCGCCGAGTGGTTAATGTGTCCTGGTGCCAAAACCTGATAGGCACCCTTTCTCTTCGAGCCCTGGGGGGTACGCGCCTCCTGGATCCCAACAAGATGGATTTTCTTGTCACGAAACTGTTGCCTGGTCAAGTGGGACCTCACGGCTTGGACGTAGGTATTGCTCGACTTTTTGTGGGAAACCGCGAGCGAGCGCGTGTTATATTGTGCCAATGAGAGAGCAATCGCTTGATGCTGCAGACGTGTGGGGGCGGGAGTGACGAGGTCACGGAGAGTGGCATGGAAGCATGGCGGCGAGGCGACGAAAGAGAGATGAATGCACTCACCAACTTGCGTCTGCACAAGAGATGGATAAGCTGAGGCAACCTCTGGTGGAGCGTCGAGCAACCAAGCCCATTCAACAGCTCGGGTGAAGTCAGTTAGGCCGAACAGGGGGGCGGGTAATATGGAAGGGTCTAACTTACCTTTCATAGTGGCCCGAGCGATGTTGTCCACGATAGTGTTCCAGGGATGTTCCACGTGCCCTTTAACATGGCGTATCTGGATTTCGCACCGATGTCTATTACTGGCCAGAAGCGCGTATGTGAGTCTGGCGACATCTCTGTTAGCCTTGCTGTTGGACCTGCCATTAAGAAATTCAACGGCGTTGAGGCTGTCACTCCATATAGTGGCTGGCAAGGGCGCTTCCTGAGCGAGGGCAGCAAGAAGGGCCCAGGCAATGGCGAGGAACTCAACGTCTGTGCTATCCAAGTCTTTGGGGGGGTCCAAAATGCAGGATTGGGTCCACTGGGAACAGACGAAACCCCCATAGGCATGGCCTTCCTTGTCCTGAGAGAGCGCGACCAACCCCCAGCTCGCAGTGGTGCTATCGGATGGGTCGATAGACGCATCGGCATAATAGTGTTGGTGCTCCCAATCACCGAACCTGGGCGGACAGAGACTGAGGGCCACGCTTCCTGGTTCCTCCAAGTCGGGGACAGCCTCGCGTCGCCAAACGAGAGAACACCTGGCGCCCCTGTCAAGCCATGCAGTGGGGAGACGGCCGGGGTCACAATGCAGGGATGATGGAGACAAGGGCTTCGACGATCGATGCGAGCGGGTCTTTTCCGCAGGGCGCTCCGAGATATTGGGGGAAGACACTGGGCCCCAGGAGCCGTCGCCATGGCCTGGAACTGAGGGGAAGACAGAGCCAGGCGTATGCGACGACTCGCTGCCCCCTCTTGAAGGAGCCAGGACGCGGGCCATAGGTGGGTCATGGGAGACGGGAGGAGGGGCAGGGGTGTACTGAGCGCTCGGGCATGCGCTGAAACAGTCCTGCTGTCTGGCTTCACCCTGTGAGACCAAAGAGACGTCAGGCGCAGGCGCGGTGCGCTTGCTGGAGAAAAAGCTCGAAGTGGTGAGTCCCACTGAGCTCATCTCGCTCGACCTCAACTGCAAGAGGTCGACGAGGCACAGGGCGACAGGCTGCGCCAGCGAGGTGGTAGCAGCCGCGGCAAGAGATTGAAAGTGACTGGTGTCAGCATCCTCGCTGGGGTTCATGTGCGATCCCGAGGGCAGCCCCGCGGAAGGAACGCCGAGGTCCCTTGACTCCTGCTCATGGCCAGTGAGGCCAGCGGGAGTCTGGTCCAGAGTGGGGCACGGATCCTGCGAGGTGACTGACGAGACAAATTGCGTATTGTCTCGCGCTGAGAGCCTAGTAGTGCTAACAAAATGTTGCAAGAGGCTGGAGTCTGAGCTTTCGCTAAGGTCAGACTGCGGGTCCCTGGGAGAGACCACGCGGCCAGGGCCGCTGGGGCCCTGCACCTGAAAGTGTCCTGGCCGTCTTGGCCAGGAGGAGGCGGGTCCGAGGGAAGGGAGTTTCCAGCCGAAGGCTCAGACGGGGCGGCGGGCGGCTGATAGTCGTGCGTGTGGAGAGGGGACTCCCAAAAACGCCGCGCTTGTCCAACCCAGTGCGGATTTGCAAGATGGCCTGGTCGGCCTGTCTGTACACAGATTACGCGCCTTGCACGGAGGTAGGCGTCGAGAGCCCCCTGTAGCTCCAGGCCATGCTGAGTCGGAAAAGCAACCCTCGTGCGCTCAAGACGCTGTAGATAGGCTGAGCGACGAGCTTCTGAGAGTTGCCATGCCACGCTGCAGATTATTTCCGCTTGGCTGCGCATTTCGCGCCTGCTGTTGATACCATGTACAGGGTGCAAGAGCGGATGAAAGCGTGGAAGGGTGCGCAAGCATGCTTCTACCCACGGAACACAATCTTCAAGCCACAAGGCCATTGCCTGGTCGTCTGACATAAAAATGGCATTGTAGTACCAGGGCTTGAGCTTATGCGACAGCCTCTCAGTTAGGAGCTCAGAGACCGAGATGGCTTCAAGCAGGCCAGGAGGGGCAGGCTTGGAGGAAGGAGAGGTTGAGGTGTCTGCCATCACTGGGGTTTCCAGTGGTTGAACGTGCCAAGAGTAGGATGCCTTTTCCCTAGCATCCGCGCTAACATTATGGCTATCATTATCGCGTCTTGACCCCGCGCCGCCAGTGGGAAGATTACTAACAGCATGCAGTTGGAATTGTGCGATTGGCTCAAACCCGGAGTTACTCGCAAGCTTGAAAGTCGTCTGTATTCGTTCTCCCCCACCCGACCTCCACCCGCCGTCCCCGCAAGTGGCTCGATCATTGGTTCGCACAGACTTGCTGATAAAGGCTGGCTCGTGCCCTCTGCCAGCACTCGTAGGCGCAAAGTCTGGTAGCGGAGCGGAAGCTGTTGAGTGGATATACTGATGGGAGGCACTGGCAAGAGTCGACCATGGGGGAGTCGAAAAATACATAGCAGGGAGAGAGGATGTATTGAGCACGTCTAGACCCGCGTGTTGATGCGGCATGTGTGAGGACGAGAGAGGCACTGAATAGGGCGGCTCAGATAATTGGCTGGCCTCACCTGTGTCTAATGGAAGCTCAGGATCGTAGAACTTCGTGTGGACGTAGCCCCAGGAGATCTCTATGCGCTGTCGGCAAGGCGCTGAGACACCTGTGGGGGCTCGCCCACGGGAGGCGACCGACTCCTCTCTTTGACGGCGTTGCCTTTGCCCTTGAAGCACATCTTGCCATTGTGGTCGATGTAGCTCTGAGGGCCTCGGAGCTGCTCCTGGGTGGAATTGACCTGGGTCGGGGCGAAATGATCGGGCGCAACGTATGGTGTCTCCTGCGTTGGCGGGAGACCCCACATCTGGGTCGGCCCAGGCGTTCCAGGAACTGGTTTGTCCTCGGGAGCTGTGGCCGCCGTCGGTGGTGTCCCTGGAGCTGGAGTCGCTGGTGTCGCTGTAGCTGCTGCTGCAAACGATGCTGCCGTCCGTGTCCCAGGAGGGGAGGCCGCAGCTGCAGTCATGAACGCCGTAGGAATCGGGATGCCCTGAGCTTTGTACATTTCGTTGATGGCCGCCTGGAGATGAGCATCTGAGAGAGAAGCCGGCGCTGATGCTGTACTCCCTGCTGCTGTAAACCCCACTGCTGGCGCCGTCGCTGGCTCGGCCGCCTGAGGCGTTGGGAAAGGGCCCGCTGGTGGTGGCGGAGCTGCAGGCGGGCAATGGTTCAACGTATACTGATGCATGAGCCTCATCTGCGCCTCCATCTGCTGATTGTGCTGATAGATGAGGTCGCGCTGCTGAAGTGCTGCATCTCGCTGCTCTTTGAATGAAGCAGCCTCTGATGGTGGCCCTGCGCTCGAGGGAGCTGTGCTCTGAGCTGTACCAGTCTCCACTGCCATGGGATTGGGAATCTCCTGGGTGATGTCTGCGATCTCGGCCTTGATCTTGTTGTCGATGTCGATCAGGCTCTGGCTCAGGTCCCCAACTTCTTCCCGAATTTCTTCGGCCTGAGCTTCGAGCATATTGATCCTGGCATATGTGTTGTGCAATCGATCCTTGGCCTCGTTGAGCCTGGCCAGTGCTTGTTCTCTCTGCTGCTTGAGTGGTAGCAGCTGGTCCTGGCAGTAGCGGAGCATGGAGAGCTCCTCCTTGAAGTCTTCGTCGCCTTTGCGGGCCCGCAGGGCTGCCACAGCTGCCTTTGCCAGCGTTGTCATGCGAGAGATGAGCCTGTCTTTGAAGGCCTGCATGTGGCGCATGTCCGTGGGGGCTTGCCATTCGCCCCAGTTGGGGTGGGCCTGAGCGAACTGCTGTGTGGCAGGAACCAGCCTGGCCAGGTAGCGCTCGACAGCCTTGCGGGTCTCGGACGTCTCCTTGTCCTCGCCACGCTGGTGACGGCCACGCTCTTGAGGACGATGGCGTGCCTGATCTGGCGGTGGTCTCCAGGAATCTGGCCTCGCCTTTGCCTCGATCTGAACCCACGGCTGGCGAGAGGAGGTGGCCTTGCTTGACTTGCTGGCTGATCGAGGCCGCCGAGACTGACTCTGTGACTTCTTGCGTCTGTCCGCAAAGGCACCACCACACGAACAATACCACTGCCAGTGCTGGACACGCTCGTTGCAAGCGCCGCAGGTCCATCCTGGAGTGCCTGTCGCCATCAGTGCGATGCGTGGGGGCTGTTGAGCACTGTGGTGCCCCCGTAGGAGAAGCGCTGCCCTGTGTACCCGAAGAAGGGTTCGAGCGTCTGACCGATGGCGGCGCCGTCGTCGGTGCCACGCGGGTTCTCGCTGTCTGGAGCGGGAACGACTCGATGCAAAGACTGAAACAGGAATTGTAAAATTATGTGTCGTGGCTGGAAAATGGAAGCCAGCGCACGTGAGGTCAGAGCTCCTGCGGGCGGCCTCCCTAGGCGCCCGCTCGAGCCCCAAAACTTCTCCTCCACCTCCTCCTCCTCCTCCTCGGGTCGCCTACGGCCCAGGGGGAAACCGTGCAGGGGGAGGTGAGGGAGCGAGGAGTGGCGGGGAGTGGCGAGGAGCGAGCAGTGAGGAGGGAGCGAGAGGGGAGCGCGGAGTGTGAAACGTAGGACTCGAGTGCGCCGGAATTCGGGTTTGCCGACGCTTTGTGACGAGCCCGTCCTGGGTTTTGACGGTCCAGTTTTCGTGGGATGTTTGCAGCGCGAGCTCGCGTCAGATTTCAGGCTGGGTTCCATATTTTTCTTGACGGCCTCGTCAGGCCAACCCGCGTCCCCCGAAGCAGAATCTTACGTTTCCCCGAGAGGGGCGAGGAGGAGCGAGGACTGATGGGTGAGCGGGAAGGGGCTGTGGATGGGGGGAAAAGGGGGGGGGAGGGGGGAGGGCGAGGAGGGAGGGCGAGATGGGGGGAAAGGGGAGAGGAGGAGGAGGAGAAGGGGAAGAGAGAGGGAAGGGGGAAGACCAGGAGGGCGGGAGAAGGCCGAGGTAGGGAGATGACCGCAAAGGGTGACCATGATGATGATGATGATGATGATGATGATGATGATGATGATGATGATGATGATGATGATGATGATGATGATGACGACGATGACGATGACGATGACGATGACGATGACGATGATGATGATGATGATGATGATGATGATGATGATGATGATGATGATGTCGGTGATGATGGTGATGATGATGATGCTGATGCTGATGCTGATGCTGATGCTACTGATGATGATGGTGGTGATGATGATGTCGATCATGATACTGCTGCTGGTGATGATGGTGGTCGTGTGATGGTTGTGTTGGTGATGACGAGTACTCATACGTATGGCAGTCCCTATGACGATGGTGATGTTGACCTGCTGATGACGATAATGACGATGCGGTTGCTGCTGATGCTGCTGAAGACGACGACGATGACGACAGCGACGGCGACGGCGATGGCGACGATGATGAGGATGCTGATGCTTATGCTGATTATGAAGATGCTGATGATGATGATGATGATGCTGATGCTGGTGATGATGCTGATAATATTGATGATGCTGATGCTGATGAAGCTGATGAAGCTGATGATGGTGACGATGCTGATAACGATGCTGATGACGATGCTGATGATGATGATGATGCTGGTGATGCTGATGAGGATGAGGACGCTGGTTATGATGCAGCTGATGACGATGATGATGATGATGATGATGATGATGATGCTCAGAATGATGATGATGGTCATGAAGTTGATGACGATAATGATGATGCCGGTGATGATGGTGATGATGGTGATCATGATAATGATAAAATGAGAAGCTGATGACGATGAGGATGAGGATGAGGATGGTAATGATGATGCTGGTAATGATGCTGATGTTGCTGTTGATGATGATGATGATGATGCTGATGCTGATGGTGATACTGATTCGGATGTTAATGCTGATGACGATGATGATCATGATGATGATGATGATGATGATGATGATGATGATGATGATGATGATGATGAGGATTATGCAGATGATAATTTGGATGAGGATGGTGAGCGTGATAATGATCAGGATAATATGATGAGCCGGAGTAGTCAACCCCAGCACACGCACACCCCTGATGTTGCAATCAATGCGCCCTCCTGTCCCACGCTTACTCTTCAACACGTCCGTGCAGGTTCCCTTCTCACCACGGCCAGCACCCGCCGGCAGCGCGAGGGACCCCTGGACCTGCGCATGCTTTGGGATGCAGCGCGTGCGGATGTCGTGCAGCTCTGCGCGGTGGCGCCTGCGCCTGCACCCGTAACAGTAAGTCGGGCCTGTCCCTCTGCAGGGGGATATTCAAAAATAGTAAAAAATAGTCTGGGGACTTGTTTTGAGTATTTTTGGGCATTTAGTTGTTTTGTTTTGACTTCTTTTTTATATTTGTTCGTCCAAAATCCGCCTGTCGGGGGACACGCCCGACCAAATAATCGTAGCAATGATGTGATCACCGCTTCTAGGCGGTCCTGGACTTCCACGAGAACCAGATCATCGAACCGAATGGCGGCATGCCCTCTGCCAGGCGTGTGTAGTCACCGGCCGCGTGGGCATCCTGTCTGGCCAGCGTTGGTTCGGCGTGTGTCCACCCTGCGCCACGCAGCGGTCTGGCTCACCAGCACGCCAGGTCACGAGCCCGCCCAGGCTCCTCGGTTGCTGTGCCCACCCCGCGCCCGTCCACTCCTGCTTTGTGCGCTGCACCGTGCTGCCGGACCGCTCCAGCCAGGATGCCACTCCGCCCCCACACGACTGCAGTCCTCACCCGAGGGCCCAGGCCCCTCAAGGCTTGCAGACTCTCTGCACCCTCTGCGTATCCTCGGGTTTCGGGCGAAGAGAACTATATTCATGCACCGATCCTGGCGAGGCCCATGCTTGACCCAGGATCGGTGCACATGCCTCCCTGGCCAAGGCAGGAGGGCGTGTGCACCGATCCTGGGCTCAGGATGGGCCTGGCCAGAGTCGGTGTGTGTGTGTGTGTGTGTGCATCGTTCTCTTTCCTCCAGGGCTGCTGGGCAGGCAGTGAACGAGCCGCTCGGCCGCAGTTTACCAGCCTCGAACGCATCCCTATCCCTAAGATTGACACGCCAAAAGGCGATGACAATCTCAGGGATTCGCCCTCAAAAAAGGGGAATCCCTAAGATTGGCATCGTGATGAGGAGGTGCCCAGCATAGGGATAGGGATAGGTTCCAGGCTGGTAAGCAGTGCCCTCGTCGCGTCCTCCGCGCCAGCCGCCGCCAGCCCTCGTAGACGTCTGGCCGCCCGTGCGGCCGGCGTTGCGGCGTCCGCGCGGGTACCCGCCCAGCGCTCGGCGCCCCCCCCCGCTTCCTGCCACCCGCCTGCTCCCGCAGGAGCGGGGATGGGAGGAGGAAGGAGGAGGAGGAGGAGGCGGAGGAGGAGGAGGAGGAGGCGGAGGAGGCGGAGGAGGAGGAGGAGGTTGAGAAGGGGGAGGAGGTCCAAGGATGTCCAAGGATGGTGTGTGTGTGTGCTCGCAGAGCAACTCGGGCAGCCTGCCCGCCCCTCCAGGTTTTGCTCCCTGGTTGTGAGTCGGGGTCCCCACCCTGCTGGACCCGCGCCCCGCGTCTCACAGAGGTGAGACACGCGGACGCGGTAGGCCTGTGACGTCAGCCTCAAGGGCGAGCACAGGCACTCTTCCCGAGCGTATCGCAGGGGTGCCTTTCAGAAGCAAGTGATCGATTGTTGCATCCCCAAGCGCCGAATCCGGATCCGAATCCTCCTCTCATGATACCCACACCGGACCTCTCCAGGGATGCGTTCTGGCCAGAAGTTCACGGATAATCCAGCTGTGGTGAAGATGAGCCCCTCCCCCCAAAGGCCCAGAAAGGGAGAAGGACGCAACCACACAGAGCACATATAAGGTCGCCCTTCGCACCTCTTCTCCTTCGACGTTGTAACTTTTTAGTGGCATGCCCCCTCCCCGGCTTCTCGACCCACTCCCAGGGCCGGTTTGTCACCCTGCGCCCTTTTGCGACGGCCCTGGGGGCCGGGAGGCAGCCTCCAGACGCCGACAGCGCTCAACAGATCGCAGTGGCGACTTTTTTGGCGCCGCCTGGACGAGACCCGGCATGCGCACGGTGAGGGCCAAGCGCCCCAGAGCGTGCCAGGGCTCTCCGAGAGAGCGTTCCGTGGAGCGCTCTGGGACGGCCGTGGCGCCCGAGACATCCCCCAGACCCCTCAGCCATTCCAGGTTCACCATCGCCCGAAAGTGTTGGCGGCGCCCCGAGCGGTGGTGCGAGGGGGGTGGGCTTCTAGTACTTGCCGAGCGCGTTCCGCGACGCGCAAGGTGCGTACTCGCGAACGTCCCCAGTGTACAGGTCTTCCTCCATGTAACACATAGTGACCCCCCCGCGGCGCACCCAGGCAATTTGCGAGTAGTTGATTTGCGAGTCGTGGAACGCGCCTGTCCAAACACGGCGGAGGGCTCGGACGAAGGCATGGGCCTTCTCAGGCAGGCCTGGAGGCTATCGAGACGGCTCCGCAGAAGCTGGGAGGGCTTCTGATGAGCACCCCCGCCTCCTTCGAAGGCCGCCCTCCTCGCGCCACCCGCATCCATCCTCGGCCCGCCTTCGTCGCGTTTGGGGGCCCTCCTCGCCCCAGGAGTTCACGGAGGCCCTCGGCCAGCTGGACGACAACCCCGGGCCGTTCCCGCTGCTCGGCGAGTTCAAGCTGGGGGTCCCGGAAAGGCCCGCAGGCTCGCCGACAGGAGGGTTTCGCTGTCTCCGTCGTCGCCGCTTCCGCGCCCTGACGTGCGCTGGAGCAGGATTGGAAAGGCAAAGCGCAATGACAATCCTAGGAATGTGCCCTCGAATATCCAAGGGATCCTTAAGACTGGCACCGAGAGGAGGCGATGCCGATCATAGGGATACTGATCTGTTCCAGTCTGGTAATTCTTGCTCGTTTTCGGCCCCTGGGTCCCTCGCCGGGCCCCCTGTCCGTTAAGCACTGGCTCTAGACGAAACGCTGGTCCCACCGAAGGGGCCTGGACCCTTGAGGAGCTACGTTGTCATATCAAATCACGACGTCGTATATCTTGGTCTTCGTCGTGGCCGCTTCCACCGCCGCTTGAGGATCGAGGATGGAGGAATCGAAAGATCGAGGTCCGACGATCGAGGTTCGGGGATCGAGATTTTCTGGCGTTGTTGTTGCCTCATGGGGGCTTTTCTGCTTCCTCCCTTCTCCGTCCTCTCATCCATGCCTCTACTATCCACATGTCCATTTCTCACACGCTTCGTGGCCCCATAAGGAGCTGCACCTAAGGGGAGGAGGAGGAGGAGGAGGAGGAGGAGGAGGAGGAGGAGGAGGAGGAGGAGGAGGAGAGGAGGAGGAGGAAGAGGAGGAGGAGGACCAGTGCAAACCCAAGAGTCATCAACGATGTTGTAATCAACCCTTCCTCCAAGCTCCCTCTTCATAGACCCCTACAACGGTTCATTTCCACTGGGGGAGCTGCCTCGTTGGAAGACAATCGTTTGAAGATCCTGAACCATACCAAACCATTGCAAACTGATTGTTGCGTCTTGACGATCCTGAGTCGCGTCAGAACGCCATTCCTGGGACTTCAACACCGCGAATCAACGTAACTGCCAAAACACCAATTCCAGTACGCTGATCATGGGAATCCGTGAAACCCTGCTGTTTTCTTTTCGCTTAATAAATGAATGTGCGCGGCGCTAAGGCGAGAGCCACATTTTGAAAAGGAGCCGTCCTCACTCTGTGAAGCTCTTGCAATGTTTGTAAAACGAACGCGCGTGGCGCTAAGGCGAGAGCCACATTTTGAAAACGGGCCGCCTTCAATCCGTGAAGCACTTGCGAATATTTTGAAAGATGTGCGCGGCGCTAAGGCGAGAGCCACATTTTGAAAACGGGCCGTCCTGAATCCGTGAACTTCTTGCACGTGTTTACAATGAATGTGCGCGGCGCTAAGGCGAGAGCCACATTTCGAAAACGGCCCGCCCTTCATCTGGGAATTTGTTGTCAAATTTTGAGCTTCAGGGTTATAAGTGGTAAGGGAGTCTGAGGCGAAACGCCCGGCCCGCCCTAACAACAGGCCTTTGGGTGCGGCAGGGAGAAGTTGTTTAGAAGAAAAGAATGGAGGAGGAGGAGGAGGAGGAGGAGGAGGAGGAAAAGGAGGAGGAGGAGGACTAGGACGAGGAGGAGGAGGACACGGCTTGTCCGACCCTGGCAGCCCAGCCAGGCCCCCCCTGCTCGTTCACTTCTCCCTGCTCCGCGCCTTGCTCCCACCCTCGGGTGCAATGGAGTGGACGACCGTTTAGCGCCGCGCGGCAAGCGCGGAGGCGGCCGCTCGCAGCGGCCCGCCAACGCTGTGCTGGCAGCGGAGGTCCTCCGAGGCCTCTTCACCGGCGGCGGCGGGCGCGGCGGCGGGCAGCTCCGCCGGGCCTGCCGGCGCTGCGCTGGCTGCGCCGCCTTCCACGAGCGCCGGGCCTGCCGGCGCTGCGGCGCGTGGGGCAGCGGCCGCTTGCCCCCCTCCGCCCCCCTGTAAAACCTTTGGCGGGCGCAAAGGCCAGGCTGGCGCGGCAACCCGCGACGCACGGGACTGAGGCCCTCGCGGATCGACCCGGCCAGGGAAGTCCCCGCCCCGCCCGCCCCGTGGGAGGCCGCCGCGGCGGCCGAGACGAAGGCGGCTGCCTCGGACGCTTCCGCAGAACAGTTCCTGGCTGCGGGGTTCGGAAGCTCCAGCGGCAGAACGAGCAGCAGCCTACGCGGGCGGGCGACGCTCTACCCTGGGCTGGTGCCTGGGCCTCCTGGATGGCTTCGTGGCGCGCGCCAGGCTGGGCGTTCTGCAGAATGGATACTGATGGGACTTTGTGCGGCTTCTCCCTGGCACGGCTTGAGGATTTGAATGGCTTCGAGCCCGTGGGGAAGGGTCACCGGTGCCACTGTTGCTAAATGGGGTGCTCACTTGCGTGGTTGTTCATGGAGTGGGGGCTCTCTTGCGCTGAAAAATGATGGGGTTGTGTGTGTGTGTTTTCCTTTCCCGTTTCGTTTTTTTGTCGTAGTCGCGCACGCACGTCGCCTTAGGTCGGTGATTGCGCTAGGCACTGTTGGCCTCTCTCGCCGACGGGGACCCCCCGGGGGGGAGCTCGGACAGCAGAGCTGCGCCGACGTTTGCTGGGTGGGGAAACTTCGCCAGGGGATTTTCGTGAGCGCGGCAGTCGCTTCCAGTTCAGCGCCAATGTTTTGTTTAACGTCAGAGCCCAAGTTGCGAGTTGAAACTGATGATGTGCAATGTACGTGTTGGCAATATCGTTTGGTTTCGCTGGTCCACAGGCCTACGGTGGGAAAGCCCCGATGGGCTAGTTCAGGCCGCAAACAGACTGGTGTACGTGCGCGGAGCTTTGCGCACATTTATCGTGCCATCATCCGCGCATGCGCGCTCCTTCTCAACGTGCCCCCCTGCTGCCCCCTGCTACTGCGGCCCGCTTTCGTTTTTGTTTCGCTCTCGGCGGATTTGCGCGCAGCGTTCCCCAGCCAGTGCCTGCAGCAATGGAGCCCTGACTCTCGAGTGGATCCGCGGTGCTTTCACTCGTGGACCACCAGTGGCTCTACGGTGTATCCACTTCGTGGAACAGTGTAAATCACGGTCGAACCACGGGCGAAACATGCGCGAACCACGCGCGAACCAGGCGCGAGCCATTCGCAAACCACGCGCAAACCAGGCGCGAACCACGCGTGAACCACGCGCGAACCACGCTCCGAACCACGCGAGAATCAGGCGCAAACCACGCGTGAACCACGCGCGAACCACGCTCCGAACCACGCGCGAACCACGCGCGAACCACGCGCGAATCACGCGCGAACCACGCTCCGAACCACGCTCGAACCACGCGCGAACCAGGCGCGAACTACGTGCGGACCACGCTTCGAATCGCGCCCGAACCACGCCCCGAACAACGCCCGACGCGCGCCCCGAACCAGGCGCGGACGAGGAGGGGGCAGGGGGTCCGGTGGGGCGGATGAGGAGCGGGGAGGGGGAAAGGCGGCGTGCTCCCGAAGCGCTCCGCGGGAGCCACGCCGGCGGAGGTGGAGGCGGCGCTCCAGCGGGCCCCCCGTATGCCCGACCTGGCTCACGAGAGAATGAAACCGCCTCGAGCCCCCCCCTCCTCCTCCTCCTCCTCCTCCTCCTCCTCCTCCTCCTCCTCCTCCTCCTCCTCCTCCTCCTCCTCCTCCTCCACCCCCGAATGCGCCGCCCGCCGGGCCACTGCCCCCGACAGGTGGCAGTGGCGCTGCGCCGGCCGCAACGCGCGGGGCACGGCCGACGAGCAGCGGGTGCCCGGCCGCGCTTCTGGGCGGCCGCGGGCCGCTCGCCGAGAGGCGGTGATCCTCGACTTGGAGGCGCTCAGCGCGCCGGCTGCCCGCGCGCGTCGCCGCGCGGCATGCCGCGCCTGGTGCGGCGGCGCTGGCAGCGGCGGCGAATGTAACGCTAAAGCGACGCGAAGATCGGGACAAAATCGGATCGGGATAACTCGAAAGCTCTGAGAATCGGCGGGTTTGGAGGATGTATTGGGCGCCGCGGCCGCTCCAGAGCGTTCCGGAACGCTCTGAGAGCGCTCCGGAACGCTCTGGAGCGATTTATCCCGATCCTAGCCCTGTTTTAAACGCGAGGGTGCCGTCAATGCGGCGGCAGGGGCAGACGAGCGCCAGCGCTACGCAGCGGACCGCTGCCCCCAGCCGCAGCTGCCGATGGCGCTTGGAACTGGAGGGCGGCGCGGCCGCGCAGCGCTGCGGCACCTCCGCGAGCTCGCGCGGGACCTCCCGAAGCAGGAGGACGAGGACAGCGTCGGTGGGGCGGCGGGCGCCCTGACGCAGCGCTGGGGCGCCCGCCAGCTGCTCAGCGCGCTGGGCCAAGAGCGCGCCGAGGTGGCGCGCATCGCCCTGGCTGATGAGCTGGCCGGTTAGCACGGCCGCAGGCTGGCCGACCTGGCTCCGGGGCGCGGTGCCGCTGCGCACCATCATCGTCTTGTGCGTGGAGGTTTTCACTGGGCGGCGAGCGGCTGGGCGTCGACAGACTGGTCCGCCGCGCTGGGAGGAGGAGGAAGAGGAGGAGGAGGAGGAGGAGGAGGAGGAGGAGGAGGAGGAGGATCCATCATGGGTCTAGCCGTCCGACTAGGCACCAGTCTCGAGCGAGGACGCACCACCTGTCCCCAATCCGTCCTTGGGGCGACATATAGAATGGCCGAACTGAAAGCTGGCGAGGCTACTACAGCACCCTGGCGAGCCTGCCTTGCGCGCTCGCTCCCCGTGCCATTTCGCTGCCCTTCTCGCGCGGGCTGCGACTCTCGCTCTGATCCCACAGCTGTAGATGATGAAATCGAGCTCGAACGTCGCCTTCCCCTTGGCTCGCACGGCGTGTGGCAGCAGAGACCGCCACTGCTCGCCATTCTCGCGCGCGTTGCTCTTAGGCCTGTGGCGGTAGATTTCGGGTTATGTCTTCACCTTCGGTCTGACGGCTGCATCGGGCTCCAACTTCGTCTGCCGCTTGTCACCACCACTGTCCTCACTGGTTCCACCACCGTCCCTACTGTCCCCACCAGTGCCCCCACCACTGTCGCACTGTCCCTACTGTCCCCACCACTGTTCCCACCACGGTTCCACTCTCCCCACTTTCTCCACGGCCCCAACCAGGCCCGCCTGGGCCCCTTGGGGCCCTGGCTTGCCGTCGGTCCCGCTCGTTGGGTTCGGGGCTTCGGTTGGACCGTCCCCGCGGGGGTGGGGCGTGCACCGTCTGTAACCCTCGGGGTTGCGGAAGTGGCACGCTCCTGTCGGTGCCCTGTCTTGGGTCCTCGTCGCCGTGTGCGGGGCCGCGAGGCTGCCGACGTTGGAGGCGTCGATACGTTTCCTCCATGTGGCCCCACTAGAGTTGGGATGCCATTTTCCATAGCCGTGGAGCCGCCTCGCTGGCTGCTCTATTCTGGCGGAGGGGTAGGAGTCTCCTCCCATCCCTTTTCGCTGGCCTCAGCTATCGACTCGACTGCTGCTGCGCCACACGCTCGCTCGCTCCACGGCCCCAACCACTGCCCGACTATCCCCACTGTCCCCGCTGTCCCACTGACTCCTCCGCTGTCCCACTGAGCTGTCCCACTGTTCCCACCACTGTCCCCACTGTCCCCACCACTGTCCCCACTGTACCTCTGTCCCATTGTCCCACCGCCGTCCTCGCCACCGCCTTCACCACTGTCCTCACCACCATTGTACCCTCCACTGTCCCACTGTTTCCACCACATTCCCACTGTCCCCACACCTCTGTCCCCACCACCACCGTCCCCACCACTGTCCCACTGTCAACGCTGTTCCCACCATTGTCCTCACCACTGTCTCCACCACTACCGTCCAGCTCTCTTGGGGCTCTTTTAGGGGTCTCGGGGCTCTCTTGGAGCCCTCTTAGGGCTCTCTTGGGGCCCTCTTGGGAGTCCTGGAAGCCCTCTTGGGGCCATCTTGAAGGCCACCGATCAAAGGAGGAGATGGTCTAGCGTTCAGCCCCCCCAAAGAGGCCAACATGAGACAACAACCTGAGTAAAACCAATGATTTGAGCGCCCAGAGGACTGGTGGGATAACGTTCAGCCCCTTCCCCAAAGAGGCCAACGTGGGGCCAAAACCTTCGTACAACCAATGATGTTGGCTTCCTCGCCGAGGCCGTTTTGGACGCCCTAGCACCTCTCGGCCCCACCCAAAAAAAAATCCAGGGGATGAGATGGGTAAGAGGAGGGGTAAACCCCTCCCCGTACGGGAAGAGTTGTTTTTTTTTGGAAGAGGGAAGAGGAATCTCGTTAGACCACCTACGTCCAGAGGGCTGGTAGGATTTAATTTCATTGCAGGAAGTGCCCCAACGGAAGACAAACGTTTGAGAACCCCCAGTCGCGCCAGAACGCCGTTCTTGGACGATCAGCGCCGCGAATCAGCGTGACGGTTGCGTCCTGACAGTTCTAGATCGTCCCCGAACACCATTACTGGGATTTCTTAACACCGCGAATGATTGTTACAGTTGCGTCCTGACAGTCTTAAACTCGTGCTAGAACGTAGTTCATGGGACTCACGCCGCGAGCCAACATGACCTGTGCATGACGAGTGTAAGTCGCACCAGAGCACGACTCCTGGTACCTCAGCCGTGCGAGTCCTTGAAACTGCTGCGCATTTCCAACAACTGCGCGCGGCGCTAGAACGAGGACCGCGTGTTGAACATGAGCCGCCCTCTGTCCCTAATATGTGGCAACACTTTGAAGCTTACAGTGCACGGCGCCAAAGCGAGAGCCACGCCTTCCAAAGCGGGTCGCTCCCCAGCTTTTAGAAATTGCTGCAAGCTTCCAAGCTGAATGCTCGGAGGAGGGAGGAGCACGACGATGACGACGAACATGAGGAAGAGGGAGGGGAGGGGAGGAGGAGGAGGAGGAGGAGGAGGAGGAGGAAAAGGAGGAGGAGGAGGAAGAGGAGGAGGAGGAGGAGGAGGGCCACTCCTTGTGCGACGCCGCTCGTCGGCGCTGCCGTCCCGCATGCAAGCCCGCCCGCCGCGGCTCCGAGGGCGCGGGGCTCTCGCGCGCGGCCGGGCGCGCGCGGCTGCTCCCCGCTCCTTCCGGGTGGCGCTGCGGGCCCGGCATGCTCAGAGGTGGGCGGTCGGGCCGCCTCCCTTCGCAGAGGGGTCGCCGGGCGATTCGGGCGGCGAGGGCTTATGCGGCGTCGTCCATTTTTCCCAACCGTTTTGTGGTGTTGGGTACTCGTTTTGAAAAGGCGGCGCCCCGCGTTCACTCCTGCCTTCCTCCTCCCCCTCTACTACTCCCCCTCCTCTTCCTCCTCCCTCACTGTGCCACACCGCTCACACGTTTCGTTGCCCCACAGGGAGCTCCACCGAAGGTCCACGTGCTACCGCCCGCACGCGTCTCCACCACCCAAGTGCAGCGCTTCGTGGCCCCATGGGGAGCTCCACCGAAGGCCCCAGTGCTACCACCCGCATGCGTCCCCCCCACCCAGTACAGCGCTTCGTTGCCCCACTGGCCCATGTGGAGCTCCACCGAAGGTCCCAGTGCTACCGCCCGCATGCGTCCCCCCACCCAGTACAGCATGTCGTGGCCCCATAAGGATTTCCCAGTGCAGTGTTTCGTGGCCCCATAGGGAACTCCACCAGCGGCGCTAGTGGCACCGTCCGCATGCGTTTCCCCCTACCAGTACAGCACCTCGTGGCCTTACAGGGAGCTCCACCGAAGGCCTCAATTGCACTTTCCGCATGCGTCTTCCCCGCCCAGTGCAACGTTTCGTGGCCCCGTAGGGAGCTCCACCGAAGGCCACAGTGGCACCGTCGGCAAGCGTCTCCACCACCCAGTGCAATGCTTCGTGGCCCCATGTGGAGCTCCACCGACGACGCCAAAGGCACCGTCCACGTGCGTCTCACCCACAGCATTTCATGGCCCCGTAGTGAGCCCCACCCAAGGCTTCAGTGGCACCGTCTACATGCGCCTCCACCATCCACTACAGCGCTTCGTGACCCCATAGGGAGCTCCACCGAAGGCCCCAGTGGCAAAGTACGCATGCGTCCCCCCCAGCCAGTACAGCGCTTCGTGGCCCAAAGGGAGCTCCACCGAAGGCCCCAGAGGCAAAGTTCGCATGCGTTCCCCGCACACAGTACAGCATTTCGTGGCCCATAGGGAACTTTACCGAGGCCCCAATGGCAAAGTTCGCATGCGTCCCCCCCACCCAGTACAGCGTTTCGTGGCCCATAGGGAGCTCCATCGAAGACGGCGCCCGCAACTGCGGTATTCACAACTGCGTATGGTTGGGTTTTTCGCCAGGTTCATGTTTGTTCGTTCGCCCTCGCCGCTCGTGCCGTTCCCTCGTCCAAGGAGGGGTCAAAGGGGCAATGGGGAGGGAGGGAAATGAGAAGACGGAGGGTGCCACTCCTCCGCCAGGGAGGAGGTGGGGGATGACGAGGCGGCGGGGGAGGAGGAGGAGGAGAAGGAGGAGGAGGAGGAGGAGGAGGAGGAGGCTGGCTGGCTGGCAATCTGCATATGGCCTCGATCCCAGTGTCAACAGGTCCGCTTGGCCGCAGGGCGGTCAGGGAGGCTCTATGCACCCCTTCGATGTCAAACGTATCGGGAGCCCCTTCCCCACACTTAGATGGGGACTCCCTAAGTGTGATGCAGGGTCGAGAGGCCTGCACGCACATATCAGAACATGAAGATCCTCTCGGATCACGGAGAGACGCAGCAGGAGGAAGAGAGGGGACGGGCAGCCAGGCACTCACGGCAGGTGAGCCGTGGCAAAACTCAAGCAGAACAAACTCTCGCCTTAAACTTGCACAAACTACTGTTTCTCGAAACAACAAGCCCACGCGCACCCCACGCGCATCAAAAAAAAGAGACACAAGCGAAGACGAAATCATTGTTTGCCTTGCCTCGTTGCTTTGCCTTTGCCTTTGCCCCGAGGGCGCCCTTTACCTTGTGGCCTATTAATGGGATTCCACTCGCCTTGAAACCGCACCAGGCCTCGCTCAGAGAAAGATCCGAGAGTGCCAGGAGGATGCAGAAGGGACGAAGGGGAGCTCCCAGGAGGACGGAGAGAGGCGTCAGGATCTTCATCTACCAGTTCTTGTGGCGGGCCCCTCGTAGCATTTTCTCGAGCGAGTTCTGTACCCTGCGTTCCTGCGTCGTGCGAGGGGGGGGTCCCATTTTCGGCAGGCTCCCCAGGGCAAGAAAAAGAGCGACGATGACTGCATTCATGGGTGTCATGAGACCCCCTGTCCCTTGGATCCAGGAATTCACAAAAAAACGTGTGACGAACCAGCTGTGGGGTTCCGTCTCTCTGAAAGGTCGCTTTGGCCCTCCAATATTTGAGAGTCTCGCATGCTACTGGCAAGGGCTGGGCGGTCACTGCTTGTATCAGGCCTGTCAAGGCCTTCAGGTGACTCTGGTACTCCTGCTTCGCGGTGAGTTCGTCTAGGGTGCACATTGCCTTGAGTACCGCCAGACTGACATGGAGACTCGGGGGCCCTTGATCGTGATCTCCCTTGCCTGCGGTCTTCTCCTGGTATTGTTGAGCCGCAGCCACCGCAACTCCGTTCAGCACGTGCTCTTTCGGCAAGAGGTGCGTGGTCAGCAGACATCCTTCCACTCCGCGAAGGCGCTGAGATGTGTTGAGGAACCCCTTCATCATCTCCTGGGCCGCGTCGTCCTCCGCGTCGCTGCCGCCCTCGGGATGCTGGGTGCCCTTTGCCGCCGCAGGTGGCGCCGTGCGCCTGTCCCGGCGATCTCGCCGCTCGCCGCTGCCGCCAGCGCTGAAGGAGGGCTGCGCTGAGGGCTCCGCCAGGCGCTTCTTCGCCTTCTCGACCTCCACAGGGGCCACCTCCATGGCCCACGTCATCGACTAGGAAGGAAAGGGTTGCGTCGGGAAGGGCGACGTGAGATCGAACGTGAACCTGCAGAGCCTCAAGCGTCGGATGATCAACACTGCAAGCGGGACACTGGAAACTGTCAGGTACCTTCACGGGATGATGCACAGGGCTTCGGTCACACTGACAACGACGATGTAAGAACAGACGCCGAACATGCTGCCGAGAAATCGCAACAGTAGAGTGAGTACTCATACACCATGGGCACTGATTGGTAACCGTGAGGAGCTGAGAAAGAGCACGGTGCCCATGATTGCCCTCAGTGCAGAAACGCATATGTGCATACCACGCCGTTTGATCACAAAATTCTAACCCACAGACACTGCCATCATCGCGGGATTCTTGACATCGCCAAGCACGAGGGGGAGGAAGTGGAACGGGGTCAGATATATCCTCTCCTCCAGTATCCTGCACCCCCTGTCCCACTCCTTGTCCTCGTCGAACCCCCTTCTCATCAATGCGTCCTTCCCGAAACAGTTTCCGAAGCTGGCCGAAATTGAGTTCCGAAAATCGCACTCCAAATTCCTCCGTGAACACGCGAAATAACATATGGCCAAGATCTCTTAGAAGCTCAGGGCCCCGTTCAACCAGCGAGAGCATTTTGAGGTCATTGAAGGCCTGGAGCGCCCAGGGGTTCCCAGTGCAGAGCCCGGCATCATCTCGAACAAGGGTATAATTTTCAACCGCGGCTTGCTCCTCCCCACTCATTTGGCCGAAAAGAGCCGCCAGAAGCTGGACATTCTCACGGCGGTGCCGCGCCAGCTGCTGTAGCCAGTGCAATCGTCTGATGCGAAGCTCCAGCTGCGTCGGGGTCAGCCCAAGCTTGACCCAAATTCGGTGCGGGAGGAGGGCGACGTGCTTGAGTGTGCCGTCTGCCATCGGAATCTTCCGCGCGGCTGCCCCTTTGAGCAACGTGCGACCCCACTTGAGAAGCAGCCCGTCGACAAGGTTAAAGTCGATGGGCGAGAGAATGAACGCCTCGAGACCGCTGAGACCTGCTGACTGCACTCGTGCTTGAAACACAAGAAGTTGAATACGCAACGGAACATGCATGACAAACCAGAACCGTCCCATTGAATGCCGCGCACTGCGCATGTTCTTGAGGATGGACTGTCGTTGTAGTGCTGTTGTACCTGTGCCTGCATACTGAACGCCGAGATACTTCGCATGCGTGCTCACTGTGCCTGGAAGACCCCGAAGGGGGTCAGTAAACGCACGAGACTCCTTCAAGGCGCCAGGCCCCACGAACCGCGGTACCGTGACCTGCTTGTCAAAATTAAGAGCGCCGCCTGCCTGTGCTCGCAGCTGAACCAAACTGTTGGTGGCATGACGGGTCTCGTCATCCATCGCCTCGGCTGAGATGGCCACGACCTTGTGTGCAGTATCATCAAGATATACAGTGGTAGATAAGTCAATCGTAAAATCCTCAATGTCATTCATGGGGCTCGTGCACATAAAGTCCTGTCCTCCTGGTCTGGCTCTGCGCGCCTCTAGCCAAGGCACTAGCACACTGCGATCGTAGCTACGTATGTATTTCACGGGCGCAGACTGATGTCCCTGGAGAACCCCCTCTTGAATTTGAAACGTGCCGACCCCGTCGGACCCGTCCAGAGTAACCGTGCTAAGATGATTGCTGTGATGTCCGAAAAACACGTCCTCGGGGTGCATGTGCAAGTAGTCGGTTTCGTCCAGGATGTCTGCGCGGATACTGCCGAAGGCATTGGCCTGATCAAAAAAGAGTGTGCTATGCGACATGCGGAGACGGGCCAATCGCCAGCTCGTAATGAGCTGGATCTTGATCGCAGACTCTCGGCGTCGATGCCGAACTCCGCCGTGCAGATGGTACGAATAGTCTCGTTCTGGGTAACACTGATCACCTCGAATGCCTAAATACTTCGCATATGCCTTACTGAAGGGGCACATCCGGTGTATTAAACGAACAGATTTCAGTTCAGAAATAGTTGTGGCCGGCTTTGGAATACAGCAGCCCCAAGACCGATGCCAATCCATAGGAAGTCGCCCCCCACCTCGTACATCCCATAAGAATCCCCGAGCTCTCCGAGACAGCCATTCCATCGACGGGTTCTCTTCTTGAAATCCTCGTGCCTCGTCCTTATACTGGGGGTGCCGGTGATGCGGTAGGAAAATCATCCGAAAAATCTCCATGGGTAGGCTCCAGGGTGGGGAACTTTTCCGATAAGCCATGCGAAGGAACGCGCTAGAGATTCCCTGGAGGTCCGATACGGCATCATCTTGAAAACCAGGATTGTAAAACCGTCGTCCAGAACCAGGTGCCTGTCGGTCCTCTGGGAACTCACTATGCTGCACTGGAATCGCTGACTGACCGCCTGCAGGGCCTGGCTGGCCGAGACGCGCGGTCCACATCTGAACGGTGGGGCGCATGCAAATCGCCTGGTTGAAAAAATCGACGCCCTGGTCCCACAGTAGTGCACGCTAGGCGACGACGCAGCCGATGAACGAGTGACCACTTCGACTCCTCCCATGCCTCCTTGATAAGTCCTGCGAGTTGGGCTGTGCGTTGCCCGCGAGTAGCGTCTCGCTCAGCTTTGAGCTGACGCGCGAGAGAGAACAAGGCGTGCTGGGTCGCCGTCAGCTCACTGAACTCAGGCGACTCGGCAATGAGCGCTGCTGGCAACTGTGCGAGCCTCTCTCGTAGAGCAAAGCGCCGTTGGAGGAGCTCTCGTTGCCGTGCCTGGCGCTGAAGCCTATCAGAATCCTCCTGAGTGTGTCGAGCGAAGTAGGGGAGCCCAACTTCTTTGATGTCCTGAACAAACGCTTCCCAAGCACGATCAGGGGTAGCTTGGGCCTCCAGTTGTACCCAAGTGGGATACTTCTCACAGCAAATTCGTTCAACATCGCCCAAGAACTGAGACCTCCAGAGGCCATGCACACAACCGTCAACCAGCCTATCGACATCCCAAGACTCAGCTTTGGTGACTTGAACTTGAGGAAAGCTAAGGACATAATGGACTTGGATCTGGAGGGGCCAGTGATCCCATCGCCTAACCGTCGGAACCATGTGGAGCCTGCGCCCAAGACGTTGAAGGAGCCTACACTGAGTGACAGAGGATAACCAAGACATTGGGATCCCAAGATAATCCACACGACCGCTAGAATTAGCCCCAAAGTAAGTATCCTCCCCACCAACATAAGTATTAGCCAGACAAAGCCCAAATTGTTCCAGAAAGTCCCGCATCTGCCTCATACAGTACTTCTCAGGTTTCGGGAAAAGTGGGCCGATCGGGTCGAAGTCCGTGGAAACAAGGCCTGCATGGGGAACTCCAGCGTGGTCATTGAGGTCCCCACCAAAGATAATGGAGCATATCGCAGGGGCTGTGTTGGCTACGTCGGTCATCCATCGAATCAAGGCCTGCACTGTCTTCTGATATACACTTCTCTGCTTAGCACTGGATGACCGAGGAGGAAATACAGAACAAATGCCAATAAATGAAAGCGGCCTGACCGTAGAACTACCGCACCACCACGGCCTTGAAGTGAGGCTGGTGGAGAATGCACAGCAACGGTGTGCTTTGGACGAAAGAGATCCTTCCTCAAGCGAATCTGCACCCTTGCGTGTCCATTCGTGAATGTTCCCCTGCTATATCCCCAACTGAGCACATTGGCAGTATCATCAACTACATTACAACATGGTGCGTCCGTCATCTTCATGCGCACTCTCGTACCAGTGATAAAACATATATCCTTCTTGGCATACGCGATAGAAATTTCATGCGCTATGCCTGGCTGCACAAGAGAGCAAACATTATGTGTGAGAAGGGAGAGGCAGCGCTGCATCATAACTCCACGTCGCTGGAAGGGGCTCCTCAAGAAGAAGGAGGTGCCATCGCGCTGCAGGTAAAAGTTTTGAAAAGGGCGCAGTGAGGCGTGTAAAGACGGGGCCCCTGCGGCGCTTGACGCCTAGGAGGAGGAGGAGGAGAAGGAGGAGGAAGAGGAGGAGGGGGAGGAGGAAGAAGTGGCGGAGCATGCGGACGAGCAGGCGGAGGTGAACCCGCAGAAAACCAGCAACCCACGCAGACTGTCAGCAATCTCCTTCGGCGTGGAGCGTGGGCCCGAGGCAGCAAGGAGGGGGAGGTAAGAATCAGCGGCAAGCAGGCGACAAAACACCAGACCTGTGAAACCTTGCGCTCCCCACCCTCCCGCTTGTCAACGGGTCGGGGGCCCTGGGGCCCCGCTCGACCACCGTGCGGGGCGCGCCGTGCGAGTGGGGCCCAGAGCCCAGAACCCCCCACGCAAGGTGACACGCATTCTTCAGCCTCCCCCGCCCACGTTGCGAGTCGGGGGGGTAGAACCTCCGGACCTCCCCTGAACGGGGAGCCTCCCCTGAACGGGGAGCCCCCCCCCCAAGAGGAGGAGGGAAAGAGGAGGAGGAGAGGGAAGGAGGGCGGCGCAGGGCGGCGACGTCTCCAACCAGAGCGCGTCGGAGATGGGCGAGGAAAGCGACGCTCGCAGCCTCTCCTATAGCGAGCTCCGCGGCAGCGGTGCGCAGCAGCCGACGTGCATCCAACGCGGTGCGTCGTCGGTGTTCGAGGTGAATTTCGAGGTTGGCGACGTCGATGGGGGCGAGAACGAGAAGCTCCTGGCCCAGGCCACCTGAGGCGCGGGCGTTGAGCTGCAGGGCGGCTTCGCAGCCGTTAAGGAGAATATCGGCCTCATCGTCGAGGAGAAAAGCGTCGCGCAGGAGGGGCATGTCGAGACCGAGGTGCAGGTCAAGCACTCGGTCAGGGGGGGCTCCGCCGAGAAGGCTGCTCGCGGGGGTGGCGAAGAAGCTGGCGCTGCTGTCTCTGGGCCTCTGCGGGGGATGTCTGCCCGCGGTGCTGGGCAGTCGCGGCAGGCGCCCGTGGCGCGGGTGCCCGCGGGCTTGCTTCTGGACCCCAGAGGCGGGGTTTTTGTTTCGCAGCGGACCTGCTTCGCCGCGTAGTCGCGTGCGTTCCTCTCCATCTTCAGCTGGATCTCGACCGCAGGCGCCGCTGTTATGTACTTCGGGGTTCCCGTCGTTGGGTCTCGAGGCCTTCGGCTCAGACGACGGCGATTGCGCTTGTCTGGGCGAGTTCGAGTTCGACTTCGGCGGCTTCGACTAGGTGTTCATGTCCTGACAGGTCCCACGCTGCGGGGGGAATTTCTTTGGTGGTGCAATTGTCGAGGCCAAATGAGGGGCTGAGCCCTTTTCGACCTGCCCGCAGCGGGGCGCGAACGCGTGCGGTTAAATAGCTCATTGCGTCGACAGTGGTAGCGGAGCTACCATCGAGCGGATTCGATCCACGGCACGGAGCGCAGTCGCGAGAGAGTCGCGGCGGAAGAGCTTCAGCGAGGCGGACCCCAGTGGGGAACCATCGGGATGTCCTCAGTGAGGGACATGGACGCTTGGGCGGTAGCAGCTCGAGCCCAGGCGCCGCGCGCTGTAGCGGGGGGCAGGTCCTGGGGCGGCGGCGCAGCAGAGGATGGCGGCTTCCGATCGGCCGGCGATGGAGCGCGGGCCGACCGCGGTGCGAGGCCGCCGCGGAGCACGCCAGAGGGCCCCCCCGCGGCGCGGGGGTGGTCCGCGGCAGAGGCGCGGCGCCACTGCGGCGGATGGGACTCGCGGAGCGGCTGGGGCACTCACGGACTCCTTTTGGCATGGATGGGGAAGTCCATGGCCCGAGGATCAGGAGCTCCCTCTTGGGCCGTCTTGGGGCCGTATTAGGCTTCGAAAGCTGATCGGAAAAAAGGTGATGGCGAGAAGGCGAAGCTCCTGGGTTGTCCAAAGATTTCGGGGCTGGTTTGGCTTCTTCGGGCGGGCGCCGGGCACGGGAAATCGTGTTGGGGCCGTCGTGGGGCCTCCGGGATGCGCGTCGGAGGTTATCAAGAGCCACATTGAGGTATTCTGGCCATCTTGGATCGCATCTTGGATTAGGCCTTCTTGGAGACAGCTTGGACCATGCGGCGCCCCCTCACACTTCGCGCCCTCCCCCCCCTCCTTTTCCAAGCCCATGGGAGGGGGCAGGGGGGGGGTCAAGCTACCCGCCCGCCCGCGAGCCGTCTAGCTCACTCCCATCCGCCCTTCCAACACATAAGTAACACCCGAGCCTGAACATGTTCAGCGGTCGTTGTTGGATGGACATCCACTGGGAACCAAAGCCGACCGCAGGTGCGCGACGCCTGGGCGAGGCGCGCCACGCGTGCCAGGGGCGCCACGCGCGCCAGGCACCCCTGGGGCCCGAGCGCGCGGGGCACGCCTGGTGCGCCAGATGGGCCACGTGCTCCGAGTGCGCCAGGTGTGCCGCACGCCCCAGCCGCGCCAGGTGCGCCGCGTTCGGGGCACGTGCAGAGTGCGTCAGGTGCGCCAGCGCACGTGGCAGCACACGCGCATCGGGAACCATGTCGGCCCCCGCCGTCCTTGCCCCAAACCGATGCCCATCATTGTGTCTGGTGGGCCTGCGCGCAACAGGCCACGCGCCCCCCCCCCCCGCTGTCCCTGTCAACAACCATTTGACAGTGCTCGCAGGATGCTCCGCGCAAGATCCAGACTTAGCCGCGAGGTGCATGTTGTATTTCCCTACGTCCAAAGTGGGGTTCTTGTTGTCTCCGGACACTTCGCGCAGGAACCTCGCCTCCCCTCGCCTCCCACCCCTCTCCCCTTCACTCGCCATCATCATTATCATCATCACCACTCGTCGTCACTACTCATCATCATCCTCATCATTGTCACCATCATCATAATCATCACACTCATTCACACTCACACCATTATCATCATCATCATCATCATCATCATCAATATCATCATCATCAATCGGTCAATCATCATCATTATCGCATTCATCACCAGCATCATCATCAATCAGCATCACCACTCATCATCGCCATCATCCTCAGCATCGTCACCATCATCATCACTCGATCACCTACTCATCATCATCATCATCATCATCACTCACTCACCCACTCACTCACCCACACACTCACTCACTCACTAATCACTTCGTCACCACTCACCCCCTAGCTTGAATATGGATGAAATCTCAAGCGGGAGCCTCGTCTGTGAGTGAATTGTGAGGAAGTCTCAGGCAGGGGGGCCCTCCCTATGGGTCCCGCATCTCATGTTGGTAATCCGAGCGGGTCATCCGAAACGTGTAACTGTCGTCACTTTTAGGCTCCTCAGGCCTGAATTTGGGGAAGTATGAAGCGGGGGCTTCGTCTGTGAGAGAATTGTGAGGAAGTCTCAGGCGGGGGCCCCCTTCCTATGGGCCCCGCACGTCACGTTGGTAATCCGAGCGGGTCATTCGAAACGTGTAATTGTCGTCACTTTTGGGTTCCTCAGGCTTGAACTTTGGGGAAGCATCAAGCGGGGGCCTCGTCTGCGAGTGAATTGTGAGGAAGTGCCAGGCGGGAGCCCCCTTCCTATGTGTCCTTCAATTCATGTTGGCAATCCGAGCGGGTCATCCGAAACGTGTAAGTGTCGTCACTTTTGGGTTCCTCAGGCTTGAATTTTTGGGAAGTACCAAGCGGGGGCCTTATCTGCGAGTGAATTGTGAGGAAGTTTCAGGCGGGGGGCCCTTTCTCATGGGTCCCGCATTTCATGTTGGCAATCCGAGCGGGTCACCCGAAACGTGTAAGTGTCGTCATTTTTGGATCCCTCAGGCCTGAATTCGGGGGAAGTATCAAGCGGGAGCTTCGTCTGTGAGTGAATTCTGAGAAAATCTCAGGCGGGGGCCCCCTCCCCATGGCTCTCGCTTGGGTTTTCTTGACAATTCACGCCTGGGGGCGCCGAACCTCGAAGGGATTGCCTTGGCGCGCGAGGAAAAGCAACCCCGGCAGTACCGGAGCGACGCAGCCGCGCAGAGCGCGCGCCTCAAGGCGACCACCGGTGGCGGCGCCGGTCAAGACGAGGGCGCCGAGGCGGGCGAGGGCGTGGAGCACCCGGGCGCGCCTCCCTTGGCAGTCCGAGAGCACTTTTTGCCGGCCCCGACGCGGGGCGTCGACGGGGGGCAGGACATGGCGGACGCGCTGAACTCCGCGCACCGCGAGCGCCTCGCGAAGTTGGCCAAGGAGCTCCTCGCGCTCCCGTGCCTGTCCGAAGCGGCCCGCGAGACCGCAGGCGTGCCCGAGCCGACGGAGGTCGCGACCGCTCCTGCCCCCGCGGCTTGGTGCCGACAGCCGATGACCGCAGCGCGCGAGGACAGAGACTTCTGGGCGACCCTGCACGACGACCGCCTGCAGGGCAACGGCGACGAGGATGACGCGGGCGCCGACGACGGCGCGGACGAGGGCGCCGGCGGCCTGGGCGGGGCCCCCGGCGCGGCCAGCTTCGACGGCCGCGCGCGCGCCGCGCCCAGCGCGCGCATCGCCCGCGTGGTCGCTGAATTGCCGGGGGCCCAGGGACTCGCGCGGGACCAGGCGCTTTTCCGTCGCCAAGTTCGCCAAGGCCTGCGACGAAGCCTGGGGGGACGGCGTGCAGAAGAAGCCCTGGAGCGAGAGAAAAGTGACGCACTTGCTCCTGCTGGGCCAGGGCGGCTCGGGGAAGACGCGCGTGGTGCAGAAGGTCGTCTTCCCAGTGGTGGAGTATTTGTGGCCCTCGAAGGCGCGGGGCAGGGGCGCCATGATGGTCGTGGCCTTCTCGAACGCGCAGGCGAAGAACATCTCTGCGGGGACTGTGAAGGCTAGAGCGCTGCACGACGCTTGTGCCCTGCGAGTCCAGAAGTACATCAGCGCGAAGATGAGGCCGAGGGGCATGCAGAAGAGGTTGAAGTGGCTGTGGGAGCACGTCCGCGTTCTTGTCATCGAGGAGGTGAGCATGGTGGCGGTAACTCTGTACAACGCGCTGGGCCTTCGCGCCTGCCATGGGCCCAGTGACGCGCGCGACGTGCAGGCGTCCACCTACAAGCGGCCGCACCACCACTTCGGGCGCGTCCCCATCGCGCTGCTCCTCGGCGATTTCCTGCAGCTAAAGAAAGCCCGCCGGCAGCGCCAGCCTCCTGACGGACGTGAACGAGCGCCTGGAGGACGGGCGCACGTACAAGTACGTGGAGCCGCCGACGGTGGAGACTCAGCGCGCCATCAATGTCTTCTCTCATATCCCCTGCGTCTTCGAGCTGAAGGGCACGAAGCGCTTCGAGCCCGGGGACCCTTTGATCACGTTCCTGGGCTGCACGCGCGAGGGCAAGCCCTTCCCGCCGGAGGTCTGGTCCGCCTGGGAGAAGACGTTCGCGTCGGACAACCGCGGCCTCCTGGGCCCTCGGCACCAGCGCGAGAACTTTCGGCTCGGCTACTGCATGGGCGTGTACTGGGAGACGCTGGCGAGGTGGATCAACGCGCGCGCTCGTCGCGACGCGCGGCGCCTGGGCGTGGCCTTCGTTTTCTTGCAGGCCGTTGACGAGTGCAGCGCGATTCAGGGCGATCCCGACGCGGGTCGGCGCCTCTTGAACGTCCCGAACATGCACAGGACGGGGGACATCCACGGCGTCTTGCCGGCCCGCGTCGGCATGGAGGTGCGATGCGCGGCAGTGCAGGAGGAGCTAAAAAATCAGTTGGGGCTCGTGCAGGAGCAGCGGGCCACCATCTTGTCCTTCGCGCTCCACCGCGAGGACGAGCGGGACTACGAGGAGTGCGCGCCGGGCCAGCTCTTTCGCCCCCGCTACCTACCGAAGGGAATCTGGCTGCAGGTCCACGGCGTCAAGGAGTCCCCGATCTACAAGGAGGTCGCCGAGCTGCTGCTGCCGGGCGCCGAAGGCGCCGTTGAACGCCGCGAGGCCGAGGCGCGGGCTCGGAGCACGCTGATGTTCAGGCCCAGCGAGCAGGGGTTCTCGTGGCAGGGCTCGGGGCCGCGCGCCGTGCGCCGCTCGGGGTTCACTCTGACTCGCGCGCCCCGCTTCACTTCCACTCTGTCGCAGGGCCAGGCGCTGCGCAAGGGCGCCGCCATCGACTGCGCGAGGGGCGATGGGCGCTGGCCGCGCGGGCATGTCGGACGACCTGCGGTGGCTGCACCTCTGCGTCATGCTCTCCCGCGCCACGCGCATGCGGAACATGCTGACCCCGCGGCCGCCCCCGCGCGACCTCCTTGCGGAAGGCGCTCGAAGAGTTCGATGAGGAAGCGAAGACCTCCAGGGATGAGGCCGAGCAGCTCGCCGCGGAGTTTGACTGCGTGCCGCCTCCCGCCTGGGCGCCGCGGCGCGCGGCTTGGGGCCCGCGGGGTTGTCCCAACGGTCTGGCCCGCGGGGCTGCCCCGGCGGCCTGCCCTCGCGCCCCAGCGGCCCGCGGGATTGCCCCAAAGGCATGGCCCGCGGGGTCGCCCCAAAGGCTTCGCGATCTAGCCGTCGGCGAACGGCGCCGAGGAAAATCGACTTGCTTGCCCCGGCCAGGGGGAAGGGGAGGTGCACTTAGAGAAGCGGCAGGAGGAGGATGAGGAGGGGGGATGGGGCAGGGGGAGGGCGATGATGAGGAGGAGGTGGACAAGGAGGAGGAGAAGGAGGAGGAGGAGGAGGAGGAGGAGGAGGAGGAGGAGGAGGAGGAGGAGGAGGAGGAGGAGGAGTTGAAGGAGGGGGAGTGGGAGAAATCGAAAAAGGAAGGAAAGAGGGCAGAGGTGGGGGGCGAGAGGAGGGTGTTTGCCATGGCCAGGAGGAAACGGATAAGGGCAAGCTAACCAGATGATCGTGCGGGGTCCTTCCGTCGGAGTAATTTGTCAGGGGTGGTCGCCGTGCTCGCGGCAGGGAATATGCTGACACCCCCGCCGTATAGTGTTCGCTGGCCTCACGGACATGATTCAATAATTTCCCCAAACATGTACTTTGCACTGTTTTGTTGGCAGGGATCGTGTGGGCGCCGCATCGGTTTGGCCGCGCATGCTCCACATGTGGAAGGCAGAGTGCGCTTTGTATTGTTTTTTGACGGGTGGTGGGTGGCGGGCCCTCATGGCGTCGGCATGGTTCCTGGTTGGACGCCGGCCGGATGGGGGAGGGGGGTGTATGGTAATAAGGAACAGTGATAAACCTCTCCTCCGAACCCGGGAAGGAGGGATTCGAACAGAGAGAAAACACAAACTTGTTAAACCACCTTGCGCCCAGAGGGTTGATGGGATTGTCACGACACCGGCACCGCGTTCGGGATTCGGGCGACACGATAACCCCACCGCGAGCCAGTGCCCGCTGTTGTTTATTGTTGATGCCGCAGTCCTCATGCTGGCGCCCTCTCCTCCTCTTCACCTGTCTTACGCTGCGCGCAGCTGCATATGGCTAAGCCCTTCGCCAGGCCAATGTTCTCAAAAGGAGCCCCCCCCTCGGAGGCCTGGAGCGCTTCCCCAGGACCTCCTTTTCATCCTTAGTCGTTTTCTGACGGCCCAGGGGCGCAGCAAAGGCCCCCGAGGTTCCGTGGCGATTTTTTTTCAAGAGGGGACAAAAACATCCAAACGCAATTAATCGTCGACCCCCAAGAAAAATGTTGGAAAATATGGGAAGTGGGGGGGGGGGACACGAAAACACAGAAAATTTCGGAACATATGAGGAATCCTGCTATTTGTGTGTATTTGTGTGTCCCAGCGCCCCTTCATTTTTGGGTGCGCAAAGGACGCCCCCGGACCTGCCCCGGGGTGCGTGCCTGCTACAGCTCCGAGGCGGGCCTGGCCGTGGCGACGACGGGCCCCCACGAGTCCCAGGAATTCTCGACGCTCCGCGCATCCCCACCGGGCGACCGTAGCCCTCTGGCTCAAGCCTTGGCTCAAGCCTTGGCTCAAGCCTTGGCTCAAGCCTGGCTCAAGTCTCCCGTGCTCAAAGGGGGCGCCCGACGCATCGCCGCGCGGCCGCCGCCGCCGCGCGCGCCGCATTCGCGGCATCCCCCGGCGAGGCATCGCTCAGCCTGGCCTGGCCCACGCCTCAGGCACCAGCCACCTCTTGCAGTGCTGCCTTCCGTACCCGGCGTCGCTCCCCGGCGCCGCTCGGCGGCAGCTTCGGCGGCAGTTCGTTCGCGCGCTTAGGTAACCAGGTTTGGCTCGTAGCCCGGGCGGGCTTCGGACGCCGCCTGCGCTTCCGCTTGCGGCCGCGACGAAAAAGTATCCCCACCAGCCCATACAGAAACGATGACCAGGAGAGCTGACGGGAGAAGGGATGAAGAGACGCGCATAGTGAAACAGCGTA
>CAUYUJ010003247.1:330000-362500 GCA_963575745.1 Prorocentrum cordatum
TAGGGGGGGGTGGATATCATGGCGGGGGGCATGATATTTCCTCAGATTTCATGGCGCCTCTTCTTATTTCATTACGTCCCTGGCCCCCCCGCTGGGCCGCGCACATGCCGCCGGTCATGATTTGCACCCCCCCCCCTCTTGGACAACCCCCAACAGTGACGCGTCGATTAGGGAATTGTCCGTTTTCGGTTCTCGAGAGGGCGCCGTGGCCGTCATTTTCCAGGCCTGCGCCGGCCAGGTTTGGGCCTCAGGTCGTTTTCACTAAACCACGTTTTACTAAAGGGGGGTCTGTCCATCCCCGAGTGCTCCCAGATCTCGGAGCACACTCGTTTGTTTTCGATCCCGCTGGTCGTCTTCGGTTTCGCCCTCTCGGGCCCGTTGCTGAGCCGGTCCCCCCCCTATCGTGTCGGAGGTTGATGGACCTCCCACCCTGACACGTCGATTCGCGAATTGGCCGTGTTCTGTTCGCGAGAGGGCGTCGAGACCGTCATTTTCTTTGTGGGTTCAGGCCCGTCGGTTTCGGTCCCAGGCCGTTTTCACTAAAGGGAGGTTTACTGAAGGGAGGTTTGTCCACCGCCGATCGTGGCCCCTCCCTCCCCCCTTCTCTTCTCGGTTCTCTCCTCTTCCAAGCGCCGCGGGTCTCTTTGCCGCGGGCGCTCTGCGCAAACGAGCCGGCGGAGCCGCTGGAGTGCTCGGCACCTGCCCATGGCGATAGCCTCTGCCTGAAGCCGTGCCACGGAGCATCCACGTCAGCTCTCCCCCTGCCTTTCTTAATGGGCCTGTTTTCCACCACTACCACCACCATAAGTTGGAGGGGGGAGGGAAGGAGGTGGAGGATGAGGAGGAGGAGGAAGAAGAGGAGGAGGAGGAGGAGGAGGGGGAGAGGAGGAGAAGGACCCTTCCCCCTCCCACTTATGGTGGTGGTGGTGGTGGTGGTGGAAAATAAGCCCACCAATGATTGTTTCGTGACGTCGACCCGCAGGGAGAGCTGGACCCCTCCCCCAGGAATGTTTTTCACCCAAGTTATCTTTTGACGGTCCCGAGGCCTGTTAGGAGCCCCCGGAGGCCGAACATAGCGAGAAGCCTTCTGCCGTGATTTTCTGATGACCTGAGGGGGTCTGCGTCCTTGGACGTCCGAGGTCGTATGTTGCTCGCCGCGCGGGTCCCCAGGAGGGGGGGTCCCAGGTAGAGAGAGATAGATGTGTTGGGTACAGCCCAGGCCCCAGGTAAGGGGAGCCGACCAGTTCGGCACGAACGACATGGGTACGGAAAGAATGGGTACAATGCCCAACAGAATTTCCTGTTCATTTTGAACAGGACTCGCTGTCCGCGCCGCCGCGGCCTGTATCCATTTGAGACAGAAGGCCGCCTGCCCAACAGCGGCCGCTGATGGTTTGGGACAACGTTTGATGTTGGGCATTGTGCCCATGTTCTCCGTAGCCACTCCTGCTTCCAAATCAGTGACAGGGCCCGAGGCCCCCCAACCTGCTGAAATCATTGAGCCAGGTCTGCCGTAGCTTGTGTGTGCTTCCGGCGACGGCAGTTCTGGTTAGCGGAATGGGGCGGGGAAGGCGTCTCCTAGCACGCATCCCGTGACGCCCAGTCCTGCCGTTGCCCGAAGGTGGCTGGCCCGCCGGAGGCGGCGCAGAGTCGGCGCCGCTGCCGCAGGCCAGCCGCCGCCGCGTCAGTGGCGGTCGTCGGCTGAGGAGGGCGGAGGCCGAGGCCTGTTGGCTTCTCGGGGGGTCCACGTTTGGAAGAGGTAGCGCCCCGCGTTCCTGCCTCCCTCATTCCTCCTCCTCCTCGTCCTCCTCCTCCTCCTCCTCCTCCTCGTCCTCCTCCTCCTCCTCCTCTTTCTCCTCCTCCTCCTCCTCCTCGTCCTCCTCCTCCTCCTCCTCGTCCTCCTCCTGGTAACACAGGGCTCCCTGCGAACGGGCCGCTGCCTGTGGTGGAGGGGGGGGGGTTGAGGGCTTCGGGTGAGGAGGGCAGCGTGCACGCCTCTGCGCAGGCCTTGGCAGTTCCCTCGATCAGATGTCGAAGGGCTGTCGAGTCTCTGCTGCATAACACTCACGCAGGGGAATTACGCATACGCTCTACAATGCACCTTAGCGGGCGCATTGACGTTGACCCCCTCATGCGGATGTCCTGTCCTCCTCCTCCTCCTCCTCCTCCTCCTCCTCCTCATCATCATCATCATCATCATCATCATCATCATCATCCTCACCAGCTAGACTATAGCTCCGCCATCGATTAACTGGTTAGGATATGCGGCTTTCACCCGAGCGACCCGAGTTCGAGCCCCCGTGGCGAAATTACTCAATTACTCGTGGACAAGCGGCCCGCGTGGATGCTGGAGCCGCCGGCCACACCCGGGGCAGGCAGCCAGAGTGCCGAGCCCAAGCCGAAGTTGGCGACGCTCGTCGAAACGGCGAAGGGGCAGGCGGAGGGCGGCGGCGGGACGTTCTCAGACACTTCGTGATCATTATCACCAGATTCTCTCTCTCACGAGCGCAGCGGAGCTCAGGGACATTTGCGGCGTCGTCTTCTTCGCGTTCCTCGCGCCGCTGGGGGCGGCAACGGCCGCGGTCGCCAAGGCCGCGGGAGTGCAGTGCCACAAGCACCGTGCACCAGCGGAAGGAGTCCGACGGCGACGCGTCTTCCCTGGGCCCCCCGTGCCTGCAGGCGTGGGTGGCGCTGGCGAAGGGAGCCGCCCAAGATCCCAAGCGCCCAGAGGCCTGCAGGAAGTGCTTCGGGTGCTACTGGCGCGACGCGGTGCTGTGGAAGCCTCTGTTCGGGCTCGTTGGCGACGTTCGCCCATGCAGAATCCGCGCGGCGCGGGAGCAGGAGAAGAAGGCGGAGCGGTGTCGGCTGACCTTCGCTATCGACTCGAAAGTGCCAGAGCTCGAGCTTCACCTCGTGTAGTATCTGAAGGTGGTGGGCGGGGAGCGGAAGGCGGGTGCGGCCCCGCGGGGGGCCGTCGGAAGGATGCGGCGAAATTGCTGGATCGCATCACTCGCTGAGTGGCACGCGTGCAGGCAATGCGTTCGCAGAAGTGTGACGGAGAAGTGAGGTGGAGCTGGGATTCGTGGGGGGGGGGGAGGGGGCGCAGTCGAAAGGCGGGCGCTCGCCGCTGCGAGCGCGCGCGCGCGTCGTGGCCACGGTCGCTCGCCCGATGCTGGCGGCTTCTGCTCGCCTCCGCGAGCTGGCGGCACGAGGGGCCCTCCCTTCTCCCTCGCTTTCTCCTCCGAGTCTTGCTGCTGCTGCTGCCGCTTCCTCCTCGACCTCGGGGGCCCCTCGGCGGCCCCCGTCGGTTTACAGTCCAGGCTGGGAGAGTTCGGGCATCTAAACCACGGGCGAAGTCAGGTGAGTTTTCAGTCGTACCACCGCCCCCCCCCCGAGCGCGTATCCCCGCGCCTCTGGGCGGGCAGGAGACCCGTGGACAGCTCGCCCCTTGGCCCCCCGCCAGCCCCAAGCCAAGGGGCGAGCACACCACACACACATACACACACACCAACACACACCAACACACACACACACACCAACACACACACACACCACACCAACACACACACATTAACACACACATACCAACACACACACACACACCACACCAACACACACACACAGGGGCGCAGCACCACGCTGCATGAGTAGCCTTCGGCTGGGCCAGGCAGCGCAAGACCCAACACTACATCGCGTGGCGCGTGGATGCCCGCACCGACCACTCCGGCCAGACCCTACCTCCAACCCTCCCTTTCGCCACCTCCTCTTCGTCCTCGTCCTCCGTCCTCCCTGTCGCCCCCCACCCCCCCGAAATATCCTCAACCCCATGGCCTAACATTGCCAGCGAATGCCCTCAACCCCCTTACCTGTGAAATATCCTCACACCCTTCAAACTGCGAGCGAAATATCATCCCCCCCCGGCCTACCACTGCCAGCGACATATCTTCACCGCCCTGGCCGAACACTGCCAGCGAAATATCCTCACACCCTTCAGCGAAATATCTGCACCGCCCCTGGCCTAAAAACTGTCAGCGGAATATCATCATCCCTCTCGTTTGAAACCTGCCAGCGAAATATCTTCACACCGCTCGCTTGAAACTGCCAGCAAAATATCATCCACCCCTGACTTAAAACTGCCGTCGGGACATCTTCACACCCTTTGCAGACAATTGCCAGCGAAAGATCCTCACCGCCCCTGGCCTAAAAATGCCAGCGAAATAGCCCCTCCCTTGGTTTAAGATCGCCAGTGAAAGATCCCCACACCCTCCACCAAACCTGCTAGCGAACTATCTTCACTTCCTGGCTTAACACAGCCAGCGAAATATCATCACCCCCCAGCCTTCGGACTGCCAGCGATTCATTATCACACCCCTGACTTACCATTGCAACCACAATATCCTCCTCACCCCCGGAAAGGAAATTGCCGCCGAAATATCCTCAACCTTTTTGGTTTAATTTGCCAGCGATTTGTTCTCATACCACACGCTTCAAACTGCAATCGGAATATCCCCACCCCGGGAAAGAACACTGCCACCGAAATATCATCAACCCCTTCTTACTTAACATTGCCAGCGACATATCTTCACACACCTCGTTCCAAACTGCCAGCGAAGTATCCTCACTGCCCCTGGCCTAGAACAGCTCGCGAAATATCATCATCGCCCTGGGTTGGCGCAGCCAACGAAATATCTTCAACCGTCGGCCTTCAGACCGCCAGTGAAATATCAACGACATATCCTCACCGCCTCTAGCCTTAGAGTGCCCACTGAATACCCTCACCCCGTGGAGTTTTACTGCCAGCGAACTATCCTCAACCCCTGGCTTAAAATTGCCACCAGGATATCTTCACCCCTCGGAAATACAAGTGTCATCTAAAGGCTTTGGTGTTTCACATGTCAGTTCAGTCTTTGCTTACTTCCCGCAAATCAATGTACGGGCTGCGCCCTTTCGCACAACACGAGCACGAACACGAAACGGATTCCCCGCTGGGTGGCTCTCTTTTTCATTGCGAACTCACCCCCTCGCCTCCGATTCACAATTGCATGTGTTTGGGCCCTTCGCCCGGCTATGTTTGTCATGTTGGGGCGATGCCAAATTTTTCTGGAGTCCGAAAACGGTTCCCACGGGCTGAAATTGGCCAAACACATTTTCAAACCTCGAACCTAGATCGATTGACGACGGCAGCCAACGCTGCCGCCGCCGCCGCTGTCGTCGTCGTTGCCGCCGCCGTTTTTGCCGCTGTCGCTGCCGCCGTCGCCGTCGCCGTCGTCTTGGACGGCCACGGTGTTGGCGCTCAGGATGTTTTGGGACGAGAGGGGGGGAGTAGGGGGTAGTTCGAGCAGAAAGGAGGAAAAGGAAGGGAGGAGGAGGAGGAATTCAATGAGAGGATGGCTGAGGAAGAGGGGGAGCAGGAAGAGGAGGATCATGATGATGTGGCATGAGCACGATCATGATCATGAGCGTGAACATGTTCATGATGATGATGATGATGATGATGATGATGATGATGATGCTGATGCTGATGCTGATGATGGTGATGTTGATGCTGGTACTGGTGATGATGATGATGATGATGATGATGATGATGATGATGATGATGATGATGATGATGATGATGATGGTGGTGGTGGTGGTGGTGGTGGTGGTGGTGATGGTGATGGTGATGATGGTGATGGTGATGGTGGTGATGCTGACAATGCTGCTGCTGATGATGATGACGATGAGGGGGAGGAGGGAGAGGAGTTGCAGGAGGAGGAAGAGGAGGAGGAGGAGGAGGAGGAGGAGGAGGATGAGGATGCGGATGGGGAGGATGATGAGGAGGAGGATGATGATCAGGATGAGGATGAGGATGAGGATGAGGATGGGGATGGGGATGGGGATGCTGCTGCTGATGATGATGGTGGTGATGATGATGATGATGAGGAGGAGGAGGAGGCGGAGGAGGAGGAGGCGGACGGGATGCCGGGGTCACTGGTGGGACGCGGACAGCAGGCGCCCCCATTCCACGGCCACCTGTCCGCGCCCTGGCCGCCGGCGCTGGACGCGTGCGGGGCGCAGGCCAGGGGCAACGCTAGGGTAGGGGGACAGGCTGGGACGCCACTGCCGAACGCCCCCCGAGCCCTGGTCCCCCTAGACCACTCCAAATTTTCCCCCATATCCTAAGGATGGGGTTCTTTTTCCACACATTCTAAGTGGGGTTCTGATTTTCTCTACACCCGCGTCGCACCCGCGTTCACCTCACTTCCTCCTTCTCGCTCGTACACACACCACACCACACCACGCCACATCGCACCACACCACACCACGCCACACCACACACCACCACACCACACCACACCACACCACACCACACCACACCACACCACACCACACCACACCACACCACACCACACTACACAACACCATCCGTGTGTGGCACTTTCTCGTCACTACAGGGGGTGTGCAGGGAGTGGTCCCTCACCGCGGTCTCTATCCGCCCCAGGGTCGCAGGGCGTGGCAGGCGTGGCACTTTCTCGACACCATAGGGGGTGCGCAGGGGGTGGTCTCTCACCGCGGCCGCTATCCGTGCCGGTCGTCCAGGGCACAGCAGGCATGGCATATTCTCGACACCAGAGGGGGTGCGCAGGGGGTGGTCTCTCACCGCGGCCGCTATCCGTGCCGGTCGTCCAGGGCACAGCAGGCATGGCATATTCTCGACACCTAGGGGGTGCGCAGGGGGTGGTCTCTCACCGCGGCCGCTATCCGTGCCGGTCGTCCAGGGCACAGCAGGCATGGCATATTCTCGACACCATAGGGGGTGCGCAGGGGGTGGTCTCTCACCGCGGCCGCTATCCGTGCCGGTCGTCCAGGGCACAGCAGGCATGGCATATTCTCGACACCAGAGGGGGTGCGCAGGGGGTGGTCTCTCACCGCGGCCGCTATCCGTGACGGTCGTCCAGGGCACAGCAGGCATGGCATATTCTCGACACCATAGGGGGTGCGCAGGGGGTGGTCTCTCACCGCGGCCGCTATCCGTGCCGGTCGTCCAGGGCACAGCAGGCATGGCATATTCTCGACACCATAGGGGGTGCGCAGGGGGTGGTCTCTCACCGCGGCCGCTATCCGTGCCGGTCGTCCAGGGCACAGCAGGCATGGCATATTCTCGACACCATAGGGGGTGCGCAGGGGGTGGTCTCTCACCGCGGCCGCTATCCGTGCCGGTCGTCCAGGGCACAGCAGGCATGGCATATTCTCGACACCATAGGGGGTGCGCAGGGGGTGGCATATCCGTCGGTCCAGGGCACAGCAGGCATGGCATATTCTCGACACCGGGGTGCGCAGGGGGTGGTCTCTCACCGCGGCCGCTATCCGTGCCGGTCGTCCAGGGCACAGCAGGCATGGCATATTCTCGACACCATAGGGGGTGCGCAGGGGGTGGTCTCTCACCGCGGCCGCTATCCGTGCCGGTCGTCCGGCACGTCCAGGGCACAGCAGGCATGGCATATTCTCGACACCAGAGGGGGTGCGCAGGGGGTGGTCTCTCACCGCGGCCGCTATCCGTGCCGGTCGTCCAGGGCACAGCAGGCATGGCATAGGGGGTGCGCAGGGGTGGTCTCTCACCGCGGCCGCTATCCGTGCCGGTCGTGGCATGGCATATTCTCGACACCATAAGGGTGCGCAGGGGGTGGTCTCTCACCGCGGCCGCTATCCGTGCCGGTCGTCCAGGGCACAGCAGGCATGGCATATTCTCGACACCATAGGGGGTGCGCAGGGGGTGGTCTCTCACCGCGGCCGCTATCCGTGACGGTCGTCCAGGGCACAGCAGGCATGGCATATTCTCGACACCATAGGGGGTGCGCAGGGGGTGGTCTCTCACCGCGGCCGCTATCCGTGACGGTCGTCCAGGGCACAGCAGGCATGGCATATTCTCGACACCAGAGGGGGTGCGCAGGGGGTGGTCTCTCACCGCGGCCGCTATCCGTGACGGTCGTCCAGGGCACAGCAGGCATGGCATTTTCTCGACGCCATAGGGGGTGCGCAGGGGGTGGTCTCTCACCGCGGCCGCTATCCGTGACGGTCGTCCAGGGCACAGCAGGCATGGCATATTCTCGACACCAGAAGGGGGTGCGCAGGGGGTGGTCTCTCACCGCGGCCGCTATCCGTGACGGTCGTCCAAGGCACAGCACGCACGGCATATTCTCGACACCAGAGGGGGTGCGCAGGGGGTGGTCCCCCATCAGTTTCGGGCTCGCAAGGTGTGGCAGGCGTTGCATTTTCTCGACACCAAAAGGGGTGCGCAGGGGGTGGTGCCCTTATGCGGCGCGGGCTCGCAAAGTGTGGCGGGCGTTGCACCTTCTCGACACCACAAGGGGGTGCGCAGGGGGTGGTCCCCCATATCCGCTTCGGGCTCGCAAATTGTGGCAGGCGTTGCACGTTCTCGACACCACAGGGGGTGCGCTGGGGCTGGTCCCCCCTATCCGTTGCGGGCTCGCAAAGTGTGGCAGGCGTTGCAGATCCCCGACGCCACAGAGGCGAACGACAATGCCAGGAGGCTGTGCTTGGTGCAACATGATATGACCACGCAGGATCTGAAATAAGTATGTGGGGTTCCTCGGTAGCATAATTATTACGTTGACCGCGCGGAACGAGTACCTCCCACCCTAGATCATCATTCTCTGAGTCACTCACATGTAGACTCACTCATATTCAGACTCACTCATACTCATATGCACTCGCTCTTAGATTCCTGATGCTCAGGTTCTCATGCTCGGGATCACTCGTATGCAGACTCACTCACACTCCTGGTACTTCCGCGCTCAGACTCACACACACACACGCACACACACACACACACACACACACACACGTTGTCAGGATGTCTCAGGCGAGGCGATGGTTTCAGTACTCCCAAGGGGAGGCGCCAGGGGGTATATCACAGGCCCGCTCTCGCCCAGATTGGGGGGATGTCTCAGGCGATTTGCTGGTTTGGGTGCTCAGCATCCTTCTCTGTCGGAGCAGTTTCCGAGGATGTCTCAGGCGGTTTGCCTCGGAGCAGTTTCCGAGGATGTCTCGGGCGAGGCGCTGGTTTCAGCACTTTCAAGGGGGGCGCCAGAGGTTATATCACGGGCCCGTTCGCGCCCAGATTGGGGGGATGTCTCAGGCGATTTGTTGGTTTGGGTGCCCAACATCCTTCCCTTTCGGAGCAGTTTCCGAGGATGTCTCAGGCGAGGCGCTGGTTTCAGCACTTTCAAGGGGGGCGCCAGGGGGTATATCACGGGCCCGTTCGCGCCCAGATTGGGGGGATGTCTCAGGCGGTCTGCTTGATTGGGTCCTCAACATCCTTCTCTTTCGGAGCAGTTTCCGAGGATGTCTCAGGCGAGGCGCTGGTTTCAGCACTTCCAAGGGTGGGCGCCAGGGGGTATATCACGGGCCCGTTCGCGTCCAGATTGGGGGGATGTCTCAGGCGATTTGCATGTTTAGGTTCTCACCATCCTTCTCTTTCGGAGCAGCTTCCGAGGATATCTCGGGCGAGGCGCTGGTTTCAGCACTTCCAAGGGGGGGCGCCAGGGGTATATCACGGGCCCGTTCGCCGATTGGGGGGATGTCTCAGGCGGTTTGCTTGTTTGGGTGCTCAACATCCTTCTCTTTCGGAGCAGTTTTCGGCGCCCTGATCGGTGTTCAGAGGAAAAGAAGGAGAATGAGGAGGAGGACAATGAGTATGAGGAGGAGGAAAGAAGGAGGAAGCAACTAGTTCAAGTCGTCGTAGTCGTCGGCGTCTCTCTCGGCGTTGTCTTCCACATGAATTCGCTGACACTCAGATATTGGAAAGCATGCCATCACTAGCACAGACATCAGACAATCACTGTACTTGCTGACAGTCAGTCAAACAGATGAATCCGCTGACACTCAGACATTCGAAAATCCCTATGAGATGCACATATAGGGATTTCCACGTCGAGTATTTTTTGGAGAACGCCAAATAACATGCTCTGGAGCCCCTTGAACTCACCCAGCCTTCTTCAAGCATCAAGCATTAAACTCCTCCCCACCCCATTCCTCCACATCCCACTCCCTCCTCGTCGTCCTGGGAGCTGGCTGGAGGTCCGTGGTGGCTCAGCACCAGTTCCCGCGAGCAGGAAAGGGGGGCGGGGTGGCGAGGTTCGAGATTTTGGGTTAGCGATTTTTTTGTTGTTTGCCTTTTCCCTCCAGGGGCCGCTTTCGGGCCCCAGGACTGCCAGAAACGGATCCGGGGTGAAACGCTGCACCGGATGGACCCCAGAAGGGGTTCGGGAGCCGATTTTGACCAGATTTGCTATCCTCCCGCCTTGACCAATGTTATCTCGGGCCCATCCAGCTCAGTCCTCTTGGCCGCCTCCAGTGTTCAGGGAGGGATGCACCGACCCCCAACGGCCCATTGATCGCCGATAGTCGAAGAAGAAGAAGAAGAAACGGCGTACACATGCACTGATGGAGGTCCGCGCGGATCTCTGTGATCTGCGCTGGGCCCCCCTGGCGACGCCTCAGCGCAAATCCAAGAAATCTGCGTTGGCCCCCGAAAGTCTGTGTTGATGCAGCTGTTTCTTCCTCTGGGTAGGGGCCCGATAGCTCATCCCGCCCAGCATCGTGCACATCGCCGATTCCAGTTTGGAGGCGGCGGGGGGGCTGAGTTGGATGGGCCCAAAGAGAATCGGTCAAGTGGGGGCCGAAGCCAAACCCAGTTAAAGTCGGTCCCCAGACCCTTCTCTCACCACCCACCAAACCACCCCAACCCAACCCGAAGGCTCAGATTTACCCTCGATTTCCAGTGGGGGGGGGGGTCGGGAAACCTTGAAAAACACATGTGGAACCCTTACCCCCCCAGCCCGAAATTCGGGTCTTCGGGTTGGGCTGGGGTGGTCTGGCAGGTAGTCATTCTTGGGGTCCGCTTGGCGGAGTCTTTCGCCCCGGAGTCCTCTCTGACGGTCCCCGGGGCCCGAGAACGGCCCCTGCCATGGAGGCCGACAGCGGGCGGATGGTTCCCCGAGCCCAGGACCTCGAGCCTCGCCCCCCCGTGTTACTACGCCTCCTCCTCCCACTCCTCCTCCTCCCACTCCTCCTCTTCCTCCTCCTCGTCCTCCTCCTCCTCCTCCTCCTCCTCCGTAGCCATTTTGGCTCAAGGTTGAAACCTGCCCTGGGGCTTCAGCCTTGTTGCAGGCGACAGGGAGGCCCGAACCTTCCGAGGCCAGGACGCCTCTCACTTACCTGTCGTGCGCCCCAGCACGCTCCCAGTTTTGGCTCCAACGACGTGCTCTGCGGCGCCATGGGCCCTGCCACCTGCGACCGCCCGCACCCTGCTGCACATCGTCTCGATGGTGGTGATGACGCTGATACGGAGCTCGCCTCCTCTGGTGGCCGTGATTCCTCTGAGGAGCCACGCCGCTCTGCCTCTCGGAGCGGTGGCAGCCGAGGAGCCCGTCGTGCCGCTCGCGCTCGGCCGTCCTCCCACGGCACCGCTGGACCTGCTCCTGAGCCTCCTCGCCGTGCTCGCCGTGCTGGCCGTACTCGTGGCTCTGGCTGGGACGTCCCACCTTCTCCTGGTGCTGCTGCCTCGCATCGGGGCCCCGACCCTGCAGCACAGGGCGCATCTCGGGGTGCTGCCTCCAGCCATGGGGCTCAGGCTATGCCCCACGAGGAGTGGGATGATGCCAAGCGGGCACAAGTGGCTGCAGACCTGGAGATGGTCGCTACCTTCCCGTCGCAGGAGATGCGCCCCGACCCGCACGCCACCCCGCATGGCCCCGCTGCTGGGCACTTCGACCCATGGGCCGCGGCGGCAGGGGCTGGCGTTCTCTCGCGGGCTCAGGCTGCTGCTGGTGGTGCTGCTGACGGGGGTGATGAGGAGGAGCAAGCCGCCTTCACTCGGGCCTTTTACCATGCCGACATCTCCGCGAGATTCCTGCAGCTGCGCAGTGAGTTCGACAACATCGTTACCACGGCCGTCACCAACTCCGTCCAGCAGTCGAACGCCCCTATCTTGGCCACGCTCGCCACATTGCAGAAGCAGCTCTCCTCGCAGCACACCTCCATCGATCAGCAGGTCATGGCCTCGGTGCGCCCACAGTTCGATGCTATGCAGCGCCAGTTTCAAGAGCAGCATGATGCCCTCAGCCGTCGGGTCGATTACACCGAGCGGGACATCGAGGCCCACGCCACTCAGCTGGCTGAGCTGCAGAAGCAGGTCGAGGAGCTTCGCCGCCAGAATGAGCTGGACCGACAGCTACCTTCGCGGCCACCTGCCCCGCCTGGCTTCGACCGCGAGATCGATCCGTCGCAGGTCATTGTGGTCTCGTCCAAGCTCGTCGGTCTGGCTGGCGTCCGTGAGGTGGTCAACTCTTTCATGGGTGAGCTCAACTTCTCTGAGGGAGACTCGTACACGATCAAGGCCCTCACGCCGCTTCCCTCAAAAAAGTTTGCCGTCTGCTTTTCTGGGCCGATCGGACTTGCCTCCCGCCGGGTGCAAAAGGCCCTTGCTAACCTCAAGACGGACGGCGCCTGGCGGGTCTTCCAGTGCCCTGCTCAAGGTGCTGATCCAGCCCGTCTTCACTTCGGTCCCGACAAGTCGCCGAAACAAGTTCGTGGCGAGATGCTCCTTCGTAAGGTCCGCTCTTCCCTCATGGAGATTGACAGCCAGAGGAGGTGGTATGTCGATCGGGAGCGGAGCGTTCTCAAGTCTGACTACACCGACATCCTTCGTCTTGTTCCACGGCCAGGTGACGAACCTCCTGAGATCTCTTGGAACGACGTGGGGATCCGCGCCCTTGGCCTTGACCGTCGGGACCTTCAGGGAGCCATTCGAAACGTCACCGCTGCGCCGACGGCCACCCAGTGGTGTCTTTGACGCCATTACTAGTATGTTTGTGCTTCCAGTGGGGCAGGTCGGCGGAGAGATCACAGCCAGCCTCGCATTCATGACCTGGAATGCACGTGCTCTTCTTCAATTTGGTGGGCGAGGGCCTCGCCTAAGCTATCTTACCTAAGCAGACTGCAGCCTGGGCGATCCATCCTGGCTCTCCAAGAAGTGCATGCAGATCGGTTTGAGTTGAACGACTTTGTGACAAGGCTTTCTTCCACGGCCATTGTTCACAGTAGCTTTTGTGAAGATGATGATGGAGAGGTTGTCCGCGGCTCTGGGGGAGTTGCCGTCATTCTTCCACCTTTCTCATCTACTTCGGTCAGTAGCTGTGCGGTGCCTCTGGTCAGAGGCAGGGTGCTTCGTGTTGATGTGGCACTTGGGCATACACAGCTGGTGATCTTCAACGTTCACAATCACGGCTTGACCAAGGGTGAGGTACAATCTGTCTGTGAGCAGATCGGTTGTGCTCTGCGTCGCGCTGCTGATAACCCCCTCTCGTACTTTGTGGTTGTCTTGGGGGACCTCAACTACAGTTTTGATTCTTCTCTTATCTTTCACCGACCTACTGGTGTGCAGCGGCAGCAGACCCATGATCATAAGGTTCATGCTCCACTTTGGGCTGCTACACTTGGCAAGATGATGGAAGTTAACTCGGAAGCGGCTACCCACTTCTGCAAGTTCACCAATTCCATCAACATCATCGACCGCTTCTTCTGCTCTGCCACAGGCTGGATGATGTGTCAGATCATGACCGAGGTCAACACGGTGGACACGCCAGAGCACCTGAGCTCCCAGGGCATCTCTGATCATGCTGCTCTTTCGGTTCGGCTGCGACTTCGTGGTGCGCGTCCTGCCTCTGAGCGGCCCATACCCAAGCACATCTTCACCTCTGTTGCCTTTCAGCGCCGACTCCGAGGAATGGTTGCTGATAGTGATGAGGATTTGCTTCGATGGAGTCCACCTGTGGCCACAGAGCACTATAAGTACATGATGAAGGAGGCCGCCAGGGAGGCCCGCAACATCCTCTTCTATTCGGCCCCAGACTTGCCTGGGACGCTGCAGCTGGTGGCTCGTGGGATAGCGCGAGCTGTGTGGCGCCAAGATGCTGCCCTCGCCCTCAAGCTCATCGAGACCTCCCAGCACGCCGCCGACGCTCTGACGGTCGACGGCCAGGTCGTCTCGCTGCGCCACGCCCCGTCCTTCGAGCAGTGGGCTGCTGGAGTACATCGGCTGGTATATGAAAAAGAGCTTGCTGCTGCTGCTGCTGATCGTGCTCCCTCAGGCTCCTCCTCAGCTTGGCGGCCTAGTTCGGCCACGCTTTTGCGAGCTCTCGAGAGGAAGGCCTCCATATGGGCCCCGTTTTCGAAGCGCCTGATTCTGTCCGCGGTCAACACCCCAGAGGGCCCCATCTCAGAGGTTCGGGAGCGCACTGCGGCCCTGGCGGCCTACTGGACCCCTGTCTTCTCCAGGAAAGAGCCCCACCCTGTCATGACCCAGATGTACCTCGACAGGTTCCTCACCAAGGCCTCCGACATAGACCTGCACTGTCCTCTGACCTCAATGTTTCGGAAGGTTCTTCGGCGTGCCCGTCACTCTGCTCCTGGTGTCGACGGGCTGCCCTACGCGGCCTGGTCGGCGTGCGACTATGGCGCCCAGCACCTGGCCAGAATGTTCGGGTGGCTATGCCAAGGTCAGTCGTTGTTCGCCTCCGCCAGCGTCACCCTCCAGGCGTTTCTCCCCAAAGGTGTTGACGACTCAGATCAGCCGTCTGGGGTATGTTCTCGGTCTCCTGATAAGATACGGGTCCTGGGGCTGCGAAACACCGACGTTAAGATCCTGAGCTCGGTCATGAATCGGGTCCTCGAGCCTGTCGTCCAAGCCGTGGCACCTGCTTCCCAGAGAGGCTTCATCAGAGGACGGAATTTCTGCTATAACGTGCTTGAGCTCGATGCCCATGCTCGGCTTGCATCTCAACATCCCCTTGCTGAGCGCCGTTCCCCTGTCCTCGTCGGGTTCGACTACGGGCAGGCCTTTCCGAGCTTGTCGCAGGCCTTCCTGCTACAACTGTTGGGCTCTCTTGGGCTCCCCGCCGAGGTTCTTGCTTTCGTGGGATGGATGTATTTGGCAGTGGAAGGTGTGGTCCATGATGGGGGACGCTACGCGACCATCTTCTGGATCCGCTCGGGCATCATCCAGGGCTGTGGTCTCTCGGGGTCTTTATATGCTCTCGCCTCCTCTCCCATGCTGGCCGACCTCGAGCGGAGCATCGAGCATCGTCGGCTGGGGATATGCCGTGCTTGTGCCGATGATTTAGGCGCTGTCCTGTATGAGCTGGCCTCTCTGCGTATCCTGGTGCGGGTCCTTGGGGTCATGGAAAAGATTGCGGGCCTCAAGATTAAGATCAGCAAGTGCACCCTGGTCCCTCTCGTAGGCGGCATGACCGAAACCCTGAAAACTATGACCCAGGCCCAGCTGGCCTCGATCGCGGGTGCCTGGTCAGGCTTTGCTGTTGAGGGGTGGTTACTTTATCTTGGGATGATTTTGGGCCCTGATGCGACGGTCGACATGAACTGGAGGGGCCCGCTCATGAAGGCACGATCTCGCTCTCGGATGTTGGGACGTGGGGTTGCGTCGGTCTGTACCAACTGTATCTTATACCGCACGCGTGTTTATCCTTGTTTGGCCTATGTGGCACAATTCCTTCCTATGCCTGAATGGTTTCTGCCCATTGAACGTGGTGCTATCGCCCAAGTTCTTCGAGCTCCCCTCGGCCTCTTTTCGAACGAATCGGTCCTGGAGCTCCCGGCCTGGGGTGGACCTCAGATCCCATCGTGGGCTGCCCATGCTACTGCTGCTCACCTTCGTGCTGCTATTCGCACCTTCCAGGGCTATGAGAAATACCTGCGGCTGCTGCGGCAGACGGCTTCGCTTTGGCACAGAGAGGTCGTGGAGGGGAAGTTTGATGCTATCCCGTTGGGTTCTATGGATCGCTCTCGTGTTTATCCAGCTTTCTGGAAATCCCCTGCGTTCGTCGAACACCTTGAGCTGGTCCACGTGAGGTCTCAGGAGCCCCTGCTTGTTGCTGCTCGCTCGGCTATTCGTGAGGAAGCTGAGGTTACGACGCGAAGACCCAAGCTGCAACGTGCGGCTGCTCGCTCACTGGGTCAGAATATGTGTATGCACAAACCTCTGCACGCTATGCTGATCCGCCACTTAACCCCGCTCTTCACGGCTTACCACCCCTTCCTCAACCAGATTCACTGGCCCGCTATTCAGGAGCTTCTGGCGTTGGTCCCGCAAAGCTGGGCTATGGCGGCCTTACGGACTTGGGGGCATGGATGGCTGACGTCCTATAGGATTATCCACCCACGGGGTAAACTTCGTTGCCGTTTCGGATGCCCTGGCCCAGATCGGCAGCAGCATTATCTCCGCTGCCCTAAACTGTACCAGGCAGTCAGCAAGGGACTACAACGTGCCCTGCCTCGTCCCCTTGCTCAGCGTCTTGGCCTTGCCCATCCCCACCCTGACCACTTCGAGGCTCTCTATGTCTATTACCAGGTCTTCAACCATGCTCGGCAGGGTGCGCTCGTGTCGACTCCTCGTCAGCTACGCGGTTATGTTGAGGCCGCCGTCCGCACCTCTCGTCTGGCCAGACCTTCGGACAAGTTGAAACGGTGGGAGCCTCCTCCCGATGTCCAGGCGATCCGCCGCAGGCAGCCTCAGTCGGATGTGCTCACTTCCTCGTCCACCACCAGTGTGAGCTCCGACGCCGCGGCCCCACTGGTCCCACCCACTCCGTCTCCGACCACCAGTGTGAGCTCCGACGCCGCGGCCCCTATCCCTGGCCTGGTCCCACCCACTCCGTCTGACGACGATGTGTGGCCTAGTTATTCGGTGCGCGGTGGTGCTCTTTCGGGTTCTCCCACGGGCTCGGATGAAGACGGCCAACCTGCTCTCCAGCCAGAGTTCCCTGTGCCCTTGTCTGCTGGCGCTTTGGCTCAGTGCGAGGCCCTGCCCTCAGGGCAGGACGTGAACGTGCGGGCGCCCGTTCCCGCGGCAACCTCGCCGCAGCCTGCGGCATCCATGTTCTCGTGGCCGCTGACCGCCACCGTGGCGCTCTCCGCGGTCCGTGCAGCGACGCTGACTGTCCCAACCACATGTGAGGTGGATGTGGCACGGCTCGAGCGTGAATATCGAGCGACCATCAAGCGTGTCGACCGCCTTCGTGCTGGTGGGCTCCCTGTTCGAGAGGACCCTGCTCTTCCTGAACAGCTGATGTGCCCTAGCGCTGCCACCCCTCCGCTGTCGACGCCGTCACCTGGAACTCCTGTTCTGAATCTTGCTGGCCATCCACATTCTACCTCTGCGGAGGATGCCCCACCAGCTGTCTTTGCCGAAGGTATTGCCTCGAGGGCTACGCGCTGGGTCTTGCGCCTGGATGATCCCGAGAGTGGCCGTGCTGACTGGTGGCTGTGGTGCATCCCGTACGTGCGCGCCAAATTAGATGCGATGGAATGGGTGGATTCTTCTGGTTGGGATGGCACACTCGACGAACTCGCTCGTCATATTTGCACGGTTGCCTGGGACACTTCTCTTGAGGGGCGCCTCAACATTGTGGCATACCTTCGGTGGCTGAATGAGCCTCGCCACGCCTTGACTCGACACGAGCGATGGGAGGAGGCGGCTGATCGACATTACCAGGCACTTCGTGAGATACGCAGAGAGATGAGGCAATACATGGGACCCGCTGCGCCGCAACGTGTACGCGACTTCCTTGTGGACAGCGATGGAGACGAGGTCCTGCCCACCGTTACTGCCAACGGATCGGTCCACTACCATTCTTTACCTGTCTCAGCAATGGAATCTGAAGATAGTGATGACGCCGACGGAGATGGGGACGACGACCCTGCCTCTTTCCTTCTCCAGGTTTCTGCTGCAGGGTGCTCCTCGAGCCCTGCGGCCACTGGCGTTAGATCGCGGAGGTCGACCGCCTCTGATGGAAATAACGGCTCTGGAGTAAGTTGTGAGCCTTTGTCTCAAGTTCGGAGGTCGACCGCCTCTGATGGAAATAAGGGCTCAGGAGTAAGTTGTGAGATCACGTCTCTTGCACGGAGGTCGACCGCCTCTGATGGAAATAAGGGCTCAGGAGTAAGGAGTGAGCTGGTGTCTCAAGCACGGAGGTCGACCGCCTCTGATGGAAATAAGGGCTCAGGAGTGAATTGTGAGCTGGCGTCTCAAGCTGGTTCTGGGCGCGACCTCCCTGCAGCCACTTCGAGCTCGGCATTGTCTGCTTCGGGCACTGCGTCATCTTCGTGTTCGGCGGTCTTCTCTGGCCCTGGAGCGGCCCCGTCTGTGAACTTGCCTTACCCCTATGTTGCAGGCTGCTCGCCTCTATCCACTCGTACTGAGGTACCCGCTCGAAACCCCGACGATGCCTGTGCCTCTGGACTTGTCGCGGGACCCGTTGAGCTGCTCTTGGCTGACCGCTCTGAGCGATCGCTGGACCTCGGTAGCCCTGTTGCTGATCCTGGTGGTGTCCCTCCTCTGAAGCCATGTGTGGCTGCTGGTGGTGTGGGTCCCAGCCTCCCGAGCCTCGGTAGCCTTGCTAGCGCCTGTGTGAGCCCAGCGTTTCGGCCTGGAGGGCCCTTTTGCGGGGAGCGTCCAAACAGTGCTCGCACCCCGCGTGCTGCGCCGCCTCCTGCTCGTGCCGCCGCCGCGTTTCCCCGTGCTGGCCTGTTTGGGGTCTGCGCCTCTCGGGATACGCGTGAGAGTACCAACGCTGGTCGTCCCGACCTGTGGAGTGACCTCCCACCCGTAACAGGGGTCAGCGGACAGGACGGTGTGAGCGTGTGCGCCGAAAACAGTGTGCACGTCTGCCCGTCGCTGTCCCTCCTTCCCTCTTCCTTTGCTTCGATCCCTCCTGCTGCTGCTCCTTGTCCTCCGAATATAAAGACCGCTGCGCCCCCTGTGCAGATTGAAATAGGCTCTCGGATTGAAACGAATCTTCGCCCGTCGACGGCCGCGTCGACCACGAGTGCACCAGCTACAACAGCAGGTGCGCCCCGCTCGCCTGCACCCGAGGCGCGTCCGTTCGCTGCTGCTACCGCTGCTGCGTCCTTCGCTGCTGTCTCGTCTTCCTCCACCACGGGCGTCGAGAAGCGCCAGGTGCCGAGGGGCTCCTAGGCGGGTGGATCGACCTTGGACTCCCTCTACGCTCGTCTCCTCCTCCTCCTCCTCCTCCTCCTCCTCCTCCTCCCACTCCTCCTCATCCTCCCACTCCTCCTCCTCCTCCTCCTCCTCCTCCTCCTCCTCCTCCTCCTCCTCCTCCTCCTCCCCTTCCTCTCCTCCCTCCCCGGCAACGGCGGCGGTGGCGGCGGCGCCGGAACCAGCGCTGGGCCACCTCGGACCCCCAGTTGGCTCCAAGGCTCATGATGTTCCAGCCTGCTTTAGCCATGATCACCAGAAAGGGTTTCGAGCACCAGGGAAGTGCCCCCAAGCTCGAGGGAATTTCACGCGTCGGGCCCTGGGGGACACTCGTCCGACACTTTTTTGACACCGTTTCGATGCTCTTTCGACACTCTTCTGGGTGCTCGAAATGATTTCTGGGATGCGATCCTCAAGTACGATGAGAACAACATAACCCGAGGCACAGTTTCGAGATTCCCCCCCGGAGCCAGCTCCCCCCCCTGCGCCGTCCCTCGGCAGGGCTGCCCCGCGCCCGCCTGGCGCGCGGCCGAGGCGGAGTCGGAGGCTCTCAGGAGCCGCCGGGGCACGATCGAGGTCGGAGTGTTGGGAGGATCGAGTGGGGTTCGATCGCAGGTCAGGCATCGGCATAGACATGGGTCCAGGCTGGGGGGCTGCAAAGAGGGGGGTGATGACTTGGGGAGGGGTGGATATCATGGCGGGGGCCATGGTATTTCCCCAGACTTTATGGCGCCTCTTCTTATTTCATTACGTCCCTGGCCCCCCCCGCTGGGCCGCGCACATGCCGCTGGTCATGATTTGCACCACCCCCCTCTTGGACACCCCCCTCTTGGCCGCTCCTGGCAGGCCTCCCATGTGCGGTCGGGGTGGATGGGGTCGGAGGGTCGCGCCGCATCGCCGGTGCATCCGCGAAGCGTCTCGATGCGGAGCCCGATGCTCTCCTCGCTGACGTCGCCAATGCATCGCCAGCGTTGCCGATGCATCGCCGCTGCATCGGAGATGCATCACCGATACATCGGCGATGCGGTGCAATCCTCCGACCCCATCTGCGCGGACCCTATTTAGGAGAGGCCTCGAACAGTTTCCCTGAGGTCCGTGCGGATTCCTTGGATCGGCGTTTGGCCCCCTGGCGCCATGGATGACGGTCTGGCGCCGATCCAAGACATCCGCGCGAACCTCCGAGACATCATGTTTATTCAGGAGGAGAAAATAAACTCACAGACGAAATTAATCGTCGACTTCCAGGAAAATATGGGAAAATATGGGAAGTGGGGGGGAAGACAAAAACCAAGAAAATACAGGAAAAGATAGGGAATCCTGTTATTTGTGTGTATTTATTTGTGTGTCCCAGGGCCCCTTCATTTATGCAGTTGATCCTCTTCTCTGGGAGAGTTGACTGAGGTTCTATAGGCGTGTGAGCTTCTCGCTGAGGTCTTCGCCCTCTCTGGGCGTGCTGGGCGGCCTCGAGGTCGCCTCGGCCAGAGCCGCCCCGGAGCTCTGGCCAGAGCGCACCTCGGGACAGGTCCGGCGGGGATCGAGCCGGCTGTGGCCCCCACGGGCCCAGACCCCCCCCCCTTCGCACAGTTAGGGGAACAAGAAGTGACATAAACATGAAAACTCGGAGGTCCGCGCGGGGTTCTCGGATCGGCGCTGGACCCCCCTCCCTGGCGCGCGGAGCGCGCCAGTGGAGGAGCCCCCCTTCGCATAGTTCAAGGAGTGGCGAAGCGTCCTGGCTCGCCTATATCCCTACCAAACAATGCTCTGAGAACCTTTTGAGGCTCCAACGAGATGTTCTTAGAGCATTTCTGGCGGAGTCTGTCCTGTTTTGTCACATCGGGCTTATGTTCTAAGAGCAGGGTTTTTGTTCTTAAAATATTTTTGGGTTCTAAGAACATTTCGTGGTAGGACTATCGGAGTGCCGGGACGGTCGGTCCCTTCTCAAATAGTGGACATGCCGCCGCGGAGTATCGTCTGCGTCTTCTCGGCCTCGGGGGGGCCGTGCGAGGCCACGAGGCCTGCCACGAAGGCAGCTCGGCAGGCAGCGCCGTCCCGCGGCAGGGTGTCGAGAGCACATTGGGGCATGAACAGCAACTCATCCTGACAAGGGGCCAGGCCACATGCAGGCGCGAGTATCGCAAGGCAGGCGGGACGAAGGACGGACCATTGGAGGGAGGGAGGGGGGGGAGGAGGTAGGGAGGGGGAGGGATGGAGGGGAGAAGGATATCTTTTTTCAGGAGGAGGAGGAGGAGGAGGAGGAGGAGGAGAAGGAGGAGGACGATGAGTGGATGAGTGGAGGATGGGTGAGAGGAGGAAAGCGGTGGGGAGTGGGAGGAAGAGGAGGAGGATGAGGAGGAGAAGGAGGAGAAGGATCGATCGATCGAGCTCTCGGGCCGAGTTCGGGGCTATTGCGCGTCGACTAGAGCCCAGAAGCATAATTGTATCTAGTTCGGCCTAGATGTGACCACTTTTTCGGCCCTGCCTGCACCAGCTTTCCCCACGCAGGGGTGCGCTGGCAGGGTGGCACCCGCACTCCGATTTCAGTCTCGCTTTCTGCCGCCTCCTGACCTTCTCGCTGTTCGGCATTCGTCGTTCCCACGCTTTCGGTGTCGCTCTGCTCCTCATCTGGGCTGACGGTTTCCCCCTGCAGGTGTCCGCGTGCTGCAGCAATCCGAACGATGCATCCATTTCCATTCCGCTCGAAGACGCGCAAGCATGTCCAAGCAGCACCTGCCTCCTCGAGCCACACGTCGATCCTGGCGCCCATCCCATTGTCCGCGCCTACGCAGCCCTCCGATATTCGCATCTCCACGCAGGCGTGGACGAGATCGGGGAATCCGTGCGGCACCTCGTGCGCCGTGGTACCCTCGTCATCTTCGCGCCCCTGCGTGCCCAGCGTCGTGACCGGGTCGCCGCAGCTCTGCTGCTTCTCGTGGGCCGTGGTGTCCCGGCTGCCCAGCGCCTCGTCCCGGTCGGTGAAGCTGCTGGCCGCGGTTTCCTGGCTGCCCAGGTTCTGCCGCTTATCGCGCGCGGTGATGCCCTCGGCGCCCAGCGTCTCTCCCTCGCGAGTCTCGGAGTCCTTGTTGCCCAGCGTCTTCCCCTGGTCTGTGAAGCTCTGCGGTTCCTCGTGAGACGCGGTGTCCTTGGTGTCCAGCTCCTCGTCCTGGTCCGCGAAGCTCTGCTGCATCTCGTGCGTCGTGGTGTCTGTGTTGCCCAGCAGCTTGTCCTGGCCGAAGTAGCCGTGCTTCCTCCCGTGCGCCGTCATCCTCTTCGCGCTCAGCTTCGCCCTCTGGTCAGCGAAGCTCTCCTGCTCCTCGTGGGTCGCCCCCTCCTCCTCAGGCTCCTCCTCCTGGTGCCACGCCGCCTTATCCCTGTCTGGGGTGCCGAGGCCTGACAGTGGCTCCAGTAAGAGTCGACGAATCATGCTTAGTGACGCCTGTTGTGATTTCCTGGCGTGCGTGCAACGGGCGCGGAGGCTGCGCAGCTGGCTGGTCGTCGGTCCGCAGCGCGGAGTTTCTTGGGGCGCACTTGTGGGCAGCACGTTGAACTTTCTCTCATTGCCCAGTCCAGACATATGAGATGTTGCGATATTAATGTCCTGTCATGCGGGGCGAGGAGGAGAAGGGGAGGAGGAGGAGGAAGAGGAGGAGGAGGAGGAGGAGGAGGAGGAGGAGATTCTGATCATGCCATGGGCGGAATCCTACTGCTGGGTAGGCCGCTACATCACAGCACGAACGCGTAGAAGATCATGGCGGAGAAGACGATGGTGACAGCATTCCCGATACGATGCCCTAACCTGTGTTTTGTTTCTCAATGTCCATTCCACCGCTCCACCAATACTTTCAATTTATGTGGCGAGCCACACGCTACATTCAGCCGCCAACCAGACAAGACTTTGATACAACACACAACGTACACACATTGCCCAAGTGCTGCACTAAGGCTGGCCTGTCCTGACCCGTCACTATTCCCACGATGTAGCCGCGTACAGCAAGACGCGACACGCGTGGCAGACTACACTCGCACGATATGACCATCGATCAAGGTCTCCAGCTGCACCAGCACGACCACGACAAGAGCCGAAAGGCATGTACTGCCACAGACAGCGTAGGGCAGAGGCCCAGCAAACTTGCCGACTGGAGCTTCCGATGGAGCGCTCTCGATGGGGCCACGAACTGTTTCTGGCGCGGTTTCATGCTGTTCCTCGTGTGTGTCCTGAGACTTCCTCAGTGCCCGTTACTTTCCTGCTACACGTCATCATAATTTCAGCATTCGGATCTAGCTGTTCGTTTGTGATGTCCTCGCCACGTTGCAGGCATCCTCCCAGGATTCTTTTCCCCAACCAGTATGTGATGTTAGGTCCTAGTTTTGGATCAGCAGCGAACCGCGCCTCCTTCCTTCCTCCCTCCTCCTTTCTTCCTCCTCGCCCGCCTCCTCCCTCCTCATCGTCACGCTTCGTGGCCACATACGGAGAACTACAACCAGGGCCGCAATGTCAGGGTTCACATGAGTTCCGGCCTTTCATTTCGGCACACCCCTCGCAGGCCTCGTGGCCCCGTGGGGAGTTCCAACTGCGGCCCAAGTGCCAAGGTCCACATAAGTCGCCGCATCGCGTTTCGGCACAGCCATCACACGCTTTGCGGTCCCATAGGGGGCTCCAACTCAGGCCCGAATGCCACGGTTCACATGAGTTACCGCCTCTCGTTTTTGCACGCCCCTCGCACATTCCGTGGTCCCACAGGGAGCTCCATCGGAGGCCCCAGTGGCGGGTTTCGCATGAGTTCCCGCCTCTCATTCCGTCACACCCTTCTCACGTTTTGTGACCCCGGAGGGAATTCCAACTGAGGCTCACATGCCAGGGTTCTCATTTCGGCACGCCCCTCGCCCGTTCGGTGGGGGAGCAGGAGGCGGCGGAGGAGAAGGAGGAGGAGTATGAGGAGGGGGAAGGGGGAGCAGGAGGAGGAGCAGGCGGAGGGAGAGCGAAGAGGAGGAGGAGGGCGATGAGGCGGGGGAGGGAGCATGAGCAGGAGGAGGGAGCAGGAGGAGGAGGGAGCAGGAGGAGGAGGGAGGGATGGAGGCAGGGCGGGAGCACGGCGTCAGAGCGAGGCCACCGCCCCCTCGGAGGACCGCCGTGCGCCCCGAGAGCAGGGCCGACGAGCAGGAGGCCCCGCCCCGCGGCCGACGCGCCGCGCGCGCCGCCAGCCGGGGCGCCTCCGCGAGCGATCGACGGCGACGAACGGCTGACGAACTACCGACGACGACGACGACGACGACGACGACGACGACGACGACATCAACGAACGATCGACGAACGCACGATCGATGACGAGAGCGACCGACGACGACCGACGACGGTAGACGACCACGGTCGACGAGCGACTGGCGAGGACGATCGACGACGACAAACTAGAGGACGACCGACGGTCGACGAACGAGCGATCGACGACGAACGAACGATACACTATCAACACGATCGACGTCCATCGACGAACGCACGATGGACAGACGATCGACGATCGTCAAACCAACGATCGGCGACGAACGAACGATCGACGACGAACGGTCGACAATTGATCCGTCAGGTGGCGGGCATGGGAACCATCGATGAGCAATGCCTCACACTTCTCACACGGTGCAGTCTGCGACTACTGGCGATGGTTCGCGTCCTCTCCTCTGCCCTCCCTCCTCCTCTCCAGAAGTGTTGCGCGTACACATCTATATATCTGTGAAAATTGTGGCGGGCATGGATGCGGCCAGGAACTTTGCTTCGGGTGTCGTGCCGTCCGTTCTGGCCCACCGCGCTTCAGCGCGACGCGTTATCCATGCCCCAAGTCCCCAAGCAAGGGCGCCCTCGAGGGCGCGAAGTTATTCGCGCTTCGCGGTTCGGCTCCGATTCCTCCTCATCCTCCCCTTCTCCCCTGGGAGCCGGCGAGAGAGCGCGAAGTTAGTCGCACTTCGCGCTTCGCGCAGCGCGAAGCGCGAAGCTGGGAGCCCTTGGTTATCCATGCCCCACGTCCCCAGGCTTCAGCATCCCAAGCCTTTCCCCCCCCCGCCCCGCGCAGGGGAGCCACACTCTGTATCAGCTCGCAGGGCACAGCGTGTCGCAGGAGCCGCCGCCGCGACACGCCACGCCACAGTCTCTGGCCGTGTGGCTCCCGCCTCACGACCCCTCGCCTGGAGGACGTACGACGACGAGCGACGATCTGCGACGAACGAGGAACGAACGAGCGACGCCGACTGACGATCGACTGGCGAACGCTCGGCGACGACGACGAACGAACGATCGGCGACGATGCGATCGACGATCGACCCCCGCTCGCGCTCGACCCGCCCGGAGGAGAGGCGCAGCCGCGAGCTGGAGTCCCTGGTCGTCGAGACGAGGGGCGGCGCTCCAGCGTCGAGGGGCGGCCGCGGCCGCGAGCAGTGGGACGGGCCGGAGTCGCCACAGGCTCGGGGGCGGCGCCCCGAATCGATCGGCGGCGAGCTCAGAGGAGGAAGGCAGCGAGGGGGCGGGCCCTTTCAGAAGGCTCGGGAGGCCTTCGGAGAAGTGTTTTGAAGCTTCTGGCCCCGCCGCCTTGTGGGAGGAGGAGGAGAGGAGGAGGAGGAGGAGGAGGAGGAGGAGGAGGAGGAGGAGGAGGAGGGAGGAGGAGGAGGAGGAGGAGGAGGAGGAGGAGGAGGAGGAGGGAGGAGGAGGAGGCGGAGGAGGAGGAGGAGGAGGAGGAGGAGGAGGAGGAGGAGGAGGAGGAGAGAGGAGGAGGAGGAGGAGGGAGGAGGAAGAGGGGAGGAGGAGGAGGAGGAGGAGGAGGAGGAGGAGGAGGAGGAGGAGGAGGAGGAGGAGGAGGAGGAGGAGGAGGAGGAGCAGTGGAGCAGTGGCCTGAGAGCGCCGTCCGTCTGGCAAACAGCGCCGCGCTGGGGCCTCAGAAGAGGGCAGGCGCAGTCTGGGCGCCACCGCGACGAGCGCCCCAACCCAGCCCCGCGATGCGGTGTGCGGCCAGCGCAACGCGCCGCCGCCGCCGCCTGGCGTCAGCCCGCGCCAACCCCGCCCTCCTGGGAGGCGAGCGCGAGCTCGAGGACGGCGATGTGGACGCGCTCAGGCGACGCCCTCGTTCGTGTCGCCGCTCTCGCCGCCGCTGGGCTCCTCGCCCAGGTCCTGGGCGGCGTCCTGCTCCTGCCGCGCCGCCTCCGCGCCGAGGAGGCCCTGGCCCACGCGAGGCGTCACCACAGCCCCAGGCCGCGGCCTGCGGCGCACAGCGCGAGCCCAGCCCAGAGCGGGCGGCACGCCCGCAGGCGCCGCCAACCAGGTGCGGAGGCAGTACACTTCGTACCTCCGCATGCTGTCGGTGACGGTCGGTGACGTACCGCTGGCTCGGCGTGAGGCCCGAGCGATACCTCGCGTAGGCACCGCGCAGCCTCTCCCCATGGCTCCAGGCGCGGCGGCACGAATCCTCTGCCAGCTGACGAGCCGTCCTGCCCATCGCCCTGTGGAAGCGCCGCCACCTGGGCTGGTGAGGACCGCCTCGGCGTAAGGGATGCAGTGGTCGAGCCAGTCGCTAGCCGCTCCGTCGTCGGTGAGCAACGGCTCGATCCACCACCGCCCCCAGCGATCGAGCCTTCTCGACAGGGCCATCGGCCGCGGCGGCCGCTGCGGCAGGGGCGCCCTGGGCGGCGGCCGCGCCTCGCGGATGCCGCAGCGCCGATGCCGTGCGGCAAAGCCCTTCGGCGCCGCCCTGGGGGCCGCTGCGGCGCCGCCGCAGCGCAGCTCGGCACGTGCGGCAAGCCGCCCAAGCAGTGCCTGCCTTCGCTCGGCCCAGGACTTGGCGCGATCGCCTCCAGTGCACCCCGTGTCGGCCAACGCCTCCACGACATGCGCCTTCGGATCTCGGCCAGCCCCACCAGCGGCCCCGCACGCCAGGCCAGCCTCGCGCCTCGCCACGCGCTGCCGCAGCACCTCCAGCCGCTCCTGCCAGGACGGCGCTGGCGCCGCGCAAGCGCTGCGACGTGCCGCGGCCTCCGCGAGCAGACGGCTGGCCTCCGTGCCTCCGCCTCGCGGTAGTGCGGGAGCCCTACGTGCCGCCGCCACTTGCACGTCCCCCAGCGGGGCCTCCTCCGAGCCCTCGGCCACGAGCGCCGCGTCGGTGCCGCCGTCCTCGGAGCTGCCGTCACCCGAACTGCGCTCGTCGAGCACCAGCGCACCCGTCGCCAATGACCTGCCCGTCTTGGGGTCCGCCGTCCGGTTGCTGACGCATGGTGCCCTTTGTCGGCGGGCGGCCCGCGGCACACCTTCTGCAGTCCCCTCGCCGCGCGGGTCTGCATCCACGCAACGCAGACCTCGCAGAAGATGGTGGGCCCCGGGCGCCGCAGCCGATGCCCGAAATGCAGCGCCACGCCGCCGCCGTCACCCTCGTGCAGCCAAGGGTTCGGCCTCAGAGCCAGCGTGCAGGGCAGGCCACCGTCGTTCTGCTGCAGCGCCTCGGCCTCCAGGACCTCTGCGTCGGACTTCCAGTGGGGCCCCGCGCCAAAGTGCGCCACCTCGGCCGCCGCCTTGAGGCGAGCCAGCGGCGTCGGCAAGCAGCTCGACCTCATGAACTGCTGCGCCGCCGCACCTGCCTCAGATCGGGATCGGCGCCCGCACTCGGTGCACAGCATCCAGCGCTTGCCCTGTACACGCGCCACGGAGTGTTCCACCGCCATCAGCGTCGGCACGGGAAGCGGTGGCACCGCGGGCACGTAGCGCACCTCGGGGGCCCAGTCCCCGATGTACAGGCAGCGCTGCATGGCCCACCCCATGTAGTCCGCCACCTGCTTGAAATACTGCACCTCGATGGTTTGGAAATCCGTGAACACCTGAGGCACCGTGTGTTGCAGGGCCCCCTGCTTGGCGAACCAGTACGCCCACAGGTTGCCCGCGTACAGCACTGGGTGAAGACCCGCCTCCAGGTGCCCAGCGACGTCCTGGTGCGCGGGAACCCACGCAAGGCTGTTGCCGCAGGTGCCTCCACGCCGTGGCATGCACCGCCTTGGCTTGCTCCAGCTCGGGCCCCAGCTGCTAGCCTCCTTGGCCAGCGCCAACAGGTCAGTGGCCACGGGCCGCGCCTGCTGCCCCGGGAGCTTGGTGGCCTGCAGGATCGCGTGGCGCTCAGCGCGGCCCACCGTCTGCAGGCGGCCACGGAGGGCCCCGCAGGCAGCTCGCACGGGCACCCCGTTGGAGCCGAGCTGGGCCAGCGACCGCCCGCAGCGCCTCAGCTCAGGCATGCTGCTCGCAAAGCCCGAGCCATCGGTGAACGCGATGTTCCCGCGCTGCTCGGCGCCCGTGCCGCTCCAGTTTCCCCGTGGCCTGACTTCCTCCTCGTCGGCCGCGGGCGGCGCGCGCGGCGGCGGCACGGGGGGCCCAACTTCGTGCGCGAACCCACCGAAGTCGGCGACCCCCACGCCGCCAGCCTGCAGGCCCTTGTCACGCATGGTGGTCCATATCTGCTGCAGCCGGTCTGGGAGGACATCCTGCTCCTCCTCCCCATGGCGGGCGCGCAGCATGGCCCCACACTCGTACAGCCTGTGGCCGGGGGTGTCGGCCTCCGCGCCGCACGCCAGGCAGCTGCCGTCGGGGGCCACCCCAGCGTCCTGCTGCCCCTGCCTGGTCCACGGCGCGCCTGCCCAGTGGATCCTCAGGCTAGTGGCGGCAGGCCCCTCGGCGACTGCAGCGCCCATTGCCACCCGCGCAAAGCCTTGGGGCCCGCAGCCACAGCGGCCCAGGAGGCGGCTCGCCGCCGAAGTGGCTCAGGATCTGGCGCCCTTGCCAGCGGCTAACCCCTTCGACGAGGTATGCCTTGAGGTCCGACGGCGAGGCGGTGCGCAGGTTGATCTGCTGCTCCTCGTCGGTGACCAGAACCAGGCTAGACCACGTGTGCCAGCTGATCCTCCAGAGCGTGAGCGTGGTCGAGGCAATCAGGCCGCGCGCCTGCCCTCGCGTCGGCGCGTCGACGAGCCGCTGCGTGATGGAGGCCCACGCGCGCTGAAGCTTGCCCAGCGACGTCCTCTGCTCCCAGACCCAGCTGGAGTACCTGACCACGAGCGCCGTCGTCGCCTCGTAGACGGGATCGAACTTGGCGCTGCGCTGTGTAGCCAGGTATATCGTCGCGCCCGACGGGCCTGGCCGCGCCCCCGCCAACGGGCTGGCCTCGGCCCGTAGCCTCTGCAACTCGCCGCCGGGGATGCCAGCGACGCCCGCACCGTGGCCAGCGCTAGGGAGCGCCAGGGCCGCCGAGCGCCCGCGCCGCCGCGCCAGCGCCTTCAGCCGCAGCCTGGTCTGCCGCCGCAGGATCCTGCCACCTCCTAGGTCGCGCCTTCGATTGCGAGCCCAGCGGAGCTGCTGCAAGCACCGAGACAAGCGCACAAGCGTGATCACATCGTTGGATACCGGGCCGAACCCTGGGCTGCCTGCACAGCTCCACCAAGGGCCAGACCAGCGACATCGGCATCTTCAGCAACCGTGCCTCCTGAATCAGGGCCTCAGGGATCACCGTCTCGAAGGATTTCCAGGCGTCCAAGAGCACGGTGACCACCTGCTCGTTCAAAACGACTGCGACCTTGGTCTCGAGGTTCAGGTCGAACGCTGCATCAGAAGACGACCTGCCCGCGCCGAGCCCCCAAATGTCGACGCTGGGGTGCTGCGTGAGCCAGCCCTTGGAGATGTCCGCACGCGCCCTCGACCACCAGCGCACCAGGGAGTGCATCAGCGTGATGGGGCGGCATTCTCCAGTAGGCTTGGGGAGCCGACGCAAGGCGTGCCACAGGCGGTCGCCAGGCCTAGCGCCCATCTTCTCCATGCGCATGAAGAGCTGCGCGCACGCGCACATGCCGTCATCTGACAGGAAGGAGAGGGCACGCATGCCTACTTTGGCAGGTCCCACCGCCGTACCAGTGGGGAAGGAGAGCGCCGCCCTCTTCAACCTGTCAACGGTGACCTCAGGCAGCGCGCCCCGCTCCTCCGCGTCCGCTGGCCTAATTACGCACCTGATGCAGCCCATGGCACCGCCGCGCCTTCGCCCAAGGCTGCGTCTCGCGATCGCATGCCAGGTGCGGGCTCGCCTCCTGCTGCTGGCCGTGCCAGGCCGTGATCACCTCCTGCAAGTCCCTAGCCCTGGAGCGCCGATGGGCGCGGTCAGCGCCGTGGGAGAAATACTCGCTGGCCCATCTGACCCATTCCTTCTGCTGCGCCAAGAGCGCCGCTTCGTACTGGCCGTTGGCATACTCCACGACCCTCGACGCCTGGCATGCGAAATCGGCCTGCGCGAACATCAGCATCCGCTGGCCAAATAAAAGGCCTGCACCCAGTGTGGCAGCGGCACCAGCGCGCCGCGGCTGGCGGCGACCCTGTCGATGTACGCCGCCGCCTCCAGCAGGAACCCCGCCAGCTTCTCAAACTGGGCGTCGAACAGCGGGCGGAGGAGGCTGGCGCCGTGGTGTTGGCAGACCGCTTTGGCGACGCACGCCCCGACCCCTATCGCGTGCCGACCCCAACCCGACGCGACGCGACGCGCCGCAGCATGGCGTCCCAGAGTGGTCTTGCGTCGAGGGGGTCGCCACTTGACAGCGACGAGAGTCGTCTCCAGAGCGCCAGTCCTGCCGACGTATTTGGTCGTGTCGTGCCCTACGACGTCGTAACGGTTCAGTAGCTCCTGCTCGACCGCAGCCACAACCGCGTCCCGGGCCGCGGCGAGCTGCTCGCGGCTGACGGCTGCGCGCACCTTGGCCAGTGGCCTGCGCCAATCTTCGACGCCACGGCTGCAGCCCACAGGCGGTGCGGGGCCGATCGGCCGCGGTCCACGCACCACGCGTACCTGCATCGGGAGGTCTTGCGCATGCAGCTCCATGGCCACGGGCAAGTGCGGCTTCGTCGCGCCGTGCTCGTCGACCTGCGGCCTGCCGAGCCTCGGAGCGAGGTTGGTAGCGAAGAGGAAGTGGTCGATCGTCGGCCAGGCCCCCGCACGCGGCCGGCAGGTGGCCTCCTCTGCCGCCGCCCAAAGCCCACGGACCTCGTGGAGCTGTTGCACGGGAAACTTCGCGGGCTCCATGTTGAAGCCGCCGCCCGCGATCCAGTCGAGACCAGCCGCGCTAAGCCTGGCCAGGTACGTCATCAGGACGGCGGCCGCGAGCTTGTTGTCCGCGTTCCACCCCGCGCTGTCGTGGAAGTTCGCGGAGATGGCGACGAGCCCGCCCGTCGCACCCCAGTGCGCATGGGCGGCCACCAGACGCGCGGCCAGAGGCAGGGGGCTCTCCAGCAACAGCGGGCTGGTGACCACGATGTGCCAGCGCGTCAGCACCGCCACGCTGCCAGAGGCGCCAGCCTCGCCGCGGGGCCCCTCGACGGCTGGCGCCCAGAGCCCCGCGTGCCCGTGGTCCAGCATGGCCTGCTGCAAGGCGGCCAGCCTGTCGTGGTCCCTGGCGTGGTGCTCCTGAACCAGGAGGACCGCGGCCTCTGCGCGCTCGCATATGCCCTCGACGCGCGGCGACAGGGCCCCCCCCCGCCGTCACGTTCGCCGCGATGATGCTGCCCTTCGCCATGGCGCCAAACCACATGCTGAGGAGCAGCGGGATCCTAGTGGGGCTGGAAGCCCCCGCGGGCCAGCGCAGCGCAGCGGGCGCGCGCGGCCGACTCCTCGCCGCCTTCGAGCTCCAACCCGTGCTTCCGCAGCCGCTGCTGGAGCTGCTCCACAGACTCCTCCTCGGGCTGCCAGCGCGGCGCGACCGCGGCGCTGCTGCCACCTCCAGGCGTTGCTGCCTCGGGCGCTGGCTGGGACGGCCCGCCCCGCCCTGCGCCCTCACGCGCAGCGGCCGCGGTGCTGGCGAGATCTTGGCTGGCACTGGCATGCTCCTCAGCGGGAGCCTCCTTCGCGCCGCGCCCGCTTGGACATGCGCAACTCCGCGATGCGCTCGCCCAGCGCGCTTGCCATGTGCTTCTGCGCATCCGCGGGCACACGCTGCTCCTCGTTCGGGTGGGCCGCCAGCTGCTGCAGCACGATAGACTCCAGCCAGCTCGGCTGTGGTGCCGAGCCCGCCGATGACATCCTGCGCCATGGCCTGGCCCGCAGCCCGCGGCGGTGGAGCCTGGGGCGCCTGCTGCTGCAGCTGCGCCAGGTCGGCCTGCAGCGCAACCTGCTTCTCCAGGAGGTCGGAGTGCACCTTCTCCGCCCGCTGCACCTCCTCCATCGCCCGCTGCAGGGCCTCCTGCGCCTTCCGCTTGTTGCCCTCCGCCTTCCCCGGGCGCTCGGCACACTGCTTGGCCTTGTTGGCGATGGCGTGCGTCCGCGCGTGGAGCGGCTTGCTGGCGAACAGCCGCGCCTTGGCCTTCCCCAGCCTAGTGCGCAGCTCGTCCCGAGGCGCCGCAGCCCACTCCGCCGTCTGGTCCTTGATGGCGTGCAGGCCCGACTC
>CAUYUJ010003247.1:367500-385000 GCA_963575745.1 Prorocentrum cordatum
TATGGCACCATGCATTCCAATATTCTTCTCAACGATGCCGCAGGATGGGCCAACATGGACCAAGGGGATGCCCAACCATATTCAAAGAGGCAGCCATGTGTTACCAAGACGATTGCTAACGCCCTCCCCATCGTCTTACTATGCCTCACCCATGATGCTCGTCATCGTATACCACGTATTTCTTCCTCATACGTCTCTTCTTCCTCGTCCATCTACGTAGATCATTCGCCCCCATTGTCGCGCCACTGTTTCCTCAGTTCCCTGTTCTGCATCTTGCTGTTCCTTCTCTTCCTCCTCCTCTTCCTCCATACGTAATCTTCCTGTTCGTCCTCTTCATCTTCCTTCTACTCTAAAGTGTCCCGTGATATCCTATCCTCTTCTCTCTGCTTCTTCCTCGTCCTCTTCTCCGTTTCCCCCCCCAGAGATCCCCAAGGCTGTCGCAACCCCACCAGGGCAACAGCTTTACAGCAGCTTGAAGAGCTGTTTGTTCCACTGATGTGGATGCAGATGCTGTGCCTCCAGCCTCCAATCCGGCGAATTGGGCATGGACGACTCTCTCGGGCCCCCCCTCGGCGCTCGAAGAGGGGCCCAAGAGGGAGGCTGACGATGACCACGATACACCCAGCATGCATCAACGATGCTGCGACACACCCTCCCGTTCCGAAGTCCTCTCCACAGGAGTCCCTGCAGGCTTTTCTCCTCACTGCCAGAAGCGCGCTCTGACAGACCCGCACCCTATGTGATGGGCCTGTTTTCCACCACCACCACCAGAAGTTGGAGGGGGGAAGGGGGAGGGGGAAGGGGGAGGGAGGAGGAGGAGGCGGAGGAGGAGGAGGAGGAGGAGGAGGAGGAGGAGGAGGAGGAGGAGAATGAGGAGGAGAATGAGGAGGAGGAGGAGGAGGAGGAGAAGGAGGAGGAGGACCCCTTCCCCCTCCAACTCATGGTGGTGGTGGTGGACAGCAGGCCCATCACCACGGGCGTGCCGTTCGGGCGAGAGCCCCGGTTGTGACACGCGGCGGCGTTGCGTCCTCCTCCTCCTCCTCATTCTCCTCATTCTCCTCCTCGTCCTCTTCGTCCTCCTCCTCGTCCTCCCCCTTCCCCCCTCCAACTTATGGTGGTGGTGGTGGAAAGCAGGCCCCTCACCACGGGCGTGCCGTTCGGGCGAGCGGCCCCGGCTGTGGCACGCGGCCGCGTGGCGTCCCTCTGGCGAGGGCCCCCTCCTGGAGAGGCGACCGCCCTCAGCCCGTGCAGGTACCAGTCAGGAGGTACAACAACACACAGACGCAATTGATCGTCGACCCTCCTCCTCCTTCTCCTCCTCCTCCTCCTCCTCCTCCTCCTCCTCCTCCTCCTCCCCCTCCTCCTCCTCCTCTTCCTCCTCCTCCTCCTCCTGGGCGAGGGGGGGTGCAGGGGAGAGAGGGTGCCGAAAGGGGATATGGGAAGTGGGGGGGATGGCAAAAGCCCTGAAGAATATGGGAGGATCTGGGGCATCCTGTCACCTGTGTCTCTTTCTCTGTGTGTCCCAGGGCCCCTTCAGCCACATGTGCTTCATTCCCTGGGCTTCAGATGACGGTCCGACCGAGGTCGGTTCGGGGAGGATGCCCCAAGTTTCCTCGTGTCCGTTGGACGTTCTTGTGCATCCTGGGGAGGGTACCTTTGGATGTTCTGTGTGTGCTGGCCGGCGGAGGGTCTCATGTTCTCGAAGGTTTGTTCTTCTGTCCGAGATCCGATTGTACGGAGGACGTCTCAAACGAGAGCCCCACTTTCGAAAAGAACCGTCCGTCATTCTTGTAGCTGCTGCAAGCCCCACTACGCCTTTGCGCGACACGCTAAGCACGTTCCAGTGCCCAAGCACGAGAATCCCAAGCTTTTCCGAGACTCCCGTCCCACGCAGCAGAGCGACACGTTATCAGCACGGCATCTCGTTGGAACCGCCGCCGCGACACCTCAATCACCAGCTCCTGACGATAAAGAGTTACGGGCCATCAATTTGTGAGTGCGACCCCTTCAGAAGTAACACGCTGATGGGTGCGTTCAGCTGGCATGGCGCCCGATAGTGACAGGGCAGGTTGGCTCTCCCTGTGTGCCCCCTGTGGGTGGGGATGGGTGTTGCAAAAGCCCACGAGGCCAGCACCCATCCCCGCCAAGGGGGCTGGGGTAGGCCAGCCAGCGGGCCCTAGTTTTCGCGTGTCGGGGTTGGGATGGTTTCGGCTGTCAAGAGATGCCCCGTGGTTCGGGCTGCCTTGAGGAGCATCTCCAGCAAATCCGCAAGCTCACGGAGAAGGTGGAGGAGCTGGAGAGGGCCCCGGCCATAGTGCAGACTCTGTTGGTGGAGGTCGCCAAGAAGGACCACGAGCGGCTGTCGGAGATCGGCACCCTGAAGGACGCGCTGCACAGAGCCCGCAACCACGTGGAGGTCTGCTCGTCCGCGCCGCCGCCGTAGAAGACCCCGAACGGACCGTCGGGCCGCGATCGCTCGGGGAAGCGCAGGGCTCGAGTTTGCCAGAGCTGGGGCCTGCCGCCCGCCTCTTCGCGGCCCTGGCAGGAGTTCCGGCGGCCCCGTTCTCCTGGGAGGCTTGCCGCGGGAGCCTTGGGCCAGCTTCCGGTCCCCGCCACCTTTGCTTGACGGCGCCGTCCAGCAGGTTCAAGCGTGCCCCAGACTGACATAGGAAACCATCTCAGGCAGGAGCCTGCGGAGGGCCGCGCGGGGTCTCTTGGGTCGGCGCTGGACTTCCCGGCGGCGCCTCCGTCGCTGCCCCCTTGCGCGCTCGAGGATCGATCGGCCGATCGATCGGGTCGCCCTCCTCCCGCGCTGCCGAGGTCGTCGCCCGCCACGGCCTCCTTGCAGTCGCTGCTCTCCGGGGCGGGGAGGGTCGCCGAGCTCGAGGCCGAAGCGGCCGTCGTCGTTGTCGTCGTCGTCGGCGTCGCCGCGTGGTGATGCGAGGGAGGACGAGAGGGAGTATAGGGGGAGGGGGAGGAGGAGGGGTAAAAGGGAGGGGGACGGGGAGGGAGAGGGAGTAGGGGGAGGGGGAGGAGGGAGGAGGAGGAGGGGTGAAGGGAGGGGGACTGGTGGGGTAAAAGGCAGAGCCCCCCCCCCCGTTACTCGACGAGGGAGCCCAATCTCAAGGAAGCAGGGGTGCGGGGTACAAAACTGGCGAGCGCGCATCAACGCGGGGAGCTAGCAGTGGCAGACCGCGGTCGCTGAGCTCTCCAAGGAAACTTGTTAGCCGCGATCTCAGGAGCTACCCTTGCCGCGTGGGGCGCGGCTCCCTACGGCTTCTGATTTCCTGGCCTGCCCTTCCGTTCTCGGCGGGCCGAGCGATTGGCAGCGCGCCGCCAGCTGGCACCTCTCCGAGGTCGCCGAGCTTTAATTTCTAGCCCGCGGATCGGCCAAAAGTGGCCTGTATTTCAGGCAACCCTTTGGGAGCAAAAAGGTTCCCTGAACCACCTGGGTGTTTTTTTTCCGCAAAGCTGGAACCTGTGGCCAGGTGCAGCGGTGCCCGATCACGGGCGTTAGACTGTCGTGATATTCGCCCACCAGAATAGCTCGCACGAGAGAGGAACATGCAATGCGCCCAGCTAACTAAAGAGGACCCCCGCCGCCTCTGCACCAGCCTCGTTCCCAGGCCATTGCTCACGGTGATATGGAGCTGCGGAGGAGGAGGAACACGATATAGGTATGGGTGGGTGCTGCACCTCGCCGCCCACGGTCCCTCCGCGAACGAACAACATTGCTCGGCTGCTCAGCTCCTCTGCAGGACGTCCAGCCAGGCCGCAGCCTCGTCTCCAGCCAGCCCGCAGGCATCACGCCCGTGAACCTCGTCGCCACCCCCTCGGCTTCGAACGCTCGTGTGACGGTGGCGCGAAGCTGCCACGTGCGGGCTGCGACGAGGAGCTCGGCCTTGCTCTCGTCGTGGGGCTGCTCGATCTTGATGGCCCGCACCTCCCGCTCCAGCCGTTCGCGCCCGATGGTCGGCTCGCCTTCGGCCGACTCGATCTTGTCCATGTGCACGTTGTAAGGGGAAGAGGCTGAGGATGAGGAGGCGGGGGAGGCGTGGTGAAGGAGGACGGCGGAAGGTTGAGAAGGAGGAGCACGAGGATGACGACGAGGATGGGGATTGTGATGGGAACGGGGAATAAAGGAAGAGAAGGAGGAGGAGGCGGAGGAGGAGGACGAGGAGGAGGAGGCGAGGAGGAGGAGGAGGAGGAGGAGGAGGAGGAGGAGGAGATGGGGGGCGATGAGGATGAGGCATGGTGAGGGATGACGCAGGAGAGGAGGGATGGTTGTAGTGGTGCTGCTGCTGCTGCTGATCATGAGGCTGATGCTGATGATGCTGATGATGATGATGCTGACGGTGATGATCTGTGGTGATGTCGATAGATGATGACGACGACGAGACGACGATGGCGTTGATTGCGATGATGATGGTAGTGATGACGATGCTGGTGACGACGATGATGGTGGCGATGGTGCCCATGTGGACGACGATGATGATGACGCTGATGATGCTGATTCTGGTGATGCTGATGATAATAATGATGACGATGATGATGATGACGAAGACTAGGGGGAGGATGCGTTTGGGGAACGAGGGGTCAGATGGGTGTGGGATGATGGAGGATCTGAGTGATGATGATGCTGATGCGTGACCCTGCTGGGCGATGATGATGGTGAGGAAGACAACGCTGGTGATGAGCATTGTGGTAATAACGATGATGCAGATGATGGTCGCGGCGAGAACGATGACGACGACACGATGATAGCAGGACGACGATGACGATTATGATGATGTTGGCGATGTCGATGATTCCGATGGTACTGCTAACGACGACACTGATCACGACCTTGAAAACGACGACGACGATGGTTACGAATGATGAGATCGACGACAACGATTACGACGATGACGACGACGATGCTTATGACGATTGTGACTACGTTGATTGCGATGACGGCGGTGATGATAAGTACGACGATGACGACGATTGCAAGTGCGATGATGACAATGATGCTGCAGATGATGACGATGACGATGATGGCGATGCTGATGATGATACTGCTGATGATGATGGCGAGGTCATTGACGATGATGATCATCATCGCAATGCGGATGAGGAAGAGGACAGGTATGACGTTCATGACGGTGAAGCTGAAGATTATGATGATGCTGAAGATGATGCTGATGCTGGTACTGACGACGATGATGCTGATGCTGATGCTGATGGTGATGATGACTATGATTGTGATAATGCCCATGGCGTCGGCAGCGACGAGGATCGTGATGCTTGTTTCGGGCATCACAGTGCTGATGGTGACTGAGATGGTGTTGCTTACGATGATGTTGATGCTGTTGGTTATGATGATGACACTGGTGATGACGATGGTGATGATGAAGATGCTGCAGATTATGCTTCTGATGGGTTTCATGGCGGTGTAGATTCCGATGATGAGGATGACGGCAATGCTGGTGGTGGTGGTGGTTGTGATGCTGATGATGATTCCGAGTGTGATGATGATGATTATGATGATGACGATGGTGACGATCATGACGATGAAAGCGATGATGACGATGATGACGATGAAGGCGAAGACGATGCGGATGACGATGACGAGGACGACAATGATAATGACGACGATGACGATGACGATGGCGACCACGATGACGACGCTGATGATAATGACGACGATGGTGATGCTGATGATGCTGATGATGATGATGATGATGGTGATGAGAAGGATATGATGATGATGATGATGATGATGGTGCTGATGGTGGCGATGGTGATAGTGATGATGGTGATGATGATGGTGGGGGTGATGATAATGATTATTACAAGTGTTATGATTATGAGGGTGTTGATGTGAATGATGATGACCGCGATGATGACGAACGTGACGACAATGATGAGGGGTGTTTCGGTGGGCCGCTCAGTTTTTACGCTTGACCGCCCCGCGGGGCTCGGCTCGGCCCCGCCGCCCGAAGCATGCATGGCCCGTTGTTTGTTCTGCGGGGTGGCCTTCCTCCTCCTCCGCGGCCTCTACCTCCGATCCTCAAATCCTCCGATCCTCGATCCGCGTTCTTCGTTCCTCGATCGATCCTCGATCCTCGATCGATCCTCGATCGATCCTCGCGCTTTCTTCGTTCCTCGATCGATCCTCGATCCTCTATAGCGTGCTCTGGTGTGCCCTGGTGTGCTCTCAGTGCCTGGCGCGGCCCGCAGACTCTCTGCGGTCGCGCTCTTGCGTCCGCCGGCGCTGCGGGCAAGAAGTGTGCTGCAGGGTGGCAAGGGGAAAAAGGGGAAAGGGGAACGAGGAGGAGGCTGGGGCGAGGAGGAGGAGGAGGACTACCCATCGGTCGTTGGAAATAGGTATTTTTGGATTCCCAGATTCCAATCTACTTTCAGCGCCTTCCTACTTCAAGAGTCGAGTGGTTTTCCCTCTTCCTTCCTCTTCAGGAGGCGGGCGGAAACCCAATGTATTTCCAACGCCTGCCTACTTCATGTTTCTACCTACTTCTTCCGACCGGTGGGTACTACCCTCGTCAAGATTAACCTCAACAGTTGCTGGCACGTCATTTCGATGTCGGCGCGCCCCTCAATGTCGGAAAGAGCGTGCTCTACCGCTGCTGGCGGAAAACCGGGGGGGGGTCACTACAGGTTCGAACCCCTCCACCCCCCCCCGGAAAACCGGGGGGGGTCACTGCCGGTTCGAACCCCTCCCCCCCCCCCCCCAGTTCATCATGAAAACAGGGGGGGGTCACTACCGGTTCGACCCCCCCCCCTCGAAAACCAGGGCGGGTCACTACTGGTTCGAACCCCCCCCCCCTCGAAAACCGAGTGGGGGTGCGGACAGTGGTGGGGACGGTGGTGGTGGGGACAGTGGTGAGGGGACATCGGGACAGTGGTGGGGACAGTGGGACGGTGGTGGGGACGGTAGCGGTGGGGACAGTGGTGAGGACAATGGTGGGAACAGTGGGGGCAGTGGACAGTGGTGGGGACGGTGGTGGTGGAGACAGTGGTGTGGGGACAGTGGGAATGAAGTGGAAGCAGTGGGACAGTGGAGGGTACAGTGGTGGTGGGGACAGTGGTGAAGGCGGTGGCGAGGACGGCGGTGGGACAATGGGACAGAGGTACAGTGGGGACAGTGGTGGGGACAGTGGGGACAGTGGTGGGAACAGTGGGACAGCTCAGTGGGACAGCGGAGGAGTCAGTGGGACAGTGGGGACAGTGGGGATAGTCGGGCAGTGGTTGGGGCCGTGGAGAAAGTGGGGAGAGTGGAACCGTGGTGGGAACAGTGGGGACAGTGGGGACAGTGGTGGGGGCACTGGTGGGGACAGTAGGGACGGTGGTGGAACCAGTGGGGACAGTGGTGGTGAGGACAGTGGTGCTGGGAACAACAGTGGGGGATGTGATGCGGACGGTGGTAGGGACCGGGAGTCGTTTGCTGGCGGTGAGTGGGGGGGGTGGGGAGGGGTTCGAACCGGTAGTGACCCCCCTCCGTTTTCGAGGGGGGGGGGGGTTCGAACCGGTAGTGACCCCCCCCGGCTTTCGAGGGGGAGGGGGGGGGGGGTTAGGGGAGGGGGGGGGGGGTTGCCGGGGAGGGGAGGGGGGGGGGTCCAGCAGGGGGGGGGGGAATTTCGGAGGGGGGGGGGCCCCCGGGTTCCGGAGGAAGAGGGGGGCAATTTTCCACAGTAAAGCGGCGGTGGATCACGCTCTCTCCAATGTCGACACGCCGCCCCTTCAATGTCGGGGCGAGGGCAAAAATAGTCTGACCGAAGTTGACTCGAAAGTTTAACGTCGACCGACATTGGAGGGGCGGCGCATGCAAGTACCCCGCACTCATCGATACTCGGCCCCAGATCTTCCGACAAGCAGTTCAACCACGTCAGACATTTTTTGATGTTAATTTCGACGAGGGTTGTAGGAGGAGGAGATGGAGGGTGAAGAACCCTGCGGAAACCTAGAAATCCGGGGAACCCGAGGAAGGTTGGCCTTCCAAAACAGGGACCAGGAGGATCCTGGGAACCCGGAGGGACGCGAGAGGTTAGCGCGCTTCGGCGCGTCAACGTCCCGAGCTTTTCGAAGCCTCCCGCCCCGCGGAGCGGAGCGACTTGCTGTCCGTTCTCAAGGCATGGCGTGTCGCCGGGGCCGCCGTGGCGATGCGCTGTGGCCTGCAAGGGCGACGACGAGCGCGCCACCACGCCCATGAGGCCGAGGTGGCCAGCCTCAGGCGCGAGCTCTCGGCGTCGGCCGCCGTGGAGGGGGAGCTGGAGCAGCTGAAGGGCCAGCTGAAGGCCACCGCTTTCGGGCGGCGAGAGCTGCGACAACGACGCTGAGTGGTAATGTCGGAGGTTGATAGACCTCCTACCCTGACACGTCGATTAGCGAATTGGCTGTTTTCGGTTCGCGAGAGGGCGTCGCGGCCGTCATTTTTGCGGGTCCAGGGCCGTCGGTTTCGGTCCTAGGCTGTTTTCACGAAAGGGAGGTTTACTCAAGGGAGGTCTGTCCACCGCCAATAATGGGGGGTGGGGAAATTGGGCCCAATTTAGGTCAGCCCCGAGTACCACCCGCCCGGGAGGGTGATGACAATGACGTCGACGGCGCGACGACAAAACGACGGTATTGTTAATGAGGCTATGCCGACGGCGATGACGATGACGACGACGATGATGCCGATGGTGATGACAGTGATGATGCTGATTTTGATGACGATGATGATGATGATGATGCTGATGATGATGATGATGAGGATGATGAGGAGGAGGAGGAGGATAATGATGGCGATGCTGATAATGGTGATAATGATGATGCTATGGTGATGATAATGATGCTGGTGCTGATGCTGATGCTGATGATCATTATACGGCTGATGATGTTGAGGATGCTGATGATGCTGACCATGCTGATGACGATTATGATGATGACGACGATGATGTTGCTGAACATGTTGATGCTGATAGTTATGATGCTGATGATGCTGCTGATAACGATGCTGATTATGATAATTCTTATTATTATCACCATTACGATGCTGATGATGAGGAGATGGTGGTGGTGGTGATGATAATGATGATGAAATGGTGGCGGTGGTGATCATAAGAATGATGGCAGTGGCCAGCCGAAGGCCACCACTTCCGGATGGCGAGAGATACGGCGATGTGTGTTTACATTTCTATATGGGCGGCGGCCCGAACTTCTGCCGACTGGAGCCACCGTCGAACCTTTCCAGTCGATTCGGTGGAATTCGGTATGTGGGCGCCAGCCGATTCTTCGGCCGACCTTCGGATCGGGGACTTTTTGCTTGGTGCTCCGCGCCGCCCGTTCCTGCCCACCACGTCTCTTGGCCCCCATGCGTGCATGGTCCCGAGCTTTCCTCGGCCTCCCGCCACGCGGGGCGGAGCGGCACGATGTAGTCAGATGTATGGATGCATCTCTGTGTATATATATATATATATGTGTATATACATACGGTGTGTATATATATATATACAAGATTTGAAGCTCGCTGCGCTTCGCTTCCACGTCTTGGTACATTGCGTTGTGCGTAGAGGGGGGCCAGGCGGCAAGCGCGCAGCGGAAGGGAGAAGCGCATGTCATTCGATGAAGACGAGGACGCATGGGAAGAAATTGACAGATTGCCTGGGGGTCTGTCACGTCGCGCCGCGCCTACTGGCGCGGCGCGACCCTGCGTGAGGTCGCTGCCTACAGTGGCGGCGATGTGATGGATGATTGGGGGATGGTGGAACGGGGGGTTGATGGGAGCACAAAGGAACTCCGAAGGCCTTGGGGGAGGATTGGGATGGGCAGGCCAGTGCAGAGGCAGGAAGCGTGGACACGCATGAGAGGTCGAGAGGTCTCTTGGGTCGAAGGTAGGGCCAGTAGACCTGGCCCGGCACCGAAACGGAAAGAGCGCTTCAGAAACAGAAACCTAAATTACTCACACCACCGTTCGCACTGGGAGCCTTGGCGTTGAGAGCTTGTTGCGTCACCCCTCGCTCTTGGGAGCCTTGGTGTTCAGAGATTGTTGCGTTGCCGCCCGTTCCTGAGCCTTGGCTGGGCCTTGGTGTCGGAACTTGTTACGTCACCGTTCGGCTGGGAGCCTTGGTCTTATCAGCTTGTTTACGTCACCGTTCGCTCTTGGGAGCCTTGGTGTGAAGAGCTTTTTGCGTTACCGATCGCTCTCTATTTGGCGTCTCGGGGCCTTCTTGGGAGTCCTATTGGGGCCCTTGTCGGGCCTTTTTGGAGGCCTCTTGGGAACCTCTTGGGGGCCTCTTGGGGCTTCTTGGGGGGTTCTGGGGGGCCTCCTTGGAGCTTCTTGGGGCGAAAGGCTAAACTTTTCGGTTCGTGGTCCCCCTCTTGGGGCCGTCTTGGGGCCCTCTTGGGCCGTCTTGGGCGCCTCTTGGGCCGTCTTGGCGCCCTCTTGGGCCGTTTTGGGGGCCTCTTGGGAGCCTCTTGGGGCCGTCTTGGGGCGGTCTTGGGCTCTCTTGGAGCGCTCTTGGGCCGTCTTGGGGGGGAACCCGAAAAACGTGCAAAAAACCAGGGGGAAAACCCGAAAACTGCCATTAACGCCCATCTCCGCACGCTTCGCCCCTCCCCTGGAACCCCTCCCTTTAGGGTTTTGCCCACACCAAAACGCCATCACTCGCACCTCGCTCTTTCCGTTACCTGGCCCGGCACAGAAACGGAAAGAGCGCTTCAGAAGCAGAAGCCGAAATTATTCACACCACCGTTCGTATTGGGCGCCTTGGCGTTGAGAGCTTGTTACGTCACCCCTCGCTTGCGGGAGCCTTGGTGTTCAGAGATTGTTGCGTTGCCGCCCGTTCCTGAGCCTTGGCTGGGCCTTGGTGTCAGGAACTTGTTACGTCACCGCTCCCTGGTCTTATCAGCTTGTTTACGTCACCGTTCGCTCTTGGGAGCCTTGGTGTGAAGAGCTTTTTGCGTTACCGATCGCTCTCTATTTGGCGTCTCTGGGCCTTTTTGGGGGTCCTATTGGGGCCCTTGTCGGGCCCTTTCGGAGGCCTCTTGGGAACCTCTCGGGGGGCCTCTTGGGGCTTCTTGGGGGGTTCTGGGGGCCTCCTTGGAGCTTCTTGGGGCGAAAGGCTAGACTTTTCGGTTCGTGGTCCCCCTCTTGGGGCCGTCGGGCCGTCTTGGGCGCCTCTTGGGCCGTCTTGGCGCCCTCTTGGGCCGTTTTGGGCCGTCTTGGGGCGGTCTTGGGGGCTTCTTGGAGCGTCTTCAACGCAGTGAAAGCCAAAAAGCTTTGCATGCTAAAAATGTACCTTTTTCCCATCGGAATTCATGATTTTCAACTCCCGGTGGCCTCGTGGGACGCCTCTTGGGGGCCTCTTGGGGCTTCTTGGGGGGCAGTGGGGGCCTCCTGGGGCGAAAGGCTCGAGTTTTCGGTTCGTGGTCCCCCTCTTGGGGCCGTCTTGGCGCTCTCTTGGGCCGTCTTGAGCGCCTCTTGGGCTGTCTTGGGGCCCTCTTGGGCCGTTTTGGGGGCCTCTTGGGAGCCTCTTGGGCCGTCTTGGGGCGGTCTTGGGGGCCTCTTGGGCCGTCGTCAACGCCGTGAAAGCCGACAAAGCGCATATGCTAAAAATATACGCTTTCCGATTGGAAATCAATGATTTCGGCCTCTTGGGGCCCTTTTCGGACGCCCCTTGGGCGCCTCTTGGGGGCCTCTTGGGGGCCTCTTGGGCCGTCTTGGGCGGTCTCGGGCTCTCTTGGTGCGCTCTTGGGCCGTCTTGGGGGGAACCCGAAAAACATGCAAAAACCCAAGGGAAAACCCGAAAACGGCCATTAACACGCAGGTGCGCACGCTACCCCCCTCCCCTAGAACCCCTCCCTTGAGGGCTTCGCCCACACCAGAACGTCATCACTCGTACCTCGCTCTTTCCGTTACCTGGGCCGGCGCGGAAACGGAAATAACGCTTCAGCCATTTGATCGCTCATGGCAACGTTCGCTCATGGGAGCCATTGTGGGACGACCGTGTTACGTCATCGTTCGTACTTGGCGCCCTCGCGGGCCGTCTTGGCGCCTTCTTGGGCCGTCTTGGCGCCCTCTTGGGACGGTTTGAAGGCATCTTGGGAGGCTCTTGGGCCGTCTTGGAACGCTTTTGGGGGCATAGTTCTTGAGCGCCTCTTGGGCCGTCTTGGCGCCCTCTTGGGCCGTTGGGGGGCATCTTGGGAGGCTCTTGGGCCGTCTTGGGCGCTTTTGGGGGCCTATTGGACCGTCTTGGGCGCCTCTTGAGCTTTCTTGGCGCCCTCTTGGGCTGTGTTTGGGGCCTCTTGGAAGCCTCTTGGGCCGTCTTGGGGCGAACGTGGGGGCGTCGTGGAGACCGTCTTCAACGGCATGAAAGCCGAAAAACCGTAGAGGTTAGACATGTACTTTGTCTCAAGAAAATCCATGATTTGGGTCTATGGGGCCTTAGGGGACGCGTCGTGGGTGCCTTTTGGGGCGTTTTGAAAGCCTCTTGGGACGTCTTGGGGCCATCTTGGGCAGTCTTGGGCTCTCTTGGAGCCCTTTTGGGCCGTCTTGAGGTTGTCTTGGGTCATCTGAGGCGCTTCTAGGGCCGTCCTGGGCAGTTTTCCGAGGATGTCTCCAGCTAAACGTTCTTTTTGGGCCCCGAAGGCCGCCCTACTCGATAAATAACGAGGCTGGAGGGGCCTCCGGGATCCATTGGGGGGGGGGTCAGAACTTCTTGGTGTCAGAGTATATATATATATACACACATGTATGCACAACTGCCGCCCCCCCCCCCCCGGCGCCCCGGGGCCCCGCCCGCCTCCTGAACATCATCTTCGACGTATCCCAGGCAACGCCCTCCTGGGCCAGCCTGGGCTTCCCAGGGCCTCACCGGGAGAGCTTCTGGACTGCCCACGGCGGGCCCGAAGAGCGCGTCCAGCGGCCCAAGACAGCCCGCCCTCCGACGGCCTCCAGGGACGCCGAGGGCGCACGCACGGGAGAGAGCCAGGAGGCCTCCCAGAAGTCCCCCAACGCCGCCCAAGACGGGCCCAAGAAAGCCCTCGAGAAGGCCAAAGCATAGGAACACCTCGGGAACATCGATGCTGTTTCCGTTTTCGTATTGTCACCTCCGATGCGATGCTGAGGCTTGGGCAAGAGCCCCAAGAGGACCCCAAGATGGCTCCCTGAGTCGCCTCGAGCGGCCGGAAAGGGTTTCCAGAAGCACCCCCGAGGACCCAAGCAGGCCCCTGCGACACCCCGGAGACTCCCAGGAGACGCCCAAGAGGCCCCCAAGGTGCCTCAAGAGGAGCCAGAGCACCCCATGAGGCTCTCAAGAGAGCATCTGGAGGCTCCCAGGGTCCCAGGAGGCACCCGGGAGGTATCATCAGAAGCCGCGTTTTGATAATACCGCCAGGCCCCTGCGACAGTCGGAGAACTTCCCAGCATGTGCCTAAGAGGCCCCCAGGGAGCATCAAGAGGAGCCAGAGCGCGCCCCACGAGGCTCCCAAGAGAGCCTCCGGAGGCTCCCACGAGGGACCCAGGAGGTATCATCAAAAACCTTGTTTCTACCGTCCGGACGTTTTCGGGAAAACCCTCGAGACAGCCTGCAGGCTCCCAAAGACGGCTGCATGACAGCCCCGAGGAGCCTCCAAGGACCCCCCAAGAGGCTCCCAAGACGCCCTCGAGATGCCACGGGGAGGAGGAGGCGGATGAGGAGAAGGAGGACAAGGAGGAGCGAGGGAGGAGAGGAGGAGGGGGAGAAGGAGGAGAAGGAACAGCTGGCATGCCGAAGGAATGACAGCGGAGTGAAGCATGCTGGGCGGGCCTGTGTGAGATATCGGTGCCCCTCGAAATGCTTGGGGCTTGAGCGCAACACTGTTCGGCAATGTGGCTGTCTTGCCGGGCGAAGCATGCCAAGGCACTGCAGCAGATAGCCAAGCAGCCTCTGGCCGCTACTCAGTGTAAACGGGAGCTTGGGGCGCGCTTGCCCAGCATTCACATCTTCATGACGCGTCCATCAGGATGTCCACTCCCATGTCATGACCATTGCGGGATTTGTCCCATCGCCATCCTTACTTGCACAGCTAACTTGGGCTTGCGCTAGAACCTAAGCGCTCGCGAAGCTCGCGCGTGGTTCTACTGTGTATGTAGGTATGTTTTATAGTATATGTATATGTACACGTATGTGTGTAAAGGTCCCTGCAGCCACCATGACCCCCTTTCCTCTTAGAAGATCCAAGGCGGATCGATGGTGTCTTGCTAGTTGTGTTGCTGGTGATGGTGTTTGCGTTTGCGGTGGTGGGTTGTTATTGTTGGCGTTGGCGTTTGCTGGAATGATGGGATGGAACTCAATTGTAATACGGTGTGGAACTCAATAGGAACCACGGTCGCAAACGTGGTATGCAGCTCCATTGGGATAAGACGTTGCAGATGAACATTTCTGTAACTGGGGAAGTACGGTGACCAGCGGAAGCGCTTCACTTGGGTGGGCTGCTATGTTGTGACGGCAAAGTTGGGAACTAGCTGTCTCGGAGGCTGGGCGAAGGAGCGAGTACATTCAAGCAGCTGCAAAAGGTACGGCACCACACCGCCATTCGATGGAGAAGGAAGTCCAATATCTATTCCGGCTGTGTTTTTAGCAAGGTCTTGTGTTCTTTGGAGTCAATCTGGCTTCTCAAAGCCGAGAGAGATCGATGAGACGGCTTCCGTTTCAAATGCATCCGGGAGATATTGGGTATCCCACCATCGTTTGTTTCCAGGGTCGCCAACTCCATCGTGCTGGACAAAGCCGGAGCGACGCCATTCGCTGACATATTAGTTGACAAACAGGCGGCGTTGGGCACCAAGATCGCAAATTGATATCGATCGGGCCCGGCGAAAACTGTACTCTGTAATGTAGGCGGCTCTCCCAGACAATGGGCCGCTCGTAGAAAACAAGGGCGGTCGCGGCAGCGTTGGGCCACCGCCGACTACGGGTTCGCCTCGTAACTATAGGCAGGATCTCCTCCTCCTCCTCCTCCTCCTCCCCCTCCTCCTCCTCCTTTTCCTCCTCCTCCTCCTCCTCCTCCTCCTCCTCCTCCTCCTCCTCCTCCTCCTCCTCTCTCGGTTTCGTTCACATTTGCGTGTCGAGTGTCGTGGCATGCTCGTTGCGTGTTGCCGCCTTTGATTTTGGGCAACCGCGCGTCCGCTCTGATACGAACTCGGGCCATACTTGTGTCGTTCTCCCCTCCTGCCCGAATTCGGGGCCAGTGGAGGCATTTGCCTTCTAAAAGCTCTGTCCTGTGCACGACGCCAGTCGGTCACGCGGGCGGGACACGTTCGGCATTGTTCACTCGCGTTTCGTTCCCCTCGGCGAGAGTTTGGTCGGTCCCCGACGTATCCGCTTCAGCTGCGCCAGCAGTAGCAGAATGATCAATCCCACTCAGTGGGATAACAGTCTTCTTGAATTCGGTACGATTTACCCGGGAAGTTGCCAATCGCGCACTCTTCCGCCCACGCGTCCTGCCGGTTGCATGGTTCACTGGTGGTGGTGGTGGCGTTTGCTTGTGTTGTGTCGTGCTGCTGTCGTTGGCGTGTGCGAAGGGTGTGGTTTTTGAGAGAGGAGGGAGCGGGGGCCGGGGGCGGGCGGGCGGGCGGCGGGAGGCGGGCAGGATCGGGGCTGTTTTTCTTCCAGCGGGAGCCTGTTGAATATTGGGTGGCGTGTTGGAGATAGGGGATGTCGAGTGTCTGGGTGTTGTGTTCGAGAGGGATGGAGTTGAGCATCGAGGGGTTCTGTTGAAGACAGAGGTTTGTCGAGTACAGCGACAGGGCTGGCGGGCGGCGGGCGGCATCGGGATGTGAATAGATCTCCTAAGGATGGCGTCTTCCAGCGGGGGCCTGCTGAGTACCAATCGGTGTATTGGAGACTGTGAGGGTGACGAAGGCTGTTGAATATCTGCGTGTTGTGTTGGAGACGTCGGCGGTTGATTACTTTGGAGCCGGAGAGGGCGGGCGGCTGGCGCTGGGCGTCGGGCGGAATGTTGATTTTAATAGAATTTCCAAGGATGGTGTCTTGCAGCGGGGGCCTGCTAAGTAAGTGCTGGATGGTGTGTTGGAGACGGAGGTTGCCGGCGGCGGGCGGGAGCTGGATCTTCACAGAACTCCTGAGGATAGTGTCTTGCAGCGGGGGCCTGTTGAGTACAGGGTGGTGCGTTGGAAACGGATGCTGTTGAGTAACTGGGTGTTGTGTTGGAGACGGAGGCTGTTTAGTAACCAGGTGTTTTGTGGGATACGGAGGCTGTTGAGTATTTGGGTGTTGTGTTGGAGACCGAATTTGTTGAATGCTGTATGGTGTGTTGGAGACGGCGGCTGTTCAGTATTGGATGGTGTGTTGGAGTCGGAGGGTGTTGCGTATCTGCGTGTTGTGTTGAAGATGGCGGGAGTTGACTATCTGGGTTGTGTTGGAGATGGAGAGAGTTGAGTACAAGGAAGGAGAGGGCGAGCGGGCGGGCTGCGTGCGGCGGGCGGGATCGGGGTGTAAGGATGGTGTCTTGCAGCGGGGGCCTGTTGACCCTATCGGGCGGTGTGTTGGAGACGGATGTTGTTGAGTTTCTGAGTGTTTTGCTGGAGACGGAGGGAGTTGAGTACAATGAGTTTTCAAGGTATGCTTGGGCACACCAGTGCATGCAGCTGCTCGTGGGTCCACCGCAGGCCTACCCATTGCTGCGGGTAGCGGAAGCGAGAGCTTCGACACGGCCAGAGTTTTTGGGATGCCACTCTTGGGAGGTCAAATTCTGATTTTGCCCTGGTCCGAGATCCAGCTTGATCCCGCTTAATCCCGCTTAATTCCGCTGAATCCCGTTTAATCTGGCCTAATCCCTCTTAATCCGAGGCCCACTCCGGCGTAATAGCTCCCAAATGGGGCTGAATCGTTTTTAATTTTTCCGACGAAAACCTCCCAGTAGTTGCCTCCTAAGAGTTTCCAGGGATGCGGGAGAGATTATGGGGAAAGGTGCGGAAAAATAAGAAGAAGCGCCGAGTATTGTTGGCAAGAAAGCGGTTTCTCGGGGGTCTGTTGGGGGGCCCGTTGGGGGGTCCCCGCCATAGCATTCCGAAATTAGACAGTCCGTGAAAAAGGGGGTGTCATGGTGGGTTCAGCGGGCTATTTGTATATACGCACATAATTTCATATACGTTTAAATGCACGTGACCTATATGTATACATACATGTTGATTCATATAACTGTGTGTATACATTATCCAGCGTGGACCCCAAACAGGGTATTGCCGGCGAAAAGTCTATATACGTATATACAACTTGTGCAACTCATGTTCCGCAAAAGATGTGGTGCAACATGTGCGTATACTCTATGTGGTGCTACTTTTGTTGTGCGATACATGCGGTGCGATCATCGTGGTGCAATATGTGAGATCAATCTGTTTTTTAGCAAACGGGTTGACGCATTGTTTGCTCTTGCAAACATCCTACCCGCCCAACCGCATTTTGGTTTGCAGAACCCATGCGGCGGCGATTGCCATGAGTGCCTGGCGCTGGCTGGTGCG
>CAUYUJ010003247.1:390000-412103 GCA_963575745.1 Prorocentrum cordatum
CCGATCGCATCGCCGATTTGGCTTACGTCGTGTGGCTGATCGATGTTGCATTCTTGACGCTTCGCCTATTCCTACCAGCCCATCCAGAGACAGAACGCCAGGCGAATTGCCTTGACCAGGGAAGTCTAGAAACATGCAGTGCAACAACCGCCGTGGACGTGTTTTCTCGGAGGTTTCTAGGAGCCATTTTGGATCTCCCTTGGGGTAGGAGGAGGAGGAGGAGGAGGAGGAGGAGGAGGAGGAGGAGGAGGAGGCGGAGGAGGAGGAGGAGGAGGCGGAGGCGGAGGTGGATGAGGTGCGAGCGAGCAGCAGGAGCGCCGCCCTTTACGAGCACCGACCCTGTCAGAACAGCACAGGGCGGAGCGCGCCGTGGGCGGCTGCCGTGGCAGGGAGGGGGGGAGGAAGGGGCAGGTGGCCTCCCCCCCTCCGCGGGGGGTAAGGCAGTCTCGCCGACCCGACCGCTCCCGCTGCCTCCCCCCTCCCTGCGCTGGCGCTGGACTCCGCCGCGCCAGTCGCGACGACGGCGTCTCGAGCGGCAGGCGGGTCGACCAGCACGGCGTCGTGCTCGCGGGCGCAGGGCAGCTGGAGAGGCACGTCGCGAGCAGCGCCGCACGCGCCCGGGCCTCCGCCCCGCCCCGCCGCAGCCGCACCAGCACCGGCCGAGCATTTTCTGTGGGTGGAGGGCAAAGGGTGGAATCTGAGATGCAGTTTCGATTGATCTTTCTAGGCTTGATTCTGCAAATGGTGAATCACAAGACGGATGCATCTTCGAGGTGCGAAAGCCCATCTGAGGTTTCACCCTGAGCCCTCCACCCCAAGGAAATGCTCAGACTAGCAGCAACTGCCGCTGGCCCCGCCGGAGCCTCACCCCGCACCCGCACGATCCGGAAGAGGGACCGCGGCCGACGGGGCGGCAGGCCGGCCGCCGTCCGCCCACGAGCCACCGGGCAGCGCGCCCTCCTCCGTGCCCCGGTGGGCCGCCGCGGCGCCCACGCCGCCTGCGCCAGCAGCGGGGCACGCCTCTGCGGCCCGCCGCCGCCGCCGCCGCTCCGCCGTCGCCGCCGAGGCGGCGTGCGGGGCAGAAGGCATCGCCAGAGCGCCAGGGGCAGCGTCGGCGCGCACGGCCGCTCTGCCGGCGGCCTCGGCCCCTCCGCGCAATGAAGGCGGCAGCAGCGGGTGCCCCCCTTCGAGGCGCCCCCCCGGCCGGCACACCGAGGGCGCCCGAGCGGCGGCCTCCCGCGAGAGGGAGGCGCCGAGGGCCTGGGGAGCCCCCTCTCGGGGCCCCGGCAGCCCGAGCGGCGCCCTGCCGCGAAGAGGGGGCGCGTGCGGGCGGGGCCATGCGATCGTTTGAGCCAAGAATGGCTGCGCGATGGGGAGGGGGTTCGGATGCAACTCCTGGGAGGTCAAGTTCTGATTTTCTCCTGGTCCGGAATCCGGCTCAATCCGGCTCAATCCCGCGAGATCCCGCTTAATCCTGCTTAATCCCGCTTAATCTGGCTTAATCCTGCTTGGTCCGAGGCCCACTCCGGCGTAACAGCTCCCAAATGTGGGTTAATCCTCCTTAATCTTTCCGACGAAAACCTCCCAGTAGTTGCTTCCAAAGTAAGAGGAGGAGGAGGAGGAGGAGGAGGAGGAGGAGGAGGAGGAGGAGGAGGAGGAGGAGGAGGAGGAGGAGGAGGAGGAGGAGGAGGAGGAGGAGGCCTCTTGATCGCTTCTTGGGGCCAAACTGGGTCGTGGATAAGTACTAAGACGCCTCTTTGGAGGGCCTCAAGGGGCCTCATGAGGGTGTCTTTTGGGCCTCCTGGGGCCTCTTGGGGGCCTGCTGGCGGTCTCGGGGGCAATCTTTCGGGGAAGGGTTCGACATGTCAATTCGGATTCCCCATCTTGAGGCTTTTCTGGGAGTTTCTGGAGCTATCTTGTGAGGCCTCCTAGGCTGTTTTGCGGCCCTTTTGAGCTGTCTTGGGACTGTCCTGGGGGCCTCTTGCGGCGGGTTTTGGGAGCTTCTTTGGCCGTCTTGGGTGGTCGGAAGCCCGAAAAGGCGGTGACGCCAAACTCCTTTCAAAACCAACGGAAAATGAAAGACATGGAGCGTCTGTGTGCCCTCACTTGGACCTGTCTGGGACCATCTTGGGGCTACCTTGAAGCCTCTCGGCATTATCTTCGGGCCATTTTGAGGCCTGCCAGCTACGGTCCAGATTTTTGGCGTAGCGTGCCGCGACGCCGGTTGTGGCCCACTGCGCCTCGGCGGACACGCTATCCACGTCGCGGTCTCCAGGCGTCAAAGTCGGGAGCTTTCCTGAGCCTCCCGCCCCGCGGAGCGGAGCGACACGCTATCCGCTTGCATGGCATAGCGTGGCGCCGGGGCCGCCGCGGCGACACGCTAAGCAAACGTTCCTGACCGTGCCCTGGAGCCTGTCTGCATTGTTCTCGGACCATCTCGAGGCCCGCCACCGATTGATCCCGGCTCTGGGGCGATCTTGGGGCCCTCATGGGGCACCTTCCGGCGCTCCCGGTCCCACCTGCCCGGGGGCCGCCCTGGGACCGCCCGGGGTATTCTCTTCGCCCAGGGGCCCCACGGAGGCGCCACGCGCGCTCGAGCTAGCTCGGAGCCACGAGGCGCAGCAAGGCGTGGTCTTGGCGTCCGCCGCCGTGGAGGCGTTCGGTAGCAAGTCATGGGATCCTCGTATGTCCTCGCAATTCCGTCTTTAGAATGCATCGGCGTGCCCTAGCGTCTGGTAGTCGATGAGAAGGCGCCGGATCGCGTCGATTTAGCGTCGACTAGCGTCGATAAGCGTTGATCAGCGTCGGGGAGCATCGATTCGTAAGAGCCAGCAAGATGGCACGTGAGGCTCCCGCGAGATGCCTCCGAAGATGAGATACAGTGGGGAAGTTTTGGATGGCGTGTCGCTCCGCCAGTTCTGGCCCACCTCGCTTCGTCGCGACACGCTGTTCATGTTCCATGCCGCAGTCCCCAGGCGTCAAAGTCCGGAGCTTTCCCGAGCCTCCCGCCCCGCGGAGCGGAGCGACACGCTGTCCGCTTGCATGGCGTAGCGTGTCGCTTGGGCCGCCGCCTCGACACGCTAAGCAAAAGTGCAAGACCGTATACAATTAACTTTTCTACCCGAGATTTCAGCACGCTTCGGGCCCGTTATGCTGGCAAGCTTGTGTTTCTGTCTTGTTTTGTGGTTCTCCAAATGGTGTCCCCGACGCAGCATTGCCACATTTCATAATCGGCGCTTTGCTCCCGTTGTTCATGACGGCGCTCTCGCCTCATCGCAAGCCACATGAGACCGTTCTTTTATTCTCCGGGCTTGACCGGGGAGGGGGGGGATGCAGGCGGAGTGTGGAGTACGACGGAGGAGAATGGAGGATGGAGGAGGATGAATGAGGAGGATCAATGAGGAGGATGCAGGAGGATGGAGAATCATGTTGGTGGAGGAGGACGAGGGGGAGGAGGATGAAGGGAGCGGGGGCGGAAGGAGGCGAATGGAGGAGGAGGAGGAGGAGGAGGAGGACCAGTGTAAACCCAAGATGCGTCAATGATGTTGCAATAAAGCCTCCTTCCAAGTTCCCTCGTCATATGTCCCGAACAGAATGGAGTTTGATTGCGGGAAGTGGCCCATTAGAAGACAACCTTCTGAACATGCTCAATCGCGCCCCAACACCGTTCTTGGGACGTCAACGCCGCAAGTCAACATCTCCTTTGCGTCCTGGCGACCCGAAATCGTACCAGAACACCTTTCCTGGTACTACAACACCGCGAAGCCGCGTTACTCTTATGTCCCGACAGTACGAAGTTGTGCCAGCGGCGCTAAGGCGAGAACCACATTTTGAAACCGAACCGCCTTCCAGCTTTGAAACTGCTGCAGTCTTTGAAGACGAGTGTGCGCGGCGCTAACGTGGGACTCACAATTTAATTATCCCGGCGAAGGACCCAACCATCTGCAGTTGTGAGTAATGCGTTGTGGGTGCCGCTTTCGGTGGAGCTCTCTATGGGGCCACGAAGCGCGCGAGGGACGTGCCGTAATGAGTGGGGGAGACGCATGCGGGCGGTGCCACTGGGGCCTTTGGTGGGGCTCCCTATGGGCCACGAAACGCTATACTGGGTGTGGCGGGCGCAAGCGGGCGGTGCCCCTCGCTGGAGCTCCCGATGAGGCCACGAAGCGCTGTACCGTGTGGGGGAGACGCATGCGGGCGGTCCCACTGGGGTCTTTCTGTGGAGCCCCTTTATGGAGCCACGAAGCGCTGCACTGGGTGGTGGCCGGCGCATGCGGGCGGTGCCAGTGGGTGCTTCGGAGGAGCTCCCTAGGGGGCCACGAAGCGCTGTACTGGAAGGGGGGGGACGCATGCGGGCGGTGCCACTGGGGCCCTTCGGTGGAGCTCCCTGTGGGCCCACGCAACGCTGTATTGGATGGGGGTCGCATGCGGGCAGACCATCGGAGCTGCCTACGGGGCCACGAAACGCTGTACCAGGTGGGGGGGACGCATGCGGGCGGTGCCACTGGGCTTGGTGGAGTTCCCAATCAGTGGGGCCGCGAAATGCAATACTGGGTAGCGGACGACGCATGCGGGCGGTGCCACTGGGGTCTCTCTGTGGAGCCCACTATGGGGCCACGAAACGCTGTACTGTGTAGTGGCTGACGCATGTGGGCGGTTCCACTGGGACCTTCGGTGCAGTTCCCTATGGGGCCACGAAACGCCGTGCTGTGTGGTGGCTGACGCACGCGGGCGGTGCCACTGGAGCCTTCGGTGGAAGTCCTTATGAGCCCACGGAGCGCTGTACTGGGTGGTGGCTGACGCATGCGGGCGGTGCCACTGGGACTTTCGGTGGAGCTCCGTATGGGGCCACGAAGCGTTGTACTGGGTGGTGGCTGACGCATGCGGGCGATCCCACTGGTTGCTTCGGTGAAGCTCCTATGGAGCCACGAAGCGTGTGAGGGGTGTGCCAAAGTGACGGGGGTGACGGGAGGAGGAGGGAGGAGGAGGAGGAGGAGGAGGAGGAGGAGGAGGAGGAGGAGGAGGAGGAGAGGAGGAAGAGGAGGAGGAGGAGGAAACGGAGGAGGAGGAGGAGGAGGAGGAGGACGAGAGGAGGAGGAGGAGGAGAGAAGGAGAGAGGAGGAGGAGGAGGAGGAGGAGGAGGAAGGAGGAGGAGGAGGAGACGGAGGAGGAGGAGGAGGAGGAGGAGGAGAGGAGGAGGAGGAGGAGGAGGAGACGGAGGAGGAGAAGGAGGAGGAGGAGGAGGAGGAGGAACGCGGGCACCGTCTCTTCAAAACGAGGACCCAACACCACACGATGGCTGCGAAAAAAACACCGCCGTCCATCCTCCAATATTTAGGGCCCTTAATGGCGAGGAAGTCTTGTGCGAAACTCCTGGCCCGCCCTACCGACACGTCTGCGGATGCAGCCGGGAAGAGTTACTTACAAGGAAGAGAGACGGAAGAGGAGGAGGAGAAGGAGGAGGACGAGGAGGAGGAGGAGGAGGAGGAGGATCAGGAAGAGGAGGAGGAGGAGGAGGAGGAGGAGGAGGAGGAGAAGGAGGAGGAGGAGGATGAGAGGGAGGAGGATGATCATGGATAATGAAGGAAGGTGGATGAGTAGGGGGAGGAGTGGAAAGAGAATGATGATGGAGGGGGATGGGTGAGGATCGAGGAGGATAGAGGATGGAGGATGAGGATGGGCGGGGATGTCGGACGAAGGTGGAGCGTGGAGGAGGAGGGATGAGGATGGAGGATGGAGGATGAGGGTGGATGGAAGACAAGGACGGATAAGGATGGAAGGTGAGGATGGATGAGGATGATGACGGATGGAGAATGGGGGTGGATGAAAGACGAGGATGGGTGAGGATGGAGGGTGAGGATGGAGGAAGGAGGAGGGGAGGGATGGGGATGCAGGATGATTGAGGATGGCTTGTCGGAGCCGGCGCCGAGGCGTCCTCGATGAGCGCTACGGACTCCGCCGTCCGCCTTGGCCAGCTCCTGTGCCGCTGGGCCACTTCGCGGGAGCCCGCCGCCGCAGCTCGCCGGCCACGACGGCGGCGAGCCTTGCCGTCTCCTCGTCGCGAAAGAGTCGCGACGGAGGGCTTTTGCCAACCTGGGGCCTCTGGACTTGGAGCCCCCGGCCGAGCCCCAGGACAGTCAGGGAGCGGCTCGAGATGACGAGCGGGCCCCAGGGAAAGGGCCCAGACCTCTGGGGAGCCGCGCTGCCACAGAACTCGCGACCTCGGAGCTCTGGAGCGGCGGCGACGGCGGCGATGTCCGACGCCGGCGGTGTTCGGTGTCGAGCACGGCCGGCCCGCTCTGGCGCGGTGTTCCGGTGGTCCTGAGCGGCCCGTTTCAAGCAGTGGCGAAGCGTCCTGGCTCGCGTATAGCCCTACCAAACAATGTTTCCACGAACTGTTCTCAGAACATTTCAGGCGAAGTTTGTCTTGTTTTATCACATCGGGTTTATGTTCTAAGAACATTGTTTTTGTTCTTAGAACATTTTGGGGTTCTAAGAACATTTCGTGGTAGGACTATAGGAATACCAGGACGGTCGGTCCCTGCTCAACCGTTGCGGCCCGGTGCCCGCGTGGCGCTGTTGTGCGTGCTGGTGCGGCCGGTTCGGTTCGGTTGCTGTCCCAAAACGATGCGGCCCGCTTCGATGCCCGGACGCCCAAGGTTTGCATCCATGTCCACGGTGTCTTGGATTTCGGGGCCCCGCTGGAGACTAGATTTCAACCCATGTCCACGGCGTCTCGGTCTCGTTCGGAAGGGGCTCCGAAGCGCAGTGAGTGTTGAATCTCAGAGTGAGAGGGCCGATTTTGCGTGGCTGGGGGCGTGGCTAGTGGGATGCCGCGGCGCCGATTTTGCTTGTGTGCTGTTGTTGTTGTTGTTGTTGTTGTTGTTGTTGTTGTTGTTGTTGTTGTTGTTGTTGTTGTCGTTGTTGTTGTCGTTGTCGTTGTCCTCGACCGCAATCCGCCCACGACGCGCCCGCGACCCACCCCGCGACCCTCCCCGCGACCCGCTACCCCCCCCCGCGACCCAGCCGCGACCCACCCACATTGCTTTGATGAAAAGTCGGCGCCTGCGGCGAGCTTGCCGTGCAAAGCGTACAATTTGACGCCTGCGGCGGGCTGTTTCCAGAGCCTCGGTGACTGCTGACGACCCCGCCGGCCCCTCACTCGTATCCGCCATTCTCGCAGGCCAAAGGTTGACACCAACACCAATATCGGCGGTGTGCCTCCACCGAAGGAAGAAGATCCCGGTCTCGGTGATGGTGGTACTATTCTGGCTTTCAAGGTGACCGAAGTATGACCACCACCACCGAAATCTAGGATCACCTCCCCCCCGTGGAGGCAGCCCCCCGTGTTGGTCTTGATGCCCATTTCCAGGCCTCCAGCACTCACTAGCGGCGAACCTGTCCGCACCCGCGCCCTCGCGGTCTGGATTCCGGGGCGCGATCCCGCAGATGCGCGGCCGCACGGCTGCGCTCCGCGCGGGAGGCGCCCGCAGAAGAGCGGGCTGCCTCCGCGGGGGCGCGGCGCAGCCCGCGAGGCCGTAGATCCGGCGATGCCTCTCCCGCTCGCGAGCAGCTGCAGGGGGCTATCCTGAAGTCGGGCCTGTCCCTCTACAGGAGGAAAATTCAAAAATAGTCAAACATAGTCAGGGGACGATGTTTTGAACATTCTTGAGCAGTGTTGGGTCTTTTTCGGCTGTTTTGGATTTTTCGCCCAAGATCCCCCTGTCGGGGACAGGCCCGACCTAAGGCCATCCCAGACATCCGGCCGCTCCAACTTCTCGATGCGTTGGCCTGGAAGGTCTGGACCATTTCTCTTGGGCCAGTTCTTCGTCCTGAGTCGTTCTTGACGGTCCCGAAGCCCTGCGAGTGCCCCCGGAGGCCGAGGACGACCACAATCTGGCCGCTCCAATTTTTTTGGAGCGTCGGATCTTTGGGATGCTGAATCTTGCCCGCAGCCCGTTCCGGCCCGACCGTCGCTTTTCTGGAATCGGTGCTGGCCCTCTGGTCGGGCCCTTCCTGGCTTCAGGAGCCGTGTGTACGCCTATACGCTCTCCTGGCCACCAAGCCGGAAGGGCCTGGCGTGTACACCGCTGCTGAGTGCAGCATGGGCTTGGCCAGGGTGCAGCGGGCACGGACTCGGATGCGGACACGTGCAGCACGAGCCCGGTCCAGCCCAGCCCGCGCAGGCCCCGCCCGCGGCAGCTCTGCGGGGGGGCGCTGTTGATGAGTCGTGCCCGCAGCCCGCTGCGGCCCTGCCCGCGGGGCCGCGGCCGACCACGGGCCACTGCGGGGTCCAGGGTCGGCGGCGAGCGAGGGGGGGGAAGTGAGATCAGAAGGCGAAAACCCACCCCCATCCCCAGTCCCGACGCCCATCCCCGAGCCGGCGATTCAAGGGGTCGGGACTGGGGGTAGGGGTGGGCTTTCTCCACTCTTGGACCCTGAAAACCCACCCCCACCCCCAGACTCCTTGAATCGCGGGTTCGGGGATGGAGTCGGGACTGGGGGTGGTGGTGGGTTTTCGCCTTCTCATGAGAAGGCGCGAGCCTTCTTAGAAGGCTCGGAAGTCCCCTGGCCTTCCGAGAAGTGGTTCCAGGGCCTCCCCGAAGCCACGGGAAGCCTTTCAGAAGGCTGGAGGCCTTCTGGGAGGCCACGCCGCCTTCTGAGGAGGCCTTCTCCTTCTCACTTCCCCGCCTCGCTCGCCACCGAGCAAGGGAGGGCATGTTCGAGATTTCTGGGTTCGATCTCCTCTTCTTGGCAGATGTTCTCGGGGCCCATGTGGTTCAGACCCCTGGGCCGAAGAACACACACACACACACACACACGCTCACGCACGCACGCACGCACACAACACAACACAACACAACACAACACAGCACAGCACAGCACAGCACAGCACAGCACAATACAACACAACACAACACAACACAACACAACACAGCACAGCACAGCACAGCACAACACACACACACAAACAACACACACACAAACACACACACACACACAACACACACATGCCCAGTCTGGGTGCGGGTTGTCGGATCCTGGGGGAGGCTCCGTTCTAACGGGGACCCCATCCGACAACACGCACCCACAGCCCCCTCCGTTGCCCCCAATGGGTATGGGAACGTGTTGCTCGTTCGTCAAATGTCCCCAAACCCCGCAGGTATCGATTGTGCCAGCCTCCTTGGTGAGGCTAGCCCCGCCTTGGGGGGCCGCCTCCGGCCCGATGCGATGCGATGCGTTTCGCTGGCTCGGGCACTATAGGCCTCATTGATGGGGTCGGAGTAGACGGGGTCGGAGGATTGTGCCGCAACGCCGACGCACCAGGGATGCGGCTCGATGTGGCGCCCGATCTCTTCACGCTGACAGCGCCGACGCATCGGCAATGCGGCGCGATCCCCCGACCCCCTCTACTCGGACCCCATCTGGGGCCTGGGGCATCTGCGGGGCCGGGCGCGGCGGCGCGATTGCGAGTCGATCGGTGGACGGGTCGCTGGCGGTCCGATCCGCTTCCAACCCGACCCGATTTCGCGATTCGATTCGGCGCAGGCCTGCCTCCCACCCAGCGAGTTGCACAACAGACGCAGCGTCTGTGTCAGTGTTTGACGGGCCTCGGGCCGAAGGGTTGCGGCGACGGAGGCGACGACGGCGACGGCGGGGACGACGACGACTACTACGTGGCCGAAGCCTTCTCAACATCGGACCCTGGACCCCTCCTGGGGTCCATCCTGGGTAGTTTCCCATGCCAGATCGATTGCGAAGGCCTTACGGCCGGTGCCGCCGACCCTGAAGGGGGACGTCGACGACGACGGCGGCGGCGGTGGCGGCGACGACGACGCTGACGTGGGCCCGAGTCCTCAGGGATGCTTCTTGGAGTCTCTTGGGAAGGCTCTCGGGGGCCTCTGGGGAGGAATTTTGGGATCTCTTGGGAGCCTCTTGGGGGTCTCTTGGGGGCCTTTTCGGGTGTCCTGGGGGCCTCTTGTGGGCTTCTTGGGGCCTCTTGGGAACCTCTTGGGGCCTCCTGGGAGCTTCTCGGGGCCGAGGGCTCGAAATGTCCGTTCGGGTTCCCCGTCAAGGCACGCTCTTGGAGCCGTCTTGGGGGCCTCTTAGGTCATCTTGGAGGCGTTTTGGGCTGTCTTGGGTTTCTCTTGAGATGTTTTGGAGCGCTCTTGGAAGCCTCTTGGGCCGTCTTGGGGCGATCTGGAGGGCCTCGTGGGCCATCTTGGAGCGGCGGGAAGCGGAAAAGGCGAGAACGCCCAAATCTGTTGGAAATCAGTGATTTGCGCCTCTTGTGGCCCTCTCGGGAGTGCCTTTGGACGCCTCTTTGGGCGTCTTGGAGGTCTCCTGGGCAGTCTGGAAGCGTGAAGGCGTTTTTGGATTGATCGTTTGGCGATTGGGGGCCCTCGGGAGCGTCTTGGGGCACTCTAGGCTCGTTTTAGTACTCAGCCCCAGGACCCACAGAGGGGGATGCGTGTCTGACCCCCCCCTGGGACCCCCCCCCGACGGGGGAGGGATCAAAGGGAAGGGTTTCCCTTCGATTCGATTACGACATTGCGAGCTTCTGGCAGGCTCGAGGAGGGCGCAGGGAAAGGGGACGACGGCTGGCGGAGACGACGGCCCGAACAGACCCCTCCCCGGGGCCTCGAGGGGCCGAGGCCCTCGAGGAGCGCCCCCGAACCTCGAGAGCGCCTCGCTCGACCGGTCGGCCGGTGGCAGGAGCCCGAGATGGAGCTCCGCGTCGGCGTCGCCATCGGAGAGCTGCAGTCCCTGAACCTCCAGGCCGCAGGGTTCGAGGGCTACTGGGGCTCCGCCCTGAGCTCGGCCAAGGAGCCCCCACCGGGGCGGAGGAGGGGGGGGGCCTCTCCCGGGGCGGATCCTCCCTCGGCCGCCTTCCTCCTCCTGGCCGCAGCGAAGAGGGGGGGGGGGGGGGGCAGGGGGGGGCGAGGCAGCAACAGGGGGGGGCGAGGTCGAGCCGCCTCGTCCGTCGCTCGCGGCGAGGAGGTGCGGCAGCGGCGCTGGGCCGAGCAGGCGTGCAGAAGGACCTCAAGCGGGGCCAGGTGGCCAGATGGCCAGCACCTCCGCCCGACGGCCGGCACCTCCGCCGCATGGCCAGCACCAGACGCGGCAACCCCGCCAGATGGCCAGCACCTCCGCCCTGCCTCGGCTGTGCCCCATCGAGCCCCAAGGAGTGAAAGTAGCCGTGCGTTCCTCCTCCTCCCTCTCTCCGCCCAGAGGGCCAAGGAGCCCGAGATCAGAGAGGGAGGGGGAGGAGGAGGAGGAGGAGGAGGAGGAGAGGAGGAGGAGGAGGAGGAGGAGGAGGAGGAGGAGGCGGAGGCGGAGGCGGAGGCGGAGGAGGAGGAGGAGGAGGAGGAGAACCCGCGACTCCAGTGACTCCGCCGAAGAGCATGCGGGAGCCACGACTGGCCTGTGGAAAACGCGGCTATCCCGAAGCCGCATGGGCGTCACCGCTTAGGGGAAACCCAGTTAGCGGGTGACATTTGGCCTTCAGATTCTTTGAGGCGCGGAGGAGGAGGAGGAGGAGGAGGAGGAGGAGGAGGAGGAGGAGGAGGAGGAGGAGGAGGAGGAGGAGTAGGAGTAGGAGGAGGAGGCTTTCCTTCCCTCACCCCTCGTCCCTTCTTCCCCCTCCCTCCTCCACCCCGACCTTGCGCTGTGGGGCACCGCCCCGACTTCGGCCAAGGAGGCTATCGGGTGGAGGGGAGCGACTGACCGACCGAGAGAATGTCTTCGGAGGCTTTCTTTTTGTCAGTGGTCGACCCCCGCACCCCACCAGGCGTGCGCCCTGACCCCTGACTAGAATTTCGGAGGGAACCCATGAGTTGCCACGAGTAAAACCCGTGTAACGTGCAACAGCTTCGAATCTCGATCCTCGACCATCGACCCTCGATCTCCTGGGTCGTCAGAGGAGCTCGCCGAGCAGGCGCCCAACGAGTGCTGTGTGCACCTGAACACCTCCACGCGGGAGTCTCTGAACCTGTTCGAGCGACTGCCGTTCTCCGTGACGGAAAAGGACTCGTACTTCCTCGACCCGTGGGTCATAGTCGTCGTCGTCTTCGTCGTCGTCGTCGTCGTCGTCGTCGTCGTCGTCGTCGTCGTTCTTGTCACTGTTGTCGTTTACGCCGTTTTCGTCGCTTTTGCCGTGGTCGCCGTCGATTTCGTCGTCAAGGGTCGAGGATATAGGTTTCAGCATTTTCCCCAACAGAAGTATTGTTTTGGACATCAGGGCACGTCTGCTCCTTGTTCCTGAGCAGGTGAGGTTCTTCGTTCCTGGAGGGCCCCCGGGGAGGTCTTTGGAAGTCTTCCCAGGCATCCAGAGACGTGGGTGAGGAGGACCAGGAGGAGGAGGCGGAGGAGGAGGAGGAGGCGGAGGATCGAGTCCTCCTCCTCCTCCTCCTCCGCCTCTTTTCCTTTCCTTCTAAACCACTATTCCCTGTCGCACCCCGAGGCCGGTCAGAAGGGCGAGCCCAGCGTTTCGCCTGGGATTTCCTTACCAGTTGTGAGCCCGAAGCTTAAACAGGTGCCACAGTTCCCAGGAACTGGAACGTATACATTACCAGGGGCGGGCTGTCTTTCAATCCCAGAACTTTTGGAGGGTCGGGGACGACGTCGGGGTCGTGTGGTGTATACTTGTTTCCTGTTTCCCAGGGGGAAACATCAAAACATGCATATACCAGGGTCCGTATACACCAGGATCCCCTTCTCCTGTGCGCATGTCAGTGCGGGGCCGGACAAGAGCGTCGGTGTACAGAGTTCGGCGTCCTAAAAATTTCAAAGAGGGGGGGCGGGCCGCTCCCCAAAAATTTGGACCTCGCCTTGGCGCCGCGCACATTCGCTCGAATCCTTGGCAGGACGTGTGACGGACTGGGGGCGGGCGATTTTCAAACTGTGGTTTTCGCCTCAACGCCGCGCGCATTCTTTTTGACACTTCGCACACGTGTCACGGAGTGAGGGCGGTTCCTCGTCAAAATGTGGCTCTCGCCTTCGCGCCGCGCACATTCGTTCTAACGCATTGCCGGGGTCACGGTCGACGTACCAGAAAGTTAGTTTTGGAGCGTTTCAGGAATGTCAGGGCGCAGCAGTTACGTTGAGTAGCGGCGTTGATGTCCAAGGAATGGTGTTTTGCCACGATTCAGGGTCGTCAAAACGCAACATTCATATTGATTCGCGGTGTCCCATGAATGGTGTCTTGGCACGCTCCAGGTTTTTCAGACGGTTGTCACCAACGGGGTTTTTCCTTCTGAATTTTTGTATGTGGGTTTATGAAGAGAGGTTGCAGGGGGATTCTTCCAACATCGTCGAATCGTTGAGGAGTCTTGGGTTTAACTGGTCCTCCTCCTCCTCCTCGTCCTCCTCCTCCCCCTCCCCTTTCCGTCGCCATTTTGGCTCAAAGCCAAAATCGTGGTGCTCTTTTTACTTCCTGTATGTGGTCGGTTCCCACAGATTTTAGCGATCTTCATATCTGAAAGAGCGTGTTCTACCGCTGCTGGCGGAAAACCGGGGGGGGTCACTACCGGTTCGAACCCCTCCCCCCCCCCTCCGGAAAACCGGGGGGGGTCACTACCGGTTCGAACCCCTCCCCCCCCCCCCCCCAGCTCATCATGAAAAGGGGGGGGGGTCACTACCGGTTCGAACCCCCCCCCCCCCCCCCCTCGAAAACCGAGTGGGGGTGCGGACAGTGGTGGGGACGGTGTTGGTGGGGACAGTGGTGAGGGGACAGCGGGACAGTGGTGGGGACAGTGGGGGGACAGTGGGACAGTGGTGGGGACGGTAGTGGTGGGGACAGTGGTGGGGACAATGGTGGGAACAGGGGGGACAGTGGACAGTGGTGGGAACGGTGGTGGTGGGGACAGTGGTGTGGGGACAGTGGGAATGAGGTGGAAACACTGGGACAGTGGAGGGTACAATGGTGGTGGAGACACTGGTAAAGGCGGTGGCGAGGACGGCGGTGGGACAATGGGACAGAGGTACAGTGGGGACAGTGGTGGGGACAGTGGGGACAGTGGTGGAAACAGTGGGACAGCTCAGTGGGACAGCGGAGGAGTCAGTGGGACAGTGGGGACAATGGGGATAGGCAGTGGTTGGGTCCGTGGAGACAGTGGGGAGAGTGGAACCGTGGTGGGAACAGTTGTGGGAACAGTGGGGACAGTGCGACAGTGGTGGGGGCATTGGTGGGGACAATAGGGACGGTGGTGGAACCAGTGGGGACAGTGGTGGTGAGGACAGTGGTGCTGGGAACAACAGTGGGGGATGTGATGCGAGCGGTGGTAGGGACCGGGAGTCGTTTGCTGGCGGTGCGTGGGGGGGGGGTCGAACCGGTAGTGACCCCCTCCGGTTTTCGAGGGGGGGGGGGGTCCAACCGGTAGTGACCCCCCCCGGTTTTCCGGATCCGGAGGGGGGGGGGGGAGGGGTTCGAACCGGTAGTGACCCCCCCCCGGTTTTCGAGGGGGAGAGGGGGGGGGTGGGGGGGAAAGGTTAGGGGAGGGGGGGGGTTTTGCCGGGAGGGAGGGGGGGGGGGGGGAGGGGTTCCGAAGGGGGGGGGGGGGGATTTTCGGAGGGGGGGGGGGGGAGACCCCCGGGCTCCAGAGGAAAAGGTTGGCAATTTTCCACAGTAAAGCGGCGGTGGATCACGCTCTCTCTCATATATGCAGCCACACTCAAGGGCGAGCTGCCGCCCAGTCCATATCCCTCTCGCGCGGCCCTTGCGAGGGCACCCCACGACGCTGTCCAGCGATGGCCGCCACCCGTCGCGGAGCCGCAGCAGCGGATGGGGGTGTTGTTGCCGCCAACGACGGCAGCTGCAGACCTCGAGGACGCGCAGATGGCTCGCGAGGGGTGCACATGGGTGCGTGTGCATCCTCACCGCCCGCCGTCCCCAGCAAGGACACCATCTTCGAGACGAACATGTTTCTCCTCAATGACGCGAAGCACGCCGAACTCGTCGACAACATCAAGGACGCCGTCCACCAGCAAGAGAAGCATCCGCCAGCCCGCTCAGCCGAGCAGGCACTCCAGTCAGCGCTTTCCGTCCTCACCAACAGGGAGAAGACGTTCCAGCAGGCGGTCGACGACGTCGAAGAGGCTAAGCAATGCCACGACGATGCCATGGCCAGGCAGGAGCAGGCCGCACTCGACCTCGTCCAAGCTCAGAACGCCTGCGCCAAGGCTCAAGCAGAACACAGCGCCAAACTCGCAAGAGTGGCAGCACGTAGGGCCACCGCTATGGGCCCCCAGGACACCTTCAAGATCGACAGCACTATGTGGGGCGACCTCAGCGTCTACGACGACGCCACCAAGAACCAGGTGGAGAAGTGGAAGGCGGAGCTCGACCAGCGAGTTCAAGCCCTCAACGATGGGCAGGAACACATCCGAGATCTTCTGCGAGAAACCAACGGGTCGAGAACAAACCCCGCCAAGCGCAAACAGGCGAGCACGGAGGCGACCGACCTCAGCCAGCTCCCATGGGCGCCCCACCTGCAGGGGCACAAGACACTCACCAGCCACCTGCCGAGCACGGAGGGCAAGCTACCGTCGGCCAGTCGCCAGCATCGCCTGCTGCACCTGATGTGCCACAACAGACTGATGCACATCGGGTCCCAGCCGATGCCGAGCCCCCCGAAGAAGATCGGCAGCCGCCAACCTCATCGCGACCGCCGAGAGGACCAAGCAGATGGCCCAGGACACCAAGGGGAAGGGCAGAGGACGTGCCCCCCAGCCCGCACCACCGGCGGCAGCGCCACCACCCCCTTCGGGACAACGACAAGGAGGAGATCAAGGCCCAGATCCTGTTCGGCAACATTACCGAGTGGGGGCCCAAAGCCGCCAATTTCTGCCGCGCCATCGGGTGCAAGTACCACCTCGTCGCCCTGGCCGAGACCCACATGGGCGCGAACGGCATCCGTGACCAGATCGGGAAGCTCGCCATGGACGGCTGGAAGCGGGCCGCCACGCCAGCGCTACCGACCTACAAATCCGACGGGAGCTCACGGTGGCGAGCGGATCCTCACCCGGCGTGATATCGCAGCAACAACCTTTGAGGGGTACAGGGAGTATTGCCTCAAGCGGCACAAGAAGCGGCCGTTCGTGGGCTTCTCGCCGGCGACCCTCCACGCCAAGAGCGGCAACGTCGTAGTCGTTGCGGCCTAGCTCCGACCTGGGCTCCGCGGTCAAGGCGCGAACCGGGACATCCTGGTCTCCATCTCCACAGTCATGGACATGCTCGCCGACTCGTGGATCGCCCTCGCCGACTGGATCTACGAGCCGCGCTGGTGGGACGATCAGCCGCGGCTCACCAAATGAAGCGGCACCGTCTTCGCCGACCCACAGTGCAGGGCCGCGTGCGACAAGGGCGAGGGCTCCATGTGCGGTTATGCGATCGCGCGCGCGGACTCCGTCGCGCACCCGGGCACCAATGCGGCGCAATACGTGCCCTGGAAGACCCGCTGCGGCATCCAGATCGCGGTGGGCCACGCCGAGCCGTGGGCGCGCAGAGCTATCGGGGTTCCCCGAATCCTCCCCGCCCGAGCTAGACCCAAGAAGGTCGCGGACCCTGGCAGTGCAAGGTCCGAGGCTTGAGCGGAGGCGTTGCGAGCCAGGGGGGGAAGGTTGCTCGGGCACCTGCGCGACGAGTTCGACGCCCTCCACTCCGACAGTGCGGGCGCAGCCAAGGAAGACGCCGCGCCGCTCATCACCCCAGAGGCCGATTTGGGCAGGGCCGCCGACAAGGTGCGGAACTACCCGAGGTTCGAGGGCAGCCGCGTCGGCGCCGAGGAGGGCAGGGGCCACATATTCTACAGCCGCAAGCAGGAGGCTGCAGCGCAGATGAACGCCGCGCACGCCAAGTTGGTTGCGACCTTGGAGGCAGCACTCCTGGAGACACACCGTGCCCCCGCCGGCGAAAGGGCCAGGTACCGAGGCAGAGCTGAGGGCTGCAGAACCACCAAGCGGGTGATGCAGGCATTACTTGCCATAGCGCACTTGAAGGACCCCGAGGCAACCTGGTGGCAACGCTTCAGCGCGCTCATGTTGAGGTACACAGAATTGGTCAGGAATGCGACAGACCCCGCGGCACGACATCAGATCCACAGGGCCGCCCTCAGCAAGCTCGACGACCTGGACAAGCCAGAGGCCTAGGATAACCATTTCGGCAACAAGACTGACCCGGGGCAGATCGACGCGTGCAAGACCCAGATCTCCACCCTCGAGTTCTGCGACGAGGACGACCTCCAATGCCTCTGCGCCCCGCGACGTGGGCGCGCGGCCATGGCCAGGGCAGCGGGCAGAGCTCGGAAGAGGCACCTCGAGTTGGCGAAGCTTGCCTGGATGGACTTCCCTGGTAAGCTCGACCGAACCGTCGCGGACCCCAAGGCGCAGCGCTTGGAGGGCAAGATGGGCCGCGCCACTGTCGGCGACCCTTACCTGGTAACGAACGAGGCTGCGAACACGTGGCGCGACATCTGGAAGTCGGATCACTACAACGAGGGGCAGAGCATTGACGCGTGCGAGAGGGCCATCAAGCTCGCGAAACAGGGCCCCCTCCCTTCGAGCCGCAGCACATGCAGGCTGCCGCAGGCGTCGCTCACCCCAAAACGTCGAGAGGGGTCGACAACATCGGCCCCGTCGACATCCAGGGACTTCCCCAACAGGGCATCCAGGAGCTCGCCAACATGTACAACGCGGTGGAGCAGAGCGGCCCGTGGCCGCAACATTCACGCGCCACGGTCGGAGCGATGACTCCCAAGCCTGCTGGCGGGGAAGGAGTCCTGGGCATGCCCCCGACGATCCCCGAGACATGGGCCAAGATGCGGTCCACCATTGCCGACGAGTGGTCCAAGGAGCTGGCGGAGTTCTGGGGCCATGCCATCAAGGGCTCCAGCGCGCCCAGGGCCGCGCTTGCCAGGGCCCTCCTCGACGAGTCGGCAGAGTCGTTCGGCATTGCCTTCGCCGCCGCCCTCATGGACGTCGAGATTTCCGACGACTCGGTCTCCCGCGCGTTCCCCTCCGTCGCCGCGATCGGTGTCACATTCCCGCCAATAGTCGCGGCGCTGGAGGTGCAGCTCTAACTGGCCCCCAGGCATCTGCGCATGCGCCGCTGGGTGAGCGACATCATCGACCCGCAGCGGCCCATCGTCGCGGGCAGCTGCAACGGTGGCAAGCTAGTGGAGGTCTACCTCGAGCCGATCCTCCAGAGGGCCCACCACAACTACACCTGCGCGGGCTTGTGGACCTTCGTTGACCGCGTGGTGGCCAGGACGGAGGGCCAGACGAAGCAGGTCATCAGCGACCTCATGGGTGTGGCGACGGACCTCTATGCTGGCATGACGGAAGAGGGCCTCCGAGCGTCGCCCAATGTGGCGGTGGTCGCCTCCAGCCAGTCGGTGGCCCTCGCGGTCCACGTCGGCCTCAAGAAGAACGGCCGCTCCATCAAAGTGGCCAACACGTCCGTCGACCTCGCCATCAACGTGGGGCGCGCCAAGCGGAGGGTCGCGGCGAGGGGGGCTGAACGGGCCAAGGCGGCGAAGCGCCGCACCGACCGCGTCGTCACGAAGGTCAGGAAGCACGCCTCCCTCGCCGAGATCGCGCAAGGTCTGTGGACGACGGGGTCGAGGCCCCAGGGCGCGCGCGGCCACCAGATCATGGGCTTGTCCTCAGCGGCCATCCTCCAGCGGCGGCGGCAGGCCATCCAGGCCTCTGCTGGCGGGGACCCGAGGCGATGTCTCTCCACCGCGCTGGCCGCAGTCCTGGAGCAGAAGGACCCCGCCATCGAGTTGAGGCGCCAGTCGATCACGGAGTGGCCCCACTTCTGGTTCAAGCACCCAGAACACCTGCGGGTCACCCAGGCGTGGAAGCTCCTCTACGGCAAGACGATCAGCCGCGGCAGCAAGAAGTGGAGGAAGGTGAAGGGACCCATCGCCGCCACCCAGGCCCCCCCACAGACGCGGGAGATGGACGCGCCCCGCGCCGTACGAATGGTCTCGCCCACCAGGTGAAGGAGAGACCGAAGTACAAGGATGGCTCCTCCCACATAGCAGTCAACCAGACTGGGAGGACAAGAAGGACGACGTGGACCCTGCGGGGTTCGTCCATGAGTTTTGCCTCTCCATCGAGAACGGCCCGTGTAAAGACGCAGCCAAACGCACGCGCGGTGAATGACTACAGCGTGGATGCCCATACGTCCACATCATCGCGCGCGAGATGGAGAAGTTCGCCAAGAAGGGCCAGCACGACCAGTGGGCCCTCAACCTCTGCGTAGTCGCGGGGGCGCAATGGCCCGGGGAGCGCCTCGTGGAAACGGGGCGCCAGGCATGCAAGACATGCCTGCGCTGCGGTGCCTCCCACGAGACGCTCATGCAGAGGGTCTGGCTGTGCCCGCGCAATCGCGACCGCGGGGGCGACGCCGATTCTGACGCCTTCCTCCCCTCAGCCCCATGCAGGGGCTGAGGCTGTCCCAGCTTGCTAGCTCCTCGGCCTGCCTGTGCGTGCTGACGCGCACCCTGTCTTCTCGTCGCTGGGTGGGGATGGCGGGTGGAGCTGGGTTGGGCGGGGCTGGGAGGACTGCACCTACGGCGATGGAACCCTCACCCTCTTCGGCGACGGCCCGGGCGGCAAGTTCAGTGACGCCCCCCGTCGCCGCAGGGTTGGGGCCGCCTGCGTTACTATGAGGTGCCTCTTCGGGGAGTGGGCCCCCCGGGGGGGCGTGCTGTCGGGCCCGGAGGGGGCCCTTTACAGACGGTGCCGCGAGCCGAGCTATTGGCCTTCGCGCTCGCCCTGGAAAGCTGGCCGGGAGATCTTTGCTTTATAACTGATGACATGCCGCTCTACGGGGGGTGGAGAACGAACCGCCACCTGCGCCCCAGCGAAGGTGCTAACGTTGATTTGTGGGCACGCATTGCAAAATCATTGCGGGCCCGTGGCAGCAGTGAGCCAGAGGTCACCTGGGTGCCCCCACACAGCCAGGGTGCACCCGGCCTGGCTTCTGACCCCGTCCGCTGCTTCCATGTGGCAGGCAGCGCAGCGGCTGACGCGCGGGCAGGTGCAGCCGCCCAGGTCTCATGCGAGGCAGCCTTCGTGGGCCGAGCGCCCGCCGCCGACCTGCATGGCACCCGGCGTGCCCTCATCCGCAGGAGGGCGCGCAGGGCGCTTGCAGACGCGCTTGCAGACGCGCCTGCAGTTGATCCATGGGTCGCGGAGCGACCCTCGCAGGCCAAAGGCCCGCGTCCCACCAAGCTCCGGTTGGCCACCCAGGCCAGCCAGCATTCCTTTGAGCTCCGTGCTGTCAGTTACATGTGCACACGGTGTGGGCTCACTACGGACCTGTGTAACGTGCGGCAGGCATGCGCGACGCCCTGCCACCGCAAGCCGATGCAGCCATCAGCCAGTGAGCTTGTGGTGCCAGTACAGGGCGCCGCCACCATCTGCGGGCGTGAGCTCCACGCCTCCCATAAGGTTCACTATATGCAGAAGTGCCGTCTGTACTTCTGCCGAGAATGCGGCAAGACGGCCACGAAGGACCCAAGCCATCTTGCCGCGCCCTGCATGGGCACCACCAGGAAAGGGCAAGATAACCTCGCCAATATTGACAGCGGACTGTTTACCCGCGCCCACGCTGGGCGAGACAGACTGACCCAATTCGTGCGGGCGGCCACCCACGGAATTGCCGTTGAGGAGTGCTCTGCCGCCGCCGCGCTTGCAGCTGCGCCTGCCGGCGCCTCTCAGCAGGAGGGTTAGTAGGCACTCGGCCTCGCCCTCGTTATAATACAAACGTACCCTGGTGTGCGCGGATGTATCCTCATGTGTCCTCCTCCCCCTCCTCTTCCTCCTCCTCCTCCTCCTCATCATCATCATCATCCCCAGGTGCTGGCTGTCGACGTAGACGGGCTAGCTGACACTGCTGGCAGGGGGACCGTGAGCAAGGGGTCCGTGAAGGCGGGTCGCCCCGCCCCGGAGGACGCGGAGAAGAAGCTGGCGCAGCTGATCCAGTCCTCCTCCTCCTCCTCCTCCTCCTCCTCCTCCTCCTCCTCCCTCCTCCTCCTTCTCCTCCCCTCCTCTCTCCTCCTCCTCTCCTCCTCCTCCTACCCTCCCTCCTCCTACTCTACCTCCTCCTCCCTCCTCCCTCCTCCTCCTCCCTCCTCCTCCTCCTCCTCCTCTCCTCCTCCCCCTCCTCCTCCTCCTCCTCCTCCTCCTCCTCCTCCTCCTCCTCCTCTCTACTCCTACTCCTACTCCTATCCTTATTCCTTATTAGAATATACTCCTACTCCCCCCTCAGGCCGGCAGATAGCGGGCGCATCCGGGTGGTCCCATCCTAACCTGTAAAAAACAATACAAAATCAACATTTTCTTATTTTTTCCTCTCGACATGGACGTCCTGTCGTCCACGGCGATAATCCATTGCAAAAAATACCACAAAGAGCACACGCGCGCGTTCATGTCAGAATCCTACCGAACACCGTGTGTTTGCAAGCATTTCAACATAAAAACATCAAAAACCCAATGCTTTTTCACAAAATTGTACAAATTTCCCGCCCGGGCTCTCTTGCTGAAATCATAGGAAAACCATAGGAATCTTAAGAATTCGGTCAAATCCAGCGATTTCACGTCATCGCGCGGTGCACTCGCGATGCTCTGTCATGCACCCAGGCCGCGAATCCTGTGCAAAAAATACCACAAAGAGCACACTCGCGCGTTCATGTCAGAATCCTACCGAACACCGTGTGTTTGCAAGCATTTCAACATAAAAACATCAAAAACCCAATGCTTTTTCACAAAAATGCTTTGGGGTGTCCTGTCAGACCGTCGGGCTTCCTCCGGCCACCTCTGGCTTCCTGCGGTGTACCGGGCCATTCTCGACTCGTCTGGCAATGCGTGCGCGGCATTCAACACGCGCTCGCCAGTTCCCGTCGGCAACCGCCATCGCGGCCGCATCAGCTGTACCAAACCGGCTGGCCGGTGTGACTTCGGCCCCCAGTTGTGCCAGCTTTGCTTCTTATGTTGTGGGAGGGCGGGTGGGACTGGGCATGCCATGCTTGACTCGCTCGAGCTGGCTAGCTTGACTCCTACTCCTACTCCTACTCCTACTCCTACTCCCTCCTCCT
>CAUYUJ010003247.1:412203-427203 GCA_963575745.1 Prorocentrum cordatum
GCCCCCGGGGCGGTGCTGGCGTCCCGCCAGCGCGCCGCCCAGCCCAGGACGGGAGCATGAGCCTGGAGCAGTTCGGGGAGTTCCTGCAGAGGAGGGCAGCCCTGCCTCCCTCGCCTCCCTCCTGCCCTCTCCCTCCCTCCCTCCTGCCCCCTTGCTCGCTCCTCCTCTCGCCTCCTCTCCAGGATGCGCCGGGCTCTTTCCTCCTCTCTCCTCCTCTCTCCTTGTTCCTCCTTTTCTCCCTGCGATCCCAGGACCATCTGAAGCAACCCTACCCTCCTGCTGCTTCCTCTCCCTCCTCCTCCCCCCCCACTCCCCTTTCCTCATTCCTCCCTTCTCTTCCCTCCTCCCTCCTCCCTCCTCCTCCCCTCTCAGCATGGGCGTGGACGTGAGCAAGTTCGGGAGAGGGCAGTCGAAGCAGCTGGAGTCCTTGTTTCAGGACTTGGCGACCGAAAGCGCGGAGGCGAAGGCGGAGAAGGAGGTGGATGGCGGTGATGATGCGGTTGATGATGAGGATGGGGGGGCGGGGACTGTCATTTTTGGTGTTATGTTTCAGGATGCCTTGGATGGTGTTCATATATATATATATACTTATCTCTCTATATATATGGAAATGGTGGTCATGATGCTGCTGACGATGACGATGATGAGGATGATGCATACTGATAATGCGGAGTCTGGCGATAATGGGGAAGCGGGAGAGGAGTATACATAGATGGAGAGGAGTGGATGAATATGATGATTCGCAGCATGAGTAGCATGACGAGGATTCGGGGGATGTAGCTGAGGGTGACGAGAGTGAGGATAGGCAGTTGATTATTCTGATGACGAGTACAATGCCGAGGACACTGACGGGGATTCTGCGTATGATGATGCTGGTCATGATTCCGTTCGTGATCATGATGATGAGAAGGAGGGTGAGGGTGCACAGGATGAGCATGTGGATGTAGAGGATCATGATGAGGATAAGGAAAAACACGAGCGGAGGGAGGGGGGAGCAGGGGAGGAGGAGCAGTGTCAACCCAAGACGCATCAACGATGTTGCAATAAACCCTCCCTCCGCGTTCCCTTTTCACAGGTGCTAGCAAGAATGTATTTGCATTCCGGGAAAGGCCCAATGGAAGACAACCGCCTGAGAACCGTAACACGTGCCACAACACCATTCTTGGGAGTTCGACGCCGCGAATCAACGTTATTGTTGCGTCTTGGCGATCATGAGTCGTGTGAGAACACATTTCCTGGGAGTTCAATACCGCGAGTCAATGCTACTGTTGCATCCTGACAAACCCAGACCGTACCAGAACACCATCTTCCACCCCCCTAGTCTTTGACACAGCCGCAACTTGTTCAAACAAATGTGCACGCCGCTTAAGCGAATGCAACATGTTGATGAACATATGCCGGCGTGCATTCTTAAAGCTCTTGCGAACTTTGAAGACGAATGTCCGCTGCGCTTCGGCGAAAACCACACTTTGGACACCACCCGCCCTCTATCCGTGAAGCTCTCGCGAACTGTTAAGATGAATGTGCCTGGCGCTAACTTGAGAACCACATTTGAAAGCCACCCACCCTCCGTCCGTGAAGCTCTTGCAAACTTGGAAGACGAATGTGCGCGGCGCTATGGCGAGAGCTATACTTTGAGAACCACCCGCCCTCCCTCCGTGAAGATGTTGCAAGGTTTTTTGTTTCAAAAAAAAAAAACGAATGTTCGCGCCGCTAAGGCGAGATCACACACACACACAGTGGGACAAAAACACACACAGTGTGTTTTTTTCCCCACAGTGTGTGTGTTTTCCCACAGTGTGTGTTTTGTATTTTTTCCCCACTGTGTGTGTGTTTTCCCACATGTTGTGTGTGTTTTTTTTTGTGTGTGTGTGTGTGTGTGTTTTTGTTCCCACATTTGTTAAGTGGCCCGTCCTCCCTGTGAAGACGTTGCAGGTTGCAAAAGCTTCAAGGTCCTACGTGGTGAAGCAGCCTCATGCGAAACGCCCGGCTCGCCCCACCGACACATTTCCGGGTACGGCAGGGGGGAGTATATAAGGAACAGGGATGGAGGAAGAGGAGGGTGGAGTATTAGTTTGAGCTCGAGCAGGAGATGATTCCTCCTCGTCCACCTTCCTTTGCTCCAACTCTAACTCGTCTTCTCCTCCGTCCTCTTCCTCCTCCTCCTCCTCGATGTCGCCTTGTTCTCAGCATGCCTAGATTGCGACAAGCACGATGAGTGCTACGAATAAGCAGGAACGACGACGACGAGGAGGGAGGGAGGACGACAACGGAGGAAGGAGACAAGGCAGGCTTCCTGCGGTGCTCGCAGGCTCGTTGTGGCGCTCGCAGGCTTCCAACGCCGCGCGGCGATCCCAAGCACATTGTGGTGTCCACGGGGCACGCTTCGGTGCTCGCGGGCCGTAGGGGTGCTCGCGGGCGCACTGCAGTGTACACCGGCTTTGTGCACGGAGCGCGCGTGCGTGCGCGTGTGTGTGTGTGTGTGTGTTGTTTGTGTGTGTGTGTGTGTTTGTGTGTGTGTGCGTGTGGTTGTGCTTGTGTGAGGCGAGTGGGTGGTGGTGTGTGTAAGCCTTCAGTGTGCCTGGACGTGTGCTGCCCTGAGCGTGTGTGTGTGTGATTGTGTGTGAATGTGTGTATGTATTTGTGTGTTGTGTATTTGTGTGTATGTGTGTTTGTCTGCGTGCGCGTGCTGCGTCGGTGTACGCGTGTACGCGCCTGTATGCGCGTACTGTCATATTCACGATGTTGTTTCCCTACTGGTCCTTGCCGCAGCCCAACCAGACGTTACATACGGTGACCCGCGCACCCCCGGGTAATGACCGTTGCGCGCGGTTGTAGAAGAACGATTTCATACCAAACGATCAAACACGTCCACAGGCTCTCTCATCTTCTCCCTCTTTGTTATCTCTCTCGCTCGTTGCTCTTGCCGCTGCCTCTGTCTCGTTTGCTCCACCTTTGCTCTCCCCGCCCGTTGCGGCGCCGTGGGCAAGGCGGAGCATGGCTTCGTTTCCTGGAGGGCTCCCCGCCGTCCGCGCCCGCGCCGGGTGTCGGCCCCGACCTCCACAGGATGTCTCCAGGAGCAAGTGCTACCTGCGGCTGAACGGCCACAGGCTCGAGAGGCGGGCCCCCCCTTCCCTGGGAGCGAGGAGGGAGGAGGAGCGAGGGGGAGAGCATGAGGCTGGAGGGGGGCGCCGTCCCCGCATCCCTGCCGGTCGCGAGCCAGTCGTCTCGGACACACATCCCTTGGGAGGCTGCCCCGCCCGCAGCCCGCAGGGAGGCCCCGAGCGGGTCACGCTTTGCCCTGGGGGGGCGAGCGCGAGGAGAGGGGAGAGCGAGGCAGGGCGAGGGAGGGGCGAGGAGGAGGAAGGAGGAGGAGGAGGAGGAGGAGGAGGAGGGGAGGAGGAGGTGCTGAAGGAGGATGGAGTGAGAAGGCAGGGGGGATGAGGAGAGGAACGAGGAGGAGGTGTACAGTCGGGGCCCTGAAGAAGGAAGCCTTTTCGTTGGGGAGGGGCTCGGTGTTCCTTAGTTGTTGTTGTTGCAGTTCGCCTTTGGTTTTGCTTAGGGTTTCGATGGGACATCGAAGTTGAACTTGTGGGAAAAAGGGGCCTCGTTCCTAATTTAGGGTTCCTTAGGTCAACGCCTCGACTGTAGGAGGGGGGCGGAGCGAGCAAACGAGCGTGGAAGGGATGAATACGGACGGGTTGGTGGGAGCATGATTCCTAACACTGTTGATGATGAGGGGGAGAAGGAGGCCGAGGAGGAGGGGCAGGTGGTGGGGGAGGAGGAGGGGGGACATGTTGATAGGACGGACTTCGGAGGAGAAGGAAGACGAGGACGAGGGGAAGGGAATGCGCCGAACGGAGTCACTGGGGAACGTCAGGTCACCCGTCGCCGTTTGGATCAAGCCTATGCGTGAAGACGTCCCGCCAGCGTGTCGGGACCAGACACGTCGGCCAGCTAGGAAGTTGTTACGCAGCACCTTGCAGTTGTGCATAATAGTGGGGGCGGGTGCGGAGTGGGTCGTGGGCGAGTCGCGGGTGGGTCGCGGGGTTGGTCGCGGGTGAGTTGCGGGCGGGTCGCGGGTGGGCCGCCAGTGGGTCTCCAGTGGGTCGCGCGTAAGTCGCGGGGCGATCGCGGGTGGGTCGAGAGTGGGTCGCGGGTGGGTCGCGGGTGGGTCGTGGGCCGGGTCGTTGGTGGGGCGCAGGTGGGTCGCGGGGTGGGTCGCTGGGTGGGTCGCGGGGTGGGTCGCGGGTGGGTCGCGGGTGGGTCGCGGGTGGGTCGCGGGTGGGTCGCGGGTGGGTCGCGGGCGGGTCGCGGGACAGGTCGCGGGCGGGACGACGACAACACACAACAAACAAGAACCAATACATAACAACAGCAGCAGCAACCGCAACAACAACAGTCATTTTAAGGCTGTTCGCTTTTACCTGTTCCCGTGCGATTCAACACGTATATCCCGAACCCTCGATACCCGCCCTCTTCGTCCTCGATCGTACCCCCTTAAGGGTATATCTTTCTTACCTGCAACGTGTATTTCGCGCAGCCCCTGACGCAGGGGAAGAGAGGACGGATGGAAGGAAGGACATGGGGGAGGGAGGAGGATGGAGCACGGGCTAGGAGCAGAAAGCACGCGGCAGAACCAGACGGGCAGATCGGGCGGGTAGACTCTGCCAGGCGGGTCGGGAAGGAGGGCCCAGGCTGCCAGGTCGAGCGGGCGGGTTGCTGAAGCTTGCGTCCTGCATGAACCGAAAGGAAGTCTCGAGCGACAGCTCGATTTCCAAATCAATCGTGAGGAAATCCACAGCGAGAGCGTGACTCCTGAATGTCGAGGGCGCGGCGTCTGAATACATTGGGAGGAAGTCCCACGCGAGAGCGCGATCCCTGAATAAATAGTAAGGAAGTCCCGCGCGAGAGCGCGATTCGGAAATACATTGTGAGGAAGTATCAGGCGGGAGCCGTTGTTGCTGTAAACTGGGGGCCAAAGACACAGTTTGAGGAGGAATACTTTTCCTGATAAATAAGAGGGTGCGAGCGCCGGGAGGGGCACTTCAATTGAAACAAACAATGTGCACCGGAGGGGGTATCAACAATATTTAGTTTTCAGTAGTGGGAGTTCAACCACAACAACAACCCCAACAACCACAACAACCACAACATCAACACTGATCTTAACAACCACAACACCAATACCACCAACAACAATAAGAGTATCAATGACAACAGCAGCACACACACACCAACAACAATAATAACACCAACAACAACACCAACGCCAGCAACACCATGAGCAGGGGAGGCACGTCCGTGAATCTTTGAATTCTAGATCAACATTCTGTTGGCGGAAGACACGAGCTAGCATATGCTACAATATGTAACATTGATTTGCGATCGGTTTTGTATCGCGTGCAGTTTGGCGGGGGCTTGGGAACTCCGGATCAATTGAGATCCAGGTGCTCGTCTACACGTATCTCAGATTAGGTTTTCAAAACAAGTTCATCGTGTGTTAGGGAGCCCTTGCACATTTACGCAACCAAAAGAAACCATTGTCGCCTTCTGCTTGCACCAGTTATGCTTTGAATTGAATTGCCATGCCATTTGACTTGCTCGGATGGAGTCCTGGCTTCGCGCGTTCCTTATATGTATATATATATATATACATTGTCCTGTTGAATAGATTTGTGTCGTGTATCTTATTGCTCCGTGTTTAGACCATCGCTTCCATGTGATGATGATTTTTGCCAGCATTTTTGGCGACCACACCTTGGTCGATGGGGTTTGTTAATTCTCAGGGCCTTATCTTTGCCTGGTAGAAGGTGCATAGAGAGGAGATTTACGTACGCTTCTGATGAAAGTGCAGACTAGGGGGGACCTTGCATAATCGTGTCTCACTTGCAGCGTAAGCGCAATGTGTTGACTCGAATTGCATTCGCTTGCAGGGAAAACCCTGCCATATTCTCAGGAGCTGCATGCGGAAAAGGACACCGAGCAAGCAATGATGTCCGTTTTGCGTGTGTGTGTGTGTATGTGTGTGTGCTCGCGGTGAGGCCTCATCTGTTTTTGTGTGTGTGGGGCCTGCACAGGCCGAGGCCGCAACCCCCTCTCCGCCTCCCACCCTGCTCTTTGCTCCCCCTCCTCCTCTCCCTCTTTTGAAGGGGCCCTGGGACACACACACACACACACACATTCACACACACACACACACATGCACACAAATACTAGGATTCCCCATATTTTCACATGTTTTCTGGGTCTTTGTCTTCCCCACCACTTCCCATATTTTCCATATTTTCCAGGGAATCGACGATTAATTTGTGTCTGTGTGTTTTTTCCCTCCTGATTTTTGTCCTCCCCTCCCGCTCCAGGCTGCTCCGCCTCAGCTGCGCGTGCTCGCGCCGTCCTCGTGCTCCTCGCCCCCCGGGGGGCCCCGCGCCCCTCGCCGTCGTTCCCCCTCGTCCTCAGACTTCCCTGCCCCGTCCTTGCAGGGCCCACGCCGATTCGATCGTTCCAGCTCGATGCCGATTTCGGCCGGCGCGATCCGATTCGACTCCGCCAGTCCGACGATGCGATTCGGCTCGGTGTTTGCATGGCGCTGTTGTGCATCCTGGCGCAGCGACTGGATTCGACTTCGATTTCGTGTCGATGCAGCCCGATCCGATGCACATTTCGATTTGATCTTATTCACTTATTCGATGATGACTGAGCGTGCCCTGCCCACCCCCTCTCCCCCTTACCGCCCCACCCTCTGGTCCTGCCCCTTGCCCCCTGCCTCCCTCCCGCCCCTTTCCTGTCTCTGTCCTGCCGCTGCCGCTTCTCGCCTGTGGTCCGCACCTCCCCATCTTTTCTCCTCCCCTTCCTGCCCCATTTCCTGTTGTTGCTCCTGTAGATTCTCCTGCTTTCCTCCTCGGGGTAGGCTCCTCCTGCCTTCTCCCCCGTGTATAGGTTTCCCCCCCGCTTTTTCTACTCATCTCCTCGTCCTCCTGTTGGTCCTCATTCCTCTCGTTCTCTTCCTCATTCTCGTCACCCTCCCCGTCCTCGCTCCCCTCCCTCACGTCCTCCTGTTCGTTCCGTCCGTGATCCTGACCCTCGCCCTCCTGTTCTTCGTCCCCGTCTTCGTCGCTTTCAGAAAAGCGAGAGAGAGAGAGAGAGAGCTTGTCCTCGGAATCGTCCTCGTCCCGCTTCCTCCAACGAGAGGCGGGTAGAACTTGTCCGCATCAACCTCAACACGACGGGGTCTGATGGCATCGACCGCACCCTCAAGGTCGGCATGGAGGTCATGGACGACGGCCGCACAAGAATGCGCAACCAGATACGTGGTCGGCCGGCCACGCTGTGGGCCAAAAGGGGCCCTGTAGCAGCCAGACAAGCCACAAGCAGCCCTCCCCCCACCCACTCAAACACACACAATCACACACACAAACACACGCAACCACGCAGCACACATAAGCATACACACACGCACGTACACATACGCGCACACACACACACACACGCAAACGCTCACGCGCACGCGCACGCACAACCACACGCAAACGCACACACGCACACGCACTCACACACAACTGCACAGAGCACACACACAAACGCTTACACAATCAATGAATAACGCGCATGCGCACAAGCACGCGCACACGCACACGTATATGCACAACCACACGCAAACGCACACATGCACGCACATGCACACGCACATGCACAGACAGGCGCACGCACACTTACACTTACACTTACACGCACACGCACACGCACACGTACACACAACATACAAGTACACACAAGCACACACAAACACACACAAACACACAAGCACACAGACACGCACACGAGCACACACAGACACACACACACATACACACACACGCACGCACGCACGTACACACACACACACGCAGGCGCATACGCACACGCTCACGCTCACGCTCACGACACGCGCACACACACACACACACGCACCCACACACACACACACACACGCACACACATACACAAACACACACACACGCACACACACGCGCGGACACGCACACACACACACACATTCACACACACACACACGCACACATGCGTACACACGCATCCACACATACACACGCACACGCTCACGCACACACGCACACGCTCACGCACACCGGACAACACCAGCAGCCCCAGGAATCCTAAGGAATCCTTAGGAATTCTTAAGAATTTTTAGGAATCCATTCCCAGAGCTCCATTCCCAGGCCACATTTTGAATGCCCGGAGCCAGCCGTAGGCCACTTCGTGCTCTTCGTGTTCCCAGAGCAGCATTCCCAGGACACATTTCGAATGCCCGGAGCCAACCGTAGGCCACTTCGTGTTCTTCGTGCTCCCAGAACACCATTCCCAGGCCACATTTTGAATGCCCGGAGCCAACTGTAGGCCACTTCGTGTTCTTCGTGTTCCCAGAACATCATTCCACATTTTGAAGAATTCCCAGAGCCAGCCGTAGGCCACTTCGTGTTGTTCCCAGAACACCATTCCCAGGCCACAGTTTGAATGCCCGGAGCCAACCGTAGGCCACTTCGTGTTCTCCCAGAACACCATTATTGTATCATATTTTGATTGCCCGGAGCCAACTGTGAGGCTGAGGCTGAGGCAGGCTGAGGCTGAGGCAGGCTGAGACTCAGGCTGAGGCAGGCTGAGGCTGAGGCTGAGGCTGAGGCTGATGCAGGCTGAGGCTGAGAGGCTGACGCTGTGGCTGAGGCTGAGGCCGAGGCAGGCTGAGGCTGAGGCTGAGGCAAGCCAAGGCAGGCTGAGGCTGAGGCTGAAGCTGAGGCAGGCTGAGGCTGAGGCTGAGGCTGAGGCAAGCTGCGGCTGAGGCAGGCTGAGGCTGAGGCTGATGCAGGCTGAAGCTGAGGCAGGCTGAGGCTGAGGCTGAGGCAGGCTGAGGCTGAGGCTGAGGCCGAGGCAGACTGAGGCTGAGGCTGAGGCTGAGGCAGGCTGAGGCTGAGGCTGAGGCTGTGGCTGAGGCTGAGGCAAGCTGCGGCTGAGGCTGAGGCTGAGGCTGAGGCAGGCTGAGGCTGAGGCTGAGGCTTTGGCTGAGGCTGAGAGGCTGACGCTGAGGTTGAGGCAGGCTGAGGCTGAGGCTGAGGCCGAGGCAGGCTGAGGCTGAGGCTGAGGCTGAAGCTGAGGCAGGCTGAGGCTGAGGCTGAAGCTGAGGCAGGCTAAGGCTGAGGCTGAGGTTGTGGCTGAGGCTGAGGCAAGTTGCGGCTGAGGCAGGCTGAGGCTGAGGCTGATGCAGGCTGAGGCTGAGGCAGGTTGAGGCTGAGGCTGAGGCTGGCTGAGGCTGAGGCTGAGGCCGAGGCAGGCTGAGGCTGAGGCCGAGACAAGCCGAGGCAGGCTGAGGCTGAGGCTGAAGCTGAGGCAGGCTGAGGCTGAGGCTGTGGCTGTGGCTGAGTCTGAGGCAAGCTGCGGTTGAGGCAGGCTGAGGCTGAGGCTGATGCAGGCTGAGGCTGAGGCAGGCTGAGGCTGAGGCTGAGGCTGAGGCTGAGGCCGAGGCAGGCTGAGGCTGAGGCCGAGGCAAGCCGAGGCAGGCTGAGGCTGCGACTGCGAGAACAGCAGAATTATACATCTGGATTCTCACCTGAATCTTAAGGGGGATGCTTCCAGATATGCTTATGTACACATCGCTGTTAGGTTGCTTTGCCGGGATAATATTGTACCCTACTTTAGTTTACTCCCCCAAACAGTGCTTGCAGCTTGCAGTAAGGGTTTCTTATTCATTTCCCAAACAGTGCTTGCACTTAGGGGTTCTTCCTTGTCTTAACCATCTGGGGACCAGTCCTGGCTTTTCTGGGCGGTGCCGCCCGCCGCCGCCCCGTCGCCGCCTCGTCGCCGCCCGTCGCCTGGTCCCCAGTCCCGGCTTTTCCGGGCGGTGCCGCTCGTCGCCGCCCCGTCGCCGCCCTGTCGCCGCCCATATAGAGTCTCTTCTCTTAAAAGAAGTTAGATTCGACCCCCACCATTCGCCCGGGGTTTTCCACTCGGCCTCGCGTGTTGCAAATTACATGTGGTTCCGTCCCATCGTCCATCCTACACATGAGTTCGTTCCATCCCAGGCGAGCCGATATCCGCCCCCCCCATCCCCTGCAAAGAGACATATGTGCGCACGCTCGCTTATCAAAAGTCATGTGTCTTCAAGGGTCCCTGGCAAAAAATGGGACGAAGTGCGCACGCGCGCGTCGTCGCGCGCATACCAGAATCCACGATGAATCGTAAGGATTTCAAAATCGAGTGCCCAAAGTTTTTTTGAAACACGCACAGGGTTTCGCAACACGGATGTTCAAAAATAGATTGCGCGCGCGCTCTCGCTAATTGTTAAGGAAACCATAGGTTTTCAACATTCAAATAAAATTATGCCAAAATGGCTTCGCGCGCGCATCTGTCGAAATCGTTCGAACGCCCTTGCGCGCGTACTGTCGCGTGACTCCGTTGCCAAAAATAAGACGAAGTGCCCACGCGCACGTCGTCGCGCGCGCATGCGAAATCCGTCAACAACTTTCGGTTTCGTAGCGATGTCAAAAACCGTGTGCCAGAACAACACAACAATTTAACACATGGCTCCGCAACATCAAAAAAACATGCGCTCGCGCTCTTGCGACTTCTTGAGGAAAACATTGGTTTGTCAACATGGTCATGAAATTCTGCTAAATGGGCCTCTCGCGCCGCATGCCGAAATCATTCGCACGCCCTTGCGCGCGTTCTGGGGGGGCAGGATCCGTGCCAAATAATACCATGCGGGCCACTCTCGCGCGCCGGCCGCGCGCTCATGTCGAAAAAGAGTTCCAAAACCTTCATCACCGACGCGAGGACGCCGTCATCGTCGTCGGCGTGATTGGCATCGGCGCCGTCAGTGGCCGCGCCGTCGTCGTTGTCAACATCGCCACCAGCATCGCTACTATCATCACTTTGCCCGCCCCACTTCCATAGTCGACGTTGCCATGATACTGCGCTCGCCCAAGTCGCCGTCTCGCACTGAAGAGCCCGCTAGGATGCGCCCACAGGTCAACGCCACCGCGGTCGCGTCGGTCTCGCCAAAGGCGTTGGCTGCTGCGTGCACGTGCTTGGGTTGGTGTGGCAGCAGAGATGCACCAACCAATGCCGAACACTCATCGCAATCGCCGCCGCATGGGTTTTGCAAGCGGTTGCGGGTGGGTGGGTGGGACGTTTGCAAGAACGAGGAATGTGTCAACCCGAATGTAAAAATTCAATTGCAGTGCGCCACAGGGAATGTGCCACATAGAATGCAGTGCGCGTTTTGCACAGCACATGCTGCATTGCACACGATGCACCATGTAGATTGCACCGCGCAGACTACACGAACCTATTTTTTGGGGTCCGCGCTGGCTAACATGTATCTGTTTCTTGTCGCTGCCAGGTCTCCCGATTTGTTGTTGTGCCCTCAGAGTGGCCAGCCGCAGCCACGGAACCCAGCTACTCGCGGTCACGGTGGTGCAGGGACAGACGGCGAGGGAGGCCGTGGTGGGGATGTTCGCCACCAAGTTCGGCGTGCCGAGCGAGGAGACCATATTTTAAGCGCCTTGAGCACATCAAGGGGAATTAGGTTGGTGATGATGATGATGATGATGATGATGATGATGATGGTGAGCGTGATGATGATATTGCCGCTGCTGCAGATGATGATGGTGATGCTGATGATGATGCTGATGTTGGTGATGATGATGGTGATGCTGATGATGATGAAGATCGTGATTATGATGCCGATGAGGAGGAGGAGGAGGAGGTGGAGGATCGAGGGTCGATGGATGAAATTTGATCCTTCCTGGGCCTCCTGAAGCGCTTTCGTCGCCGTGGTTGGACTCCCTTCGGAATTCTGACCAGAGCGCATCCTGGGACAGGCCAAGGGGTCGATGTCCAACCTCCTCCCTAGACCGTGGTCTTGAACACAAGCCAGGCGGAGTTTTTCATATGTCCCTTGGCCTTTGGAGGCAGCCGTCGGGCTCTCCAGGCTGATCAAGAGCGATCCTGGGCACCATCAACAAACTTGTCTTTGGGAAGGATGCCGCACGCATGTGAACATGCTTCGAGTAGGATGTCGACTGCATCATTGATTCAGTCGCTTCGCTCACTCCGCCGGTCCATGTTGCATGATCGCTACTGCTTCGCTGTGGGCCCAGGGCCATTGTGGCGCCACCGAGGAGGAGGAGGACGATGAGGATGGGGAAGGGGAGGGGAGGAGGAGGAGAGGATGAAAAGGAGAGGAGGAGGATGAACATAAGTAGGAGGAGGAGGAGGAGGAGGAGGAGGAGGAGGAGGAGGAACGGGAAGGGGCGGAGGAGGAAGCCTCTTGTTGGCATCTTGTCTTGCTCTTGGGGCCAAACAGGGTCGTCGTCAAGATGCTTCTTTGGGCGTCTCTTGGGGTCTTTTGAGAAGCCGTTCGGGGGCGCAGGGGAGGCATTTTTGAACTTCTGGGGCCTCTTTTGGGCCTCCTGGGGGCCTCCTGGTGCCTCTTGGGGGCCTCTTGGCGGCATCTTGGTGCCTCTTGGGGGCCTCTTGGGGGCCTCTCGGAGCCTCTTGGAGCCCTCTTGGGGCGGAAGAGTTTTCGGTTCGTGGTCCCCCTCTTAGGCCCCTCTTCGGGCCGTCTTGGGCCGTCTTGGGCGCCTCTTGGGCCGTCTCGGGGCCCTCTTGGGCCCTCTTGGGGCCCCCTTGGAAGCCTCTTGACCCGTCTTGGGGCGCTCTTGGGGGCCTTTTGGGCCGTCTTGGAGCATCGGATGGCCGAATAGGCGACAAGGCCAAAATCCTTCAAAAACAATTTTAAAATTTATGATTTTGGCCTCTCGGGCCCTCTTGTGAGGCCTCTTGGAGGCCACTTGGAGGCCTCCTGGGCCGTCTTGGGGTCATCATCGGCGTCTTGGAGCGCTCTTTGGGCGTCTCGGGGGCCTCTTGGGCAGTCTTGGGGACCTCTTGGGTCAGGAGGGGGGGGTAGTCGATTGCGCCCCTCCCCTCGGAGGCCACGATCCTCGTGAGGGGTGTCGAAACATTGCCTGGTCTAGCATCTCTGATCCGAGTGTCCCGGGGGTGTCCTTGGGGTGTCCCGGGGGTGTCCCGGGGTATTTTTCGTCCGAGGACCCCCAGGGGCGGCCCCCCGCGTGCGAACTAGAAGATTGCTAATCAGTTACCGGACTGCATCATTGATTTATTGTTTGCTCGTCGAGTCTACGAACCATGCGTAGGCTGCTCCGTAGATAGACTGGGCATGTTATTACACTAGAGAAAAGCCCAATCAGTAGATGGTTTGAAATTCGGGATGTGGATATTGAGATCGATTATGATATCGATAGTGAGACCGAAAATGAGATCGATCGTAATGACGATATGATAAGGTCGATCGTAAGACCGACCGTGAAGTCGATTTAGCGAAATCGATAGTGAGATCGATCGTGAGATCGCTCGTGCGATCTACAGTGGGATCGATTGTGAGTTCAATAGAGAGGTGTGTAGTGAGATCGATGGTGAGACCGATCGATAAGGAGATCGACCAAGAACCCGGGAACCTGGTAACCCGTGAACTTCGCCGCCCACCGAAGTCGGTCCGGAACCAGCAGCCGAGATTCCGGCAACCTGGCCGCCTACGGAAATCGGCCCGGCATTTTCGCCAGATTTTTCAATATCCAGAGCATTGATTCTTCTTATAGGTCCGACGACACACAGTTTGAGGGAAAACCAATTCTTGACGCTTCGCGTATCCCCACCAGTGGCTGCGCTTGAGCTTCGGCTGGCCAATTCACTTGCACACAATTCGCCTCGTGGAGGCTTCGGCCCACCTGGCTCTGGCCACCCTGGTACTTCGCAGTCCTTAGGGTGCTCACCCTTCGCATCAATTCAGCAGCTTGCAGACCCTGGCAGTCGGCCCCCCTGACAGTCGGCCCCTCTGCACCTCGCTGCATGCGTGCAACCCCTGGCAGTGCAGCGACCCTGGCAGCCGCAGCCAGCACCCCTCCACTCGCCGGCCTGCCCGCCGAGGTGCCGCGTGAGGCTCCGGCCCATCGGCTTTAGGTTAATTCGTCTTTGCGCGGCCCGCTATGACTCGACACGCCGCTGGCGCTCTTGCCTGCGGTCGCTGACTAAAAAGTATCCCCACCAGCCTCTCGGCTGTTGGCCGACCGTGTTGCTCTTTTCCATGGTCCCTGGCGGCAGCGCCCACGGCATCTTCTTGCTACCTCGACCCGGATTTAAGGTGTGGGCTTTGTTGCGCCAGCAGCCCGCAGCCGCCGGTTCCAGCTCGAGAGTGCGTGTGGCTACATGACCGGGTGGTGCGGGAGTTTACGGTGTCGAGTACCTCCACCGTGTCCCTGGCTACTTGCACGTCCCTGGGTAATCTCGCGGACGGACTTCGCAGGATCAGTACTTCCCAGAGGGAACCGGGTGTGCGACTTTGGTGGCGCCACTCAGTGTACCAGTTTAGGCCTTTCGGCATGCTTGGCAGTCGTCGCAGATACTCGCTCGCCGCCCCCCTGGCCCCATCCTGGGTTGCAGCCCGCGCCATTTTGGCCGCGCCCCAGCCTCGGTTGGCCAATTTGCGCGTTGCCCTGGCTCAGCCCCCGGCAGCCGCAGGCTGCACCCCCACACGCCGGCCCTGCCCGCCGTGGTGATGCCTGAGGCCCCGCCAGCTTGAGGTAATTCGTCTTTGCGCGGCCCGTTCTGACTCGACTCGCAGTTTGCGCTTTCGCTTGCGGCTGCTAACTAAAAAATCCCCACCAGCTGCGTTACCTGGCACCGCAGTTTTGATCGACGTGACTCTGATGCTGATTTGTGATGCCTCCTGCGTCATTCTGGCTGCGTTGAGCCCACTTCCGCTCTGAGCCGAGCGCCGCTCGCTTCGCTGTTTTCCCCTTTGCTTCGGCGCGGCCAGCCTTAGCTTGCACGGCGTTCGATTCGTCTTCGCGCGCCCGCGTACCGAAAAGTATCCCGACCAGCCCATCCATGCAGGTTCGGAGGTTTTCTTGATGCCTCTTGGAAGCTATATTG